>OZ023269.1:122967263-123567263 GCA_964006375.1 Tillus elongatus
AAAAAATATATGTTGTGGTGATTTGAGTTCTCCAAGTTTTACTTATCAGTACTCATCACAGATTCCAGTTTTCACATAGTCACTAGCTAGGATTAGAACTCGTCATATAGGACTCGACTAACGGATGTACAGGGCTTAGGCGACTCAGCCACGGTCGACATAACAAACCACGGTCGACATAACAAACTAGCAGGTATATCTGGTAGTATGTTAAACTTATTTTCTCTTTACACCAAACAATTTTTATTTACACTGGGTTTTTTGCCCATATTTTAACGAAATAGAGGAAAATAACGACTTTGACACAGATCTAGGAGCTTGTTGGTCATTTTGTGTCGTATTTTTCTCTCACGTTCATACTCCTACCATAATTATCAATTTTGACGTTTTAACTTTCTTTTATCAGATTTAATTAATTAAAAATAAATTTACCTCCACTTTTTGTCTTTTAAGATAGAGATCTGAGTTTTAGTACATAAGATACTCTTTATGACAGAAACGAGCGTACCAAACTTGGTTGCCCTTACTTTGTTATTTTCGGAGATATAAATTTTTTCTAAAGGAAACACAAAATTTTCCAGAAAGACTTGAGCCGATTTTCCTGGCTAACACACGTATCCAAACCACTTGTAAAAGGAAGGCATGTACCTAATTTGGCCCATTACTTTTTGAGTTATCTGTGTGATATATATATATATATATATATATATATATATATATATATATATATATACATAAATTAAAACTGACCCTGAATATGGGTTCTAGGAGGCCTAGTTCATGCTCATTTGAAGAAATTGTTTCAAAACTCAAAAGTCGGGATGTCCTCATTAGTGAATATATAAAGAAAATTCACTAAAAATGAAAAAGCTTAACCGGTTTGGCAGGTAAGATTTTTCAAGATATGCTCATGGACAGCAACAGTATCCTACATTTCTAAGTGATTTTTTTTTTTGAATCATGTACATTACATGACTTTAAATCACCCTTTAAAGTTCGTTTTTTCTTTCATTTAGCATTACAAATAGCTATAAACCTATGAAGAATAAACTGTTTGTTACAGAATTCTAGATTATACAGCAAAAACTCTCCTTCAATTCTAAGTTCGTGTTATGTAAGTTCAGTGAACAAAGGGTTACCTCTATCTTAAACCGTATCGTTAACTAAAGGTTGTTTTAGATGGGACTTTCATTTTCAAAGTTTCAAAGTAACAATGATAATGTAGCCAAGGGATCTTTTGAGAGATTACTTCAAAGAGCATTTGTCTAAAATACTATTTCAAACTTTGCTTAGAGTAAATTAATGTCTTACATATTTGCTTTGATGCTTCTATTACAATGTTTCTCTTACATCTACTAAACATGCCAGCTGAAATTTAGTTTTTTAAAGCATAGCATTATCGTTACTAAAGGTAGCTTCATCACAGTTTAAAGGCTATCTTTCCTTGTTCACGCAACAATGCCCTTTTTCTCCAGCAGTTTTCTTCAATTCGTTGTAGCTTCTTTACTTCATTATTGGGGCCAGGTTTTCTAGAACATCATTCAAGTTCTTGACTGTTTACTTATCTATTTATTTATGCAATCTTATTTTTGCTTATTTTCTAGACTTTTGGTGAATTTTCTTTTAAAAATTCATTGGATAAGTTCGTTAGCCAGGAAAATCGAACCAAATTTTAGGTTTTCTTTTGGAAAAAATTCATATCTCCGTAAATAACAAAGCTATGGAAACCAAATTTGGCAAACCCATTTATATTGTAAAAACAAAACTGTGGACCAAAATTTAGGTACCTAAGTTGAAAGAAAAAAAAGTTATAGACACTTAATAAAGCAAAATTTTAGTGCCATTAAAAGTCAGAGAAGACGCAGTACCAAAATATTGTATGTATTAAACAAAATCTATCAAATATTGCAGACAATCTTTATCTTTTCATGGCGCAAAAAATTTAAGAAGTACGAGAAAGATTACTTTGAAAATTTTATAATTTTTCTCCTGTAAATTTCAAACGCGAGATTTGAAACGTGACAACTAGTTTAGGTATTGTGGTTTATAAATGGTAAATATTGCATAAAATGTATACTAGAATGTTTTAGATTTATGCTACACTTCTTACTTGTTAAAATAGTTGCAAAATCTGCATCTAAAGACCTTACATATTACAAATAAATAACTTAAGACCATTATTGGTTATCTACCTTTCATTGCGGGGTGTGATACAAGATTTTGAATATTTTTGAATTTATTTAATTTATTTTTATTAGCGAATTTTCTTGCACAAAATGTTCTTTTAATAGCGAGTTTTCTTATAAATGAATTTAATGAATTTTCACTGAAGAAACATTTGTTGAGAATTTTTGTATAAAAATTATTCAATTAATGAAACATTGTTTAAACAAAATTCGTCAAAAATAAGGTCTTAATGGATTTTCGTGAAAACTTTTTTTTTTTATTTTAATTACAGATTAAGTATATAATTTTAATTGTATGTATTCTTATAGCAGAATTTTGTGTAAAAAATATTTAGCCAAATTTGATTACTGCTTTCATTAAAAAACGACATATCTGCCATTAAAAATATGTTTATGAAAATTCACTGCCATAATGCACTTGCTGCGTCCAGATTTTTTGTTTTAGCTTTTAGATATAACGACACTAACATAAGTACACTTTCTTAAACGACGGGAATTGTTTCTGCGAAAGTTACAGCTTCAGCAGTGGTGACAAAATCACTTAAATGATTCTTTTTTTTTTTGCTTGATGCAAAACTCGTAGCTCAGTATTCAATCTTTAACTTTAGTTACTCGATTTATTTTACTTAACAATTCGAGTTTTTGATACAGTAGCAGATCATTCAGTCCTGTGCTCTCACTTCCATTTTTCTCCGTAGGGTACAGCGTTTTTTTAATAACGCATTCCACATCCCATTTATCTTACGTACTTTTTACCAACGCTTCTTCTAGTCAAGAGAGAAAGCATAAGTTCCTAATTGTTAGTATGTTGCATTTGCCAGTTAATTTTGCACATTTGTAAACTCTGCAAGAGTATTCACTACTTATGGAAGACTACAGCAATCTTGAACTGGCAGATATGCATCTGGAATATAAAACAACAAATTGCAACGCAAGAGCTACGCCATGATTGTATCACGTACTCTGTTCCGCAAGGCAGTATCCTGGACACCAAATTTTATCGATATTCACCACTGACTTGCCAAGCCCAGCACGTTTAAAGGTAAGGTGCGCGTATGCATCGTGTAGCAAAAACAGTAAGAACGGTCGAATTGGAAAAAGCATCCTTCAGTGAGTTGCGGGCGAACTTTCAATTAGCACTCGTGAGATTGTACGAGTTATGAAAGCGCTCAAGTTATCGTTTAGGGGTTGTTACAACAACTTTATCCGTAGTGTTTTCAAAATTCAGGGATAGACTCCAGCCAAATATCAGCCTAGAGTGCAATTTTGTCAGTACCTGCTTCATTAAATTATCGAGCAACCTAATTTTTTACGTTTCGTCTTATGGTTGGGCCTCAAGCCTCTTTTGCACGAGATGACATGTTCAGCAGTAGGAATAACCATGTTTGGGCGGAAGAGAATCCACATGCCATATTCTAAATGTTATCAGCAACGTTGTTTTGTCATTGTGTGGGTCCGTATTGTTGATGATCATTTTATTGGATCATAATTGCCGCCAGATAGTTGAGCTGGACCTATTTATAGGCATTTTTGCTTGGAAGTCTTATCGGAATTTGAATGAACAGTTTGGGCAACATTAAATTGGCAGAGGTAGCCCAGTCCCTTTGAATCCACATGCCATAGTTTTAAGGTCATCAGCAACGTTAGTTTATTATTGTCTAGACTGGTATTGTTGATGACAATTTAATTGGGTCATACCTGCTGCCATATCGTTTAACTAGACCTTTATATGGCAATTTTTGAGGAATTCCTGTCGGAATTTTTGTGCATGTCTGTCGGTATTTGGATGAGCAGTTCAAACAACATGGGATTGGCAAAGCTGGTCGAGTCCCTTGGCCTCCTAGGTCACCCGATTTAGCGGTTTTGGGTTATTTCCTGTGGAAGCATGAAAAGTCACTGGTTTTCCTCACACCGGTGGAAACAGAGCACGACTTAATTGAACGAATAGCTGATGCAGTTGAGGTCGTTCAAACCGATAATTTAATTTTTGGGCGAGTCCGCAGAAACCATGTTCGTCGTTTAAACAGGTATAATTAAGTTGAATGATGACATTTCGAACCATTGCTGTAGTGATATTTTGTTTAAAACCTAAGAATGAAATTCACAAGAACTCAATAAAGCACATTTCTGATTAAAACTGACTTAAAACGTCATAGGGCCGTAGCGCCTTAGGAAGACATTTTTGGACATAGGTTTTTTTACACAAATTTCTTCTCCCATGGCACTGAATGGTCCTTAGCAGTTTGGTCCCATAGTTCTAAATTACCCTGTATAACTTTATTACTTATTTTTAATGAAGCATAAAAGGTTTTAACACGCTGTAGATTTAAACTAATAATTGAAATGTATTATACAGGTAGCTTTTACAATTCCTAACGTGGTCTGTGTAATAAAACTGAGAGATAAAGAACAGCAGCTCGATTTTTCTGCAACGTATCAACTTTTTAGCTGATGTGTGGACGGAAGTGCCATCAGTTTTGTGATAGCACTAGGGCCCAGTGCTGCTGATTCGACAGATAAGTGAATAAACGAAAACAAAGTCAATATCAAATATCATTAAATGGATGCTTGATGGCTTTCAACGTATTTTATGACCAGAGTGTGTATGATCGGATATCTAACGCGCGATATGCATAATGGGGTTAATTGTTTGAAAGTAGTCATAAAATATAGAGATAATTTCATAGAAATCTATACATATTCATAAGCTTATGCCGGTCGTAACGTTTTATATTCACGTTCCTTGATAGAGTATAAATATTAAAAGTCCCTCAGAGAACGGAACAATGCGCACTCTGAATATTTTATAAGAATTAACATTAATTTTTTAGTAAATACAGAGTGTTCCATTCAAAACAAGACACACTGAATTTGTCACTTTTTGTGAACAATTTCAACACTGCAACTTCAACCACCTAGCAAAGGTAGCACTCACCTCTAAAATTTTACATAAACTATAGGGGCGAATGATTCCGTCTTTAAAAGGGCGTTGAATTATCTTTAAAATGATACCTTGCTTGGAAAATTCGCTCTAAAGTTTCCAAGGGAATCTCTTTTTTGTTGATACTAATAGCGCATTTTATTGTTATTGTTACCAAGACTTAATGACATAACAAATGCGTTAATTCAAAAAGATTGGTCGTTACTGTTAGAAACAACGTGAACAATTTATACAAAACGTCACTTGACTTTTTATCTGCTATAGGTAAATTACCTACTAAGCTCTGTAGGTCAAAAGGCAAAAAAGTTACAGGCATTTAAGGAAAAATAAATTGGGGTTTTCCTCAAAACGTCAAAGTCGCGATTTAAAACGTCAAAATTGGCAACATTTAGGCAAAGAACTTGAATCTAATACGGGCTATGGAAAGAAAATGTCTCAACAAGAACGTTTTACAAACCCTGAAATCTTAGTTTCAACCGTTATTGCCCTTCATTTTACTAAAATGTTTCCAAAAAGTTCATTTCAAATAGATCCTTTCTCTGATGCTTGGCAGTAGTCTTATCTATAGAGTTTATCGTTTAATGGTATATAACTTTTGTCGAATTTTCGTAAAAAATCAATAAAGCTCAATATATCCGTTATTATACAAGATATGAAAAAATGGTATACATTAATTATAGGGTGTTCTGAGCTACATCTTAAAACACTTTTTCTACAATTACAGGATGGCCCATAAGTCGATGGTGATACAATTTTTCTTTTTTTTTTTTCTTTAGTCGAACACACCTTATGTTATTGCATTTTTGCATTTTCCATCAAAATATAATGCACGTTTGTAAAAAAAAAAGAAATTCTGGACGCAGCAAGTGCGTTATGGTAGCGAATTTTGATTAAATGCTTCATATTTGAAAATCTCAATTTGCTATTAACCTATAAGGTAGAACAAGAAACGGTTTTTTTTTTCGGAAATACTTTAAGTTTACTTTCAGAATTTTTTGTACGTTTTCAAACAATTAAGTTATTTTGATGAAACATGGCACATTCTTTCTAGTATATAGGTTATACTGGTAACCAAATTTAATGGCTTCTTTCTTTAAAAAAAACACACATATTTGCTATTAAAAACATTTTAATGAAAATTCACTACCATAACGCACTTGCTGCGTCCAGACTTTTTTTCATAGGTATCAAATTTAAAGCTGAGTCAATATAAGTCTGCATGGGAAAGTTCATTTTCTGAAAATAAAGCTCTACAAAAACTCCCTGATATGTGATTAATATATAATCGGAAACTTTATGATGTAAGCTTTTCGGGCCAAACTCCCTAGTGGATAACTTGCCCCAGTTTAAACATCGCTTATGTGTACTTCTCTGCTGTTAACTCTACCATAAAAACTGAGGGCATACTCGAAACTTTAGTTATTGATTTATTTCACATGGCACAAATATTAGCACAATCATGTGCTTAAATTCATACTAATTTTTGTTGTTTGTATTCTTTTCTCAAATAAGGCAAAACTCTTGGGTAGGCCAATGTGGTAAAAAACTGTAGAAATAGCATACATTTTCACAATGTGTAAGCTATATTACGACTGTCGTGTAAAACCACATAGTTTACATGAATATGTTTCAAAATTCAATAATTGCCTCATCAAGAGTATTGTCATCATGAGAAGCTAAATTAGAATTCGCAATACAGAGCTCAATGACTCTACGGCCTTTTGAATGTATTAACAAAGCAACTTACAAATATATGTGCACTTCGGAGTTGACCACAAAACATTTTGAAGACTTGCCGATCGTTTTGGTAAGAACGCCAGTGTCAATATAGAGACCAGTAAACTAATCAAATAAAAACTAGAAATAGTGTTTATATATCAACTGAGAAACAATCGTGTACACCGCCACCAACGATTTTCAGTGTTTCGCCAGAAATCCTTGGAATAAAATTCCCAGATAATGTCGAGATAGGAAGTGTGCCTTCTTTATAATAAAGGTATACATATTTACATATTAGGACGATAACAATTCTAACAAGGCGCTGCACGGTGGTGGGCTGGTTAGATTCATGGGCAAGTTTTTATTCCTATTTATAAAGATATATATCTATATATATATATATATATATATATATATATATATATATATATATATATATATATATATACTCTCATATGCGCGAACCACATCACATTTTTAAAGACCTGGCCATCGTTTCACTAACAAAATTCTAGGATTTTTAGTGAATTTTCCCAGAACCTCGGTGGTTCAGGGGTAAGAACGTGTGCCTCTGAACCGAAGGGTACTGGGTTCGATCCCAGGGTACTCCTTTCACTTTTTCAGTACAAACTGTAATATTAACATCAACCGAGGTTCTGGCATTGTATTTGAGCAAGTTGAATGTCTGCACGTTCCGCGCTTCAGAGGGGGGTAAGCCGTCGGTCCCGTGTCCATACGATGTTGGGCACGTTACCCTACCCTCCTTACAGAAAGGCGGGGGTTCCTCAAAATTTCCAGGATAGTGAGCTGACGTTAAAGAAACAAAACACAACAACAGTGAATTTTCTTTAAAAGCATTCACTAATGAGGAGATCCCGACTTTAGAACTTTGAAAAAATTGCGCTAATTAGACCCCCTAGAATATATATCCGGGTTCAGTTTCAATTTTATATATATGTATGTATATATATATATATATATATATATATATATATATATATATATATATATATATATATATATATATTTATATTTATATTTATATTTATATATATTGTGTGTGTGTCACACCGATAACTCAAAAAATAATGGGTCGATTTTGATCAAATTTGGTGAGTACTTTCCTTTTGCAAGTGGCTTGGATAATTTCGTTAGCCAGAAAAATTTAGTCACTTCAAATAAATTAAAGAATGCTTTGTTTTAATTAGTCAGTCGAATTCCTCGGTCCGTGCCGGTTTTGAGCTGACCTTCAATATATCGAATTTCGACCATCGCACAGGTCCACTAGTTTATATCTAATAACGGATCAGATCACGTGACTTAGGTATTTAGAGATTTTTAGTTAATTTTCTTTGAAAAATCACTAACGAGGAGATCCCGACTTTTGAATTTTGAAAAAAATTTTTCAAATGAGCGCAAACTAGGACCCCTAGAACCCATATCCGGGATCAGTTTCAATATATATATATATATATATATATATATATATATATATATATATATATATATATATATATATATATATATATATATATATATATATATATATATATGGATCACACCGATAACTCAAAAAATAATGTGCCGATTTTGATAAAATTTTGTGAGTACCTTCCACTTGTAAGTGGCTTGGACAAATTCGTTATCCAGGGAAATTGGCCCAGGTTTTTCCGGAAAATTTTGTCTTTCCTTTCGAAAAAAAGTGTATATTTCTGGAAGTAACAAAGCAAGGGTAACCAAATTTGGTACGCGTGTGTGTATTGCAAGTAGTGACCCATGTCCCAAAATTTAGGTCTGTTAGTTGAAAGACAAAAAACTTATAGGCATTCAAAAAAATTTGGATTTTCCTCAAAACGTCAAAGTCGCAATTTGAAACGTCAAAATTCGCAACATCTAGACCAAAAACCTGAAACAAATACGGATTCCGTAAAGAAAATGTCGCAAGAAGCGTGTTCTGCAAACTCTTACGTTTCCACTTCACACAGTTATTGTCCTTTATTTTACTAAAATATTTACAGACAATTAATTTCAAATAGGCCCTTTCTCTGATGCTTTGGCTGTAGGTTTAGTTAAGTTTCTGGTTTAACGGTCTATAATTTTTAGGTAATTTTCGTAGAAAAAATTCGTTAATGAGGAGACCGCAAATTTTAAATTTTATAAAGATTTCTTCAAATTTGCGCAAACTAGCCCCTAGAATCCATATTTGGGTTTAATTTCAGTTTTTATCTGTTTTCATATATACATGGTGACGCATTTTTACAGTATAGCTCAATATAATTGTTATTATACAAGATACGAGAAGAAATTGTATACGTTAATTATAGAG
The DNA here is from genome assembly GCA_964006375.1 of Tillus elongatus. Lineage (NCBI taxonomy): Eukaryota > Metazoa > Arthropoda > Insecta > Coleoptera > Cleridae > Tillus > Tillus elongatus. Next base: position 122,976,436 of record OZ023269.1, read on the forward strand.
TGTCTTAAGCTGCATCTTATAAAAATATTTTGACAATCACAGGGTGGTCCATAAGTCGTTATTCCTACAATTGTTTTTTTTAACACCCTTATATTATGGCATTTTTTATCCAAATATGATACGTCTTTGTGAGAAAAAAATCGAAACGCAGTAAGTGCGTTTTGGTCCCTCAAATTTCAATAACTCAATTTGCTATTAACATAAGGTTTGTTGGCTAGGCAACCAGTTTTCTCGGAAACATTTAAAGTTTATTTTCGAAAAATTTTTGCACATTTTCAAACAATAAGTAATTTTGGTAAAATATGGTACATTGTTTCTACCATATAGGCCATATCGGTAACCAAAATAATGCCTGGTTGCATTAGAAAGACATAATATTTTCTACTAACAACATGTGATGACACTGACTTAATTTTGTTCAAGAATATGTTGTGGTAATTTGAGTTCTCCAAGTGTACATACCAAAATAGATATTAATAGATATGAAATTAAAATTAAAATAAGGAAATCTGTACGATAAGAATGCGCATTGTTGTCATGTTTATTCAATTTGTTTCTAGAATATACGATCAATAAACTAAAGGAAAAATAGTCATAACCAAAATAACTGAGTTGTTTTATTCTGGTTTGAACATATAATAATGGCACAACCTTTTTTTTATAAGAAGTAGCTACTATTTTGAAATAAGATTTTTCAAAAAATCACGAGGAAGGTTTTATGTATGGGTTTTTAGGTTTACGAGAAAACACATTTTATAAAACAATTTTCTCAACTAGTAACAAAACAATTTTTCGTTGCGCAAAAAAACATATAACGCTATTCCGATCTGGTCGGCTATCTAATCACCCGATTTTACGCTTTCAGGTATCGCATATACCAAAAAAAGTCATCAACTTGAGGCTTTCAAATATTATTGTGTTTACAAAATCGCTCTATATACATACACAAAATTTTTTCCTCCCTTAGGGCCCGTTCGCGTCTTTGCCACCCCGATAGCACCGCAGCCTTTGACTTATTGTACATGCCCCTTGTCTTTTATACTACATCCATTCCAAAATCACTCTGCCTTGAACTAGTCTGGACAGCAATTGGTAGGGTGACATTTTATATTGCTCTGTCTCCGGTCTAGGCTGTCCGTAGATCAGTTGTGTTTTGCAGTCCAGAGCTTTACACTCGCACAAGATGTGCTGGGCTGATTCCTCCCCCTCGCCGCAGAGTCTGCATGCCAGGTCCCCCTCAAACTGCCTCATTTTATGCAGGTGTTTCTTGACAGCCATGTGTCCCGTCAAGAGTCCTGTCGTATTCCTGAGCTATCCTTTGCTAAGATTTAGCAGCTCCTCTTTGAACTGGGTTTCTCAATTACTGACTTCCCATGTCTCAGCCCTGGACAGTCTGCCCAATACACCTTATGTTCGTTTCTGACCCAGAACTTAGTGGATCCCCTGGCAGTGCTCTCCGTCACGCCCAGGACCGGTTGTGGTCCCATAAATGATTCTGCTGATCCCCTCTTCGCAAGACCCCGGCACCCAGATGAGGTTGACCTCAGTCTGCAAAGCCAGGTCGCTCGTCTCGTCTCGGCATACACTTACCAGCCTGCAATTTACCCGTGGGATACGTAGGACCTTAAGGACTGCCTGGCTGTCTGTGGCTTTGAGGATCCGCTTGTTGGTGTAGCCCCTGCTCTTGTTCTCTCGCACGCATACACACATACATCCGAGGATTTTATTTCTTTTATTTAGATTTTTAGCTTCAAAATATTTGAAGGTGCCAACTTTTTTCCTAATAGAAAGATTTAAAACAAAATTCCCACATAACAATATATCTCTTTGACAAGGTCAATGAGGCATAATAAGTAAGTATAGCATTGCAAAAATAAATGTAAAGCTAAACACTTAACGAGAAGAAATGTTCACGCAGCCTGGGAGTACTATTATGAAGGATGGTAAAATGTAGCAAAGAATAAGTCCTCTTCTCACTAGCAAACATTTTAAATAATACCTGAGGAAGAGGTTCATCAGATCATGTGTATGGAGTATTACCATTTGTAGAGCATAAACCTGAACTTTGAATAAGCAGGACACGGAGAGAGTAGAAGCTTTTGAAATCTGGGACAGGGGAAGTGACAAAGATAAAGTATACCGGTAGAAACACAAATAAAAGTATGCTAGAAGAGTTAAAAGAAGAAAAATTCTCTGCGAAAGAATTTGGAAGGAGGAAGGTAACATTTGTTGTAGGTAGCCCGAAAAAAGACGCTTTCGAACAGTGTTATTTTGTAGGCACATACAGATGTAAAAAAGGTTGAAGTAGATCAAAAAGAAACTTCTCTAAAAGCTGGTCCCATTGATGAAATTCGATAGCTACAATTAACTAAAAAGAGGTGCTTGGACGCAAGAGTCATGGTTGCAAAGACACGGCGACATCAGCCTAAGACTGTGATGATACTGTTTTGGAGAAAATATCAAAAACCATTACCACCTTTATTTGCTTAAAAGGGTTGTCGAACTACTAAATGAGCTATCGCAACTGTTCGCTTTTTAGACAAATTCAAAGCATCTGGATTTTCCAAATCCAAAGTTCAATCAGAAATTCAAATTTTAGATTCTTTGACGAGAAATTCAAACTACTTTCTGAATCCATAAACTGGGAGTTAGGATGACTAGTTCTTTCTCTCTTTTACCCGTGAATAAGGAAATAAGTCAGTGTTATTCTACTCATATACTTATACTCTCCCTTACTTTTCCTATTGTGTTTGCAGAGGTTCCCAAGCAAAAGCCGGAATTTAGTTTCCTTCCTCTAGGATTAGGTTCGGATTTAGAGTCATGGTTATAGCTAAAGCCCATTATTTTGTTTAGTGCTGATGCATATATTTAGCTTTCAGAGGTCAGTCGATTTTATTGGCTGAAAGATTACATGGGAAATTTTTGGTTATTGATTTTTGTAGCTAACTTCATCTCTATCATTAAAACATGCGGAAACTATTAAATGGAAAGGGTTTTCCGGATACATTAAGCTAAAAGCAATTTTATTGCAGCCGTAAGTATTAAGAAAAAAATGTTTTATTATACATGGAATATTTCTATTCTCTAGGCGTTTTGTTCTTGTTTAATGAGCATCTTCAGGAGAATTTGTTATGTTTTTAGTGAATTTTCTTTTAAAAGTTCACTAATGAGGAAATCCCGACTTTTAAATTTTGGAAAAATTTCTTCAAATGAGCGCGAACTTGGCCCCCTAGAACCCATATCCAGGGTCAGTTTCAATTTTTATATATATATATATATATATATATATATATATATATATATATATATATATATATATATATATATATATATATATATATATATATATATATACAATACTATTTACAATATATATAAATGATTTGTTCCTACAAGAAAGTGATGGAAAAATAATCAGCTATGCCGAAAACACGGCAATATCTTACGAAAAAATTTCCGGGCTTGAGACAAACAGTTGAAACAGTTGAAACAGATTTGCTAAAGATTAGAAAATATTTTGATTACGAGCTATTATCAATTAATTTTGAAAACACGAAATACATACTTTTTTCATGTACTGCGGCCACGCTACCGGAATACAGTAGTGTCACTGTTGGGGAGCCTGAGGGTTTGTTGATAATACCAGCCGAAACAAAACTTAGATATTTGGAAATTGTGATAGACAGACACCTTAGATGGAATTTTCAGATCGATTATGTGGTGAAAAAACTACGGAGTGTGTTGTACAAAATTAAATATATGCGGAACATCTTAGATATGCCACAGCTCAGAATACTTTACCATGCCTTGGTTGAAAGCCATCTAGGGTGGGAGGGTGTTGGAAAGGCAAACCTGATTGAACTTGAAGTAAACCAAAGAATAATCTTAAATATAATCTTAAACAGGGACAGTATGTAATCGACTGTACCAAGAGGCTGGTATACTGGATATAAGACAATTATTTTTTAAATCGGCAATGATTAAACAGTTCAGGAATAGGTTGGGTCTATCACCTATCGAGCACGATCATGAAACACGGCATGGAATGGTTGGCGTACAGAACATAATTTTCTAGAAAGAACATTGGCCAAAGAAGTTATACCTACCTTGCACCAAGAATGTTTAATCTTCTTCCTGCTTCATTGGTTACTAACTGCAATATCGCAAATTTTAAGAAGCGTATAAAAGAGTATTTGCTGGATCAACCGAGGGCCCTCATACATGCTACAACTGACAGAAAGAACTCGCAGTCCTATATATATATATATATATATATATATATATATATATATATATATATATATATATATATATATATATATATATATATATATATATATATATATATATATATATATATATACATATATATATATACATATATATATATATACATATATATATACATATATATATATATATATATATATATATATATATATATATATATATATATATATATATATATATATATGTCACACCGATAACTCAAAAAATAATGGTCCGATAATGATAAAATTTAGCACATACCTTCCTTTTGCAAGTGACTTGGATAAGTTCGTTAGTCAGGAAAATCGGCCCAGGTTTTCCCGAAAAATTTTGTGTTTCCTTTCGAAAAAAATTTGTATCTCCGGAAATAACAAAGTCAGGACAACCAAATTGACACGCTGGTTTCTATCATAAAGACCATCCTGTGTACCAAAATTCAGATAGATATCTTAAAAAACATAAAATCTAGAGGCAAATTAATTTCTAATTAATTAAATCTGATTCAAGGAAATTAAAACATCAAAATTGATTTAGTACCAATGAAAGTGAAAAATACTACAAGAAGTGACTAACAAGCTCCTAGATATTAGTCTAGGTCGTTATTTTCCTTGATTTCGTTAAAATGTGAGCAAAAAATCCACTGTAAATCAAAATGGTTTTGTGTAAGTTGTAAAACGTTGAACAATCAACATGTATTATGGGATATACCTGCTAGTACATACATTTCGAGCGTAGCTGAGTGGGCTCGGCCCCTGTACATCGGATAATCGACTCCTACATGACGAGTTCTAATCCTAGTTAGTGACTTTACTTTTTATCAATTTTTGTTAGTCTCATTTCACTTTATTGTAATTCCATTGCATTTTTTAGCGAGTTTTGTATAAAAAGTAATTTGAAAAAGAGGAGATGAAAGTTTTAAGACTTAATTCAATTTGAATAGCATATCTGGTTGTGAATAATTTACCAAAATTTAGGTCTGTCAGTTTAAAGACAAAAAGTTAGAGGCATTTAAAGAAAAAAAATTGGGTTTTACTCAAAACGTAAAACGTCGCGATTTGAAGCGTTAAAATTGGCAACATTTAGGCAAAGAACTTGAAAGAAATACGGATTGTGTAAAGAGTGTTCTGCAAACCTTTAAGTTTCAGCTTCAACCATCATTGCCCTTCATTTTGATAAAATATTTCCAGAAAATTCATTTCTCTGATGCTTTGGAAGTAGTTTGAGTTAAGTTTGTGGTTTAGCAGTCTATAATTTTTAGCTAATTTTTGTAGAAAAAAATCGTTAATGTGGAGACCTCGGCTTTTGATTTCTCAAAAGATTTCTTCAAATGAGCGCAAACTAGCCCCCCTGGAATCCATATCCGCGTTTACTTTCTGTTTACATATATACAGGGTGACGCATTTCTACGGTAAAGCTCAATATAATGGTTATTATGCAAGATATAGGGTGTCTTGAGCTGCATTTTATAAAACTATTTTGACAATCACAGGATGGCCCATAAGTCGTTGGTGATACCTACAATTTTTTTTGAACATTCCTTATTGCATTTTTGCATTCTTCATCGAAATATGGTGCATGTTTGTAAAAAAAATCGAGACGCAGTAAGTGCCTCTTGGTAGCGAATTTTCATTAAACGCTTCAAAATTCAATAACGCAATTTGCTATTAACCTAAGGCTCGTCAGCTAGGGAACGTTTTAAGATTATTTTCGGAAAATTTTTGTCCATTTTCAAACAAGTTATTTTGATTATATATGGTACATTTTCCCACTATATAGGTTATAACGTGACCAAATTGATGCCTGCTTGCATTAAAGAGACATATATGCTATTAAAAACATTTTAATGAAAATTCACTTCCATAACGCACTAGCTGCGTCTAGACTTTTTTTAGTTTCAGGCATAGAAATGCGGTGTATATTTATGTGTCTAACCAAATATGTGTCTGCTACCGTTTTAGAGATCCCCATAGTGGCCTTCCGTATCTTGGACACACTGTTAGTTTTTTAACGCAATTATGTAAGGCTAGATGCATTCTCACAACAATTAGAACCGTAGACCGGTTTCGCTCTAATTAGAGCTCGTCAGTACGACATACCAATTGCTGCGAAAATACACCTATAAAGTAATACGGCTATGGTAGCCAGCCTTTCAACATTAAGTGACTGGTGAGCGTGCCGCCACCTAGTTTCGAAACCAAGTAGTATGTTATCACGCCAGCTCCAAATAACACATAGGTGTATTTTCGCAGCATTTGGTATGCCGTACTGACGAGCTCTAATTAGAGCGAAACCGGTCTACGGTTCTAATTGTTGTGAGAATGCATGCAGCCTTACATACTTTGTCCCGATATTAGGGTAGAAATGGGCCAGGGCTGACAATTTATTCAATTGTTATTTAGTTGTATACAGTCTCTATTTTTTAACAATTTGTGTTATTTGAAGCTGGCGTGACAAAATACTACTTGGTGCCGCAACTAGGTGGCGACACGCTCACCACTCACTTAGTGTTGAAATGCTGGCTACTATAGCCGTATTACTTTATAGGTGTATTTTCGCAGCATTTGGTATGCCGTACTGACGAGCTCTAATAGCGAAACCAGTCTACGGTTCTAATTGTTGTGAGAATTCATCTAGCCTTACATACTTTGTCCCTATATTAGGATAGAAATGGGCCAGGGCTAACAATTTACTAAAATTGTTATTTGGTTGTATACAGTCTCTATTTTTTAACACTTTGTGTTATTTGGAGCTGGTGTGACAACATACTACTTGGATCCGCAACTAGGTGTATGTATTTATACTTATTATCTTTTATTTATTTAGGTAAATTTTAATTGTGAAGCAAGAATTTGTGCAGCATGTTATTGATGAACCCCCAAAAACTTGCTTCTCTTCTGAATATTAGTGAACGTCAACCACTTTGGCGCTAGTAAAAACGACAAGCAGTGTTTAGTATTTCACACGATCGCTTGTATATTTTTTATTATAAGATTGTTTGTAAAGCAAGCTGTTTTTGTCATATAAAATAAAATTGCCCATATACAGGCTGTTTCAAAAAACATGCACCATCGCTCGTGGGGCAATTCCTTACTAAAAAATAAGAAAAAAAGTTTCTGTGTACATGGGCCCGGAAATGCATTGTTTCCAATATACAGGGAGTTGAATTTTAATTTTTTTTTTAATTTTTTATAAATAATTTCAAAACCACTGGATTGATTTTAATGAAACTGGGAACTTGAAAGTGTATTATGAAAGTGCATATTTTCAAGTGAAAATCTGCTTACAACTGCGTCAGTAGTGTGCGTACGGGGTAACTGTAAAAATTCATTTGGGGAAAAAATATGTGCGCCACTGTCTTTTTCCAATTTTGATACATCAGTTATGAAGCTTATTACATAAGCCACAAAAGCTACCTCTTGGTATTTTTTCGTTCAGGGTATCCCCTAGGAGATATGATTAATTTTATGAAAAGGGGCAAAGTACCGATCAGTCGGCGTAATAATAATAATAATAATAATAATATATGTTTACTGCAACCATAAGAATATGAAAAACAAAACATACAGTAAACATTACAGCAATAAACGTGCAAATAACTAACCTACGTAAAACTTATTGGTGATAAACATTGAAATGAATATTACAAACATTGATAAAAAATGATAAATAAAAAATAAAAATAAAAAATGAAAAAAGTAATCGTAAAGACACTATGATTTTTCCAAACTCTTGTTTTTTGTACATTACTCAATTGACTTTAATAACAAAGCTAAAGAAAATGTTGAAAGTGACCACCATTAGCCTCGTTACAATTATTTAACCTTCTGCGCAAAGATCTTCTTACTCTTCTGCAAATATTTTGATCTTCTCTAATGCTGTCAAATGCATATTCTATTCTTCCCAACAATTCTTCTCGTGTATTTACTGGTGTTTTATACACTATTTCTTTTAAATGACCCCACAAATAAAAATCGAGAGGATTCAGGTCCGGAGATCGAGGTGGCCATGAAACCGGACCTCCACGACCAATCCATCGGTCACCGTATGTGTTGGCTAAATATGTTCTTACAACTGCTGCAAAATGTGCGAGCGCACCATCATGCTGGAACCACATTGTACCATTTCTCAAAAAAGCGGTAGTAACAACGGCAAATCATTTTGTAAAAAGTTTAAATATGATTCATGGTCAAGACGATTCGGTAGAACAACAGGACCAATTATGTGATTTTCAATAATAGCAGCCCAAATATTGATGGAAAATTGATAGTGCGAATTTGCAACTCTTAGAGAGTGTGGATTTTCATCGGCCCATGTATGTAAATTGTGAAAATTTACGATACCTTTTCGCGTAAATGACGCCTCATCAGTAAATAGTACACGTTTAGAAAAATGTTGGTCGTGCCTAAGTTTGTTTAAGAACCACTGACAAAACATTACCCTTGGTTGAAAGTCTCTAGGTAGAAGTTCCTGGACAGGTGTAAAATGATAGGGATATAAACTTTGATCCTTCAGAGTTCTGTGAACTGATGATTCCGAAATATTACCCAGTTCGGTGGCAATAATTCTCGTACTTGTACTAGGATCACGTTCAACTCTATTTAATATTGCCTCTTCAACTCGTACAGTTCGGCGGTATCTTCTGCGTCCAGAGTCAGCTTTTAAAGGTTTTAAAGAACCAGTTTCTCTCAAATGTCTTACAATACGTGGGAAAATATTTTTGTCAGAAATTCTTCTTTGCGGATAAGTTTCCTGATAAACTCGCACAGCTTGTCTAGCATTTTGATTTGTTTGTCCATAAATTAACAACATATCAGTCAAATCCGCTGAAGTGTACTTAATGAAAACCATCTTGAGAGGAGGAAATAATATTAATGAGCAGCTCAGTATCAACAAATAACTAAAAACGAAAATACTGCACCGTATCAAAATTTAAAGAATAGCACGAAAACTCTTTTGACGCCTACAAAGCACTTCAAAATTGTAGAATTTAGAGAACTGTCAAAAATTATAGTTTCATGGCACTTTACGATTACTGTTTTCATTACTCCAACGAATCGGTACTTTGCCCCTTTTTATAAAATTAATCATATCTCCTAAGGGATACCCTGAACGAAAAAATACCAAGAGGTAGCTTTTGTGGCTTATGTAATAAGCTTCATAACTGATGTATCAAAATTGGAAAAAGACAGTGGCGCACATATTTTTTCCCCAAATGAATTTTTACAGTTACCCCGTACGCATGCCACTGACGCAGTTGTAAGCAGATTCTCACTTGAAAATATGCACTTTCATAATACACTTTCAAGTTCCCAGTTTCATTAAAATCAATCCAGTGGTTTTGAAATTATTTATAAAAAATTTAAAAAAAAATTAAAATTCAACTCCCTATATATTGGAAACTATGCGTTTCCGGGCCCATGTGCACAGGAACTTTTTTTCTTATTTTTTAGTAAGGAATTGCCCCACGTGCGATGGTGCATGTTTTTTGAAACAGCCGTATATATAAATGATTTGTTCCTACAAGAAAGTGATGGGAAAATAATTAGCTATGCCGAAAACACGGCAATATTTTTCGAAAAAATTTCCGGGCTTGAGACAAACAGTTGAAACAGATTTGCTAAAGATTAGAAAATATTTAGATTACAAAGTATTATCAATTAATTTTGAAAACACGAAATACATACCTTTTTCATGTACGGCATACCAATTGCTGTGAAAATACACCTATGGTTATTTGGAGCTGGCGTGGCAACATACTACTTGGTTCCGCAACTAGGTGGCGACACGCTCACCACTCACTTAGTGTTGAAAGGCTGGCTACTATAGCCGTATTACTTTATATGTGTATTTTCGCAGCATTTGGTATGCCGTACTGACGAGCTCTAATTAGAGCGAAACCGGTCTACGGTTCTAATTGTTGTGAGAATACATCTAGTGTTACATACTTTGTCCCTATATTGGGGTAGAAATGGGCGAGGTCTGACACTTTATTAAATTGTTAGTTGGTTGTATACAGTCTCTATTTTTGAACACTTTGTGTTATTTGGAGTTGGCGTGACATAGTACTTGGTTCCGCATTTAGGTGGCGACACGCTCACCACTCACTTAACGCAATCATGTATTTATACTGTTACAAAGCACTTCAAGAGACGTAGGTGCGGTGTTGCCACATCTCCAGAATTTCCCCAACATCTGGGAATTTTTGCACAATCTGGCAACACCGCCTCCCCACCCCCCTGGGGGTGCCTGGGGTGACCCCCCTCAGGCGAAGTCTCAACCCTCTAGGACCAGAAATAACGAAGTTACCAACTTGTGCCCCGTCGGAACGGATAACTGAGGTCTGCACATTCCGAACACCCTGTATATACACCCTGTATACGCAGAGAACCCTTACACCCTGTATACGCAGAGAGATCTTATAGTTCGAGAAACACCTCTTGTGTAACATAGGAGTGGTGACCACATTTGGATCATCCTGTATACACATCCCCCTGTATACACACGGGACCGATCTGTATTCACAGAACCTTCTAGTAAAAGAAGGTCCTGGAACGTTCTGGAATGGAATGCTCTAGAAAGGAGGGGAAGGTACGGCGAGTATATAAAAGCGAAAGCAAGCCAGCCCGAGTTAGTTCAGTTCAGTAAGAGAATGTGGTAGTGACTTGAAGCAGTGTAAAGTGTTAAGAGAGTAGTGACTGTAGTACCAGATTAGTGACTTTTGTTGAGAGTAGTAATTGTAAGGCCAGTAAATGAAGTGTTTTGTGAGAGACATTCTAGAAATTTTATTGTATCCATATTTAGAGTGTAAATAAAGTTGTTTTGTTAATCTTTAAAGTCTCACTTATCCAGAACCCGGAGAAAACGTAACAATTTGGTGTCAGAAGTGGGATAAGTGAGTGAAGAAGTGAACAAGCAAGCTAGCTGTAAATGGTAAACACCAGATCGACTGACTACGACAAGATGGCTGAAATCAAAGAGTTGATGGACTTACTGAAAAAGCAACGTGAAGAAGACGAACAACGACGACAAGAAGAAGAAAGAAGACGGCGCGAAGAAGACGAACGACGGCGGCAAGAAGATAAAGAAGACCTCAAGAGGCAACGCGAAGAAGACGAACAACGACGACAAGAAGACCTCAAGAGGCAACGCGAAGAAGACGAACAACGACGACAAGAAGAAGAAAGAAGACGGCGCGAAGAAGACGAACGACGGCGGCAAGAAGATAAAGAAGACCTCAAGAGGCAACGCGAAGAAGACGAACAACGGCGACAAGAAGATGAAAGAAGACGGCGCGAAGAAGACGAGAGAAGACGACAAGAGGAGGAACAGAGGCGACAAGAAGATAAAGAAGAGCTTCGAAGTATGTTCCACAATATAAGAGTTGATGTAAAAGAAGAAATTGAACAGATCAACGAACAAATAGAAAATGTGGACAAGAAAGTAGAAAATGTGGACAAGAAAGTAGAAAATGTGGACAAGAAAGTAGAAAATGTGGACAAGAAAGTAGAAAATGTAACAGAGGATTTGAATAAACGATGGGAAGAAGTGGAAGGGTTGAAAGAACAAATGAAGATGATGATGAAAGGCACAGAAGTCAGACATAGAGAACTGACAGAGCAGGTGATGGGCCAGACTGACAGAACTCAACCAAGAGGAGTTACTGGAATGTCCCCAGTTCAAAATCGTCGGGAAGAAGATATGCCAATCGTGCAGCAGCCTCATGGAACTTTGAAGCCGCCGACTTTTGACGGAGAAACATCGTGGCCCATGTACAGGAGGCAGTTTGAGGCGGCAGCTCTCAGCAATGGGTGGAGCGAACAACAGGCAGCAACTGCTCTAATTCTCTCGCTTCGAGGTAAAGCCCTAGAAATCCTCCAGAACATCCCGGAGTCGAAACAGCAAAACTACTTAACAGTGATACAGGCCCTAGATTTGAGATATGGTAACAAGTACATGAGCCAGGTCTACCAGACACAACTAAAGTCAAGGGTCCAGAAGCCAAATGAGACGCTGCAAGAATTTAGTGCCGAAGTGGAGAAACTTGTGCGACTGGCATATCCCCAAGCCCCAGAAGAATTTGTCAACCAGATAACCTTCCAGACCTTCATCGATGGGGTACTTGATAATGAAATGCAACAAGCTTTAAGGCTCGGAAGGTTCAAAACACTTACGGACTGCGTAATTTATGGCTTGGAATTTGAAGCAGCGAAGAATGCATCTCAACCTCGCCGCAACAGGCTCCGCGAAGTGAAGGAGATAGAGGACTTTGCAGACACGACAGCCGAACTAAGACAAGAAATGAAAATGATAAAAGAAGCCATAAGCAAGCTCACTGTACCGGTTGGGGCACGTAGGACGAAAGCAGATTGGTCAGACATAGAATGTTACAAGTGTGGTAGGAAAGGGCACATAAGTAGACAGTGCTCACAAACGCAACAGGTGGCTCGCAGAAGACAAGAATACACCAACAGTGAGCGGCGTCAGGGAAACGACCTGACGCCAGTGTAAGGGGGCGGCAGCTGGCGTGCGAGTCCCAAGGCCCCAAAGTAAAGGTCTCCACTATCCGACGCTACCACGAGAGCCTCGTTATACCTGGCAGCATAGACGGAAGACAATGCAGTTTCACCATCGATACTGGTGCCACTAGATCCGTTGTACGTCCAGACATGTTGCCAAACAAGTCAGCACTCACTACCAATAAACAGCCTGTGTTGGAGACGGCAAAAGGAGATAGAATACCCGTGCATGGAGAGGCCACTGTTTACATTAGGCTGGGCAGTACTGAGCTACAGGTAAGGGCTGTCGTCGCAGAAATCGTCGACGAATTTATTCTGGGCCTGGATTTAATGGAAGAGTTCGATGTCCTATCAGTGGACTTCCAGAATAAGATCTTGAAAATCGGTAACGAAGAGTTGTATTTATCTCCAACAGCAGGCGAAGCTAGTCCCAGGGTGAGACTTATTGTCGACGAAGATACACGGATTCCTGGTAACAGTGAGAAGATTGTCAGAGCCAGGCTAGAGAAGAAACTTGATGGTATGTCTGCTCTCATAGCGGAGCCCCTAAAAGATAGACATGATGGTGCCCTCGTCGCACGATGCTTAGTAGACCCGAAGAGGACAATACCCATAAGAGTGGCTAACGTACAAACTAACAGGGTCACATTGAAGAAAGGTGAGGTTATCGCCACTTGCGAACCCATTGACCGAGTGACGTCGTCCAAAAACGTGACACCCACTGCATTAGACAGAAGACTGCCAGTAGAATTAGTAGAGCGGTTCAAGAATTCATGGGGCCAATTGAACAATATGGAGATGGAGATGGCAGTGAAGTTCATATTGGAGGAGGCCGATATATTCGCTCAAGATAAAATCACAGGTCGTACGAGTCTAGTGCAACACAGAATTAATACTGGCGACGCAAGACCAATTAGACAGCCGCCGAGAAGACTGCCTTTTGCCAAGCAATCAGAAATCAAGGCGATGGTTAACGAAATGCTGGAAGATGGTGTGATCGAGGAGTCTAATAGTCCTTGGTCGTCCCCAGTAGTTTTGGTCACCAAGAAAGATGGCACTATGAGATTTTGCGTGGACTATAGAAAGCTGAATGATGTCACCAAGAAGGACAGTTATCCCCTGCCCCGGATCGACGACACTTTGAACACTTTGGCCGGATCAAAGTGGTTCTCTACATTAGACCTGAAAAGTGGCTACTGGCAAGTAGAACTCCATAAAGACGATAAGGAGAAGACTGCTTTTTCAACCGGGAATGGGTTGTACCAATTCAAGGTCATGCCATTCGGCTTATGTAATGCCCCTGCCACCTTCGAGCGACTAATGGAATTAGTGCTAAGAGGACTGACATGGGAAACATGCCTGGTGTATCTCGATGATGTCATGGTGATTGGAAGGACTTTCGATGAACACCTGTCGAATCTGAAACAAGTTTTCTCCAGGCTGAGAGGTGCCAATCTGCAACTCAATCCCAAGAAATGCGTCCTCTTCCAGAAGAAAGTATGTTTCCTCGGACATGTCGTTTCTGAGAAAGGGATAGAAACCGATCCAGAGAAAATAAAGGCAGTAAGAGACTGGCCTGTGCCGAAGAACAAACATGAGGTCAGAAGTTTTCTGGGACTTTGCAGCTACTACCGACGCTTTGTGAAGTACTTCAGCAGCATTGCGAAACCTCTACATAGCCTAACTGAAAATAAGGCCGAGTTCATCTGGTCACCAGATTGCCAACAGTCTTTTAGAGAACTCAAACATCGTCTTCTCACTGCTCCTATACTGGCTTATCCTCAGGACGAAGGACTGTTCATACTGGACACTGATGCTTCCCACTATGGCATTGGGGCAGTACTCTCGCAGCTCCAAGCCGGAGAAGAAGTTGTGATAGGCTACTTCAGCAAAACGTTCGGAAAAGCAGAAAAAAATTACTGTGTAACCCGGAAAGAACTGCTGGCAGTTGTAAGATCCATCGAACATTTCCACAGCTTCCTGTACGGAAGAACATTCCGCGTGAGGTCAGATCACTCTGCTCTGCAATGGCTTCTGAACTTTAGAAATCCTGAAGGACAGATAGCACGATGGATAGAGAAACTGCAGAGCTACGACTTCCGGATTGAACATCGAAGAGGAAGAAGTCACGCCAATGCAGACAGCCTGTCGAGAAGACCATGTTCAGTGCATGAATGTAAATTTTGCGAGCGACAAGAGAACAAAGAGATCGACAAAGTAACTCATCAGATCAAACAACTGGTGGCAGGACAGAAGAATAACACCGATCTAGACGTAAATCTTGAATACATCAGAGACGCACAGAAGACAGATCCAGACTTGAAAAATATTAGAGAATGGCTACAAAAGGGGAAAAGACCTGAGTGGCACGATGTGTCCCGGTTTGGGGCGGAGGTTAAAGGATACTGGCTACAATGGGACTCATTGTGTCTAAAGAATGACATGATCACTCGAAAATGGGAAACTGCCGATGGTAGAGACTGTATATACCAGACCGTTGTGCCAAGTGAGTGCATAAGCAGTGTTCTTCAAGAGTTACACAATAGTAGAAGTGGAGGCCACTTTGGGGTCAACAGGACTCTTGCCAGAGTGAGAGACCGCTTCTATTGGATAAACTGCCGAAGAAGCGTGGAAGAATGGTGCAAAAGGTGTGACCAATGTGCTTCAAAGAAAGGACCAAAGACCCGATCCAGAGGAAAAATGATGCAGTACATCTCAGGTACACCGTGGGAGAGAGTTGCCGTAGACATCGCAGGACCTTTTCCCATCACAGAGTCTGGGAACAGATACATAATGGTGGCGATGGACTACTTCTCGAAATGGCCTGAAGTTGCGCCGATCCCCAACCAAGAGGCAACGACCGTAGCAGAAGCCCTGATGGAAAATGTCATATCACGGCATGGCGTACCCTTGGAGATTCACACCGACCAGGGCCGGAATTTCGAATCAGAGGTCTGGAAGAGCCTAATGGACTTGCTAGGCATAAAGAAAACGAGAACAACGCCACTCCACCCTCAATCAGACGGCATGGTAGAACGGCATAACAGGACCATCAATCAGTATCTTGCTATGTTTGTCGACGAGAATCAAAGAACCTGGGACAAGTTGATACCTCTGTTCCTCCTAGCTTACAGAAGCTCTCAGCATGAATCTACCGGCTACACTCCATCCATGATGTTGACCGGCAGAGAGATGCGGTTACCAATCGACATGACGAGACCACCACCGAACGAGGACATAGCGGACCTAGCTACGTTACCTGAGTATGTCGCCGACCTAGAAGGAAAACTGCGCACTATACACAGATGTGTCAGAGATAGGCTCCTCTTAAGCAGTGACCGGATGAAGATGCGCTTGGATCGCAGAGCAACACCCTATACATTCAAGGAAGGTGATGCAGTGTGGCTGTACCAACCAACAAGGAGAAAGGGCCTCAGTCCCAAACTTCAGAAACCATGGGAAGGGCCATACTTGGTGACTAAGAAAATTAACGACCTAGTCTACAGAATCCAGCTGTCTCCAAGAACTAAACCCAAAGTTGTTCACATAGAGAGGTTGAGTCCCTATCGGGGCAACGAACCCCCAAGTTGGCGGCCGGTAAATACTGTTCGGGACGAACAGTCTTAAGGAGGGGGGCAGTGTTACAAAGCACTTCAAGAGACGTAGGTGCGGTGTTGCCACATCTCCAGAATTTCCCCAACATCTGGGAATTTTTGCACAATCTGGCAACACCGCCTCCCCACCCCCCTGGGGGTGCCTGGGGTGACCCCCCTCAGGCGAAGTCTCAACCCTCTAGGACCAGAAATAACGAAGTTACCAACTTGTGCCCCGTCGGAACGGATAACTGAGGTCTGCACATTCCGAACACCCTGTATATACACCCTGTATACGCAGAGAACCCTTACACCCTGTATACGCAGAGAGATCTTATAGTTCGAGAAACACCTCTTGTGTAACATAGGAGTGGTGACCACATTTGGATCATCCTGTATACACATCCCCCTGTATACACACGGGACCGATCTGTATTCACAGAACCTTCTAGTAAAAGAAGGTCCTGGAACGTTCTGGAATGGAATGCTCTAGAAAGGAGGGGAAGGTACGGCGAGTATATAAAAGCGAAAGCAAGCCAGCCCGAGTTAGTTCAGTTCAGTAAGAGAATGTGGTAGTGACTTGAAGCAGTGTAAAGTGTTAAGAGAGTAGTGACTGTAGTACCAGATTAGTGACTTTTGTTGAGAGTAGTAATTGTAAGGCCAGTAAATGAAGTGTTTTGTGAGAGACATTCTAGAAATTTTATTGTATCCATATTTAGAGTGTAAATAAAGTTGTTTTGTTAATCTTTAAAGTCTCACTTATCCAGAACCCGGAGAAAACGTAACAATACTTATTATCTTCTATTTATTTAAGTAAATTTTAATTGTGAGGCAAGAATTTTGGCAGCATGTTTTTGATGAACCCCTCCCAAAAACTTGCTTCTCTTCTGAATATTAGTGAACGTCAACCACTTTTGCGCTAGTAAAAACGACAAGCAGTGTTTAGTATTTCACACGATCGCTTGTATATTTTTTATTATAGGATTGTTTGTAAAGCAAGCCGTTTTTGTCATATAACATAAAATTGCCCATATATATCAAATCCATATAACGAAGTTTATGATGTGAGCTATGTCAAAAAATTCCCTAGCCAGCAATATCGCTACAGTTGTGATCCCGTTTATATTTCCTCACTTGTCATTTATCCTAATCCTGAAATGATAGAAATCATACAAAATACAAAACACCCTCTGCTTATCTTTAGCGCAAAAGTTTTAATGTTGCAGGACAATATCTTAAGGTTAGAGGTATATTAAGAGAATATGAATCAGATTCTAAGGTTACAAATATCTTACGATCCGAATTTCCAAGCTTATCTGTGGAAAAGCATAGTCAGAATTATACGCAACTGCCCCAGACTCATTCAATAATTCATGGGAGCTTTCAAAACAAAGTAATAAATTATTTTATCACCGTGGTTTCTCCTAGATCTAGGCTTCCTTGATAAAACCAACGAATAGAAAGGGCGCCCTCCATGGGAAAAGCTAGGATTTCTCTTATTATATGCTAATTTCTAGCATTCGATTCTACAAAATCGGTCAATCGGAACAGTTTAATGGAATCCACCTATTGTAATTTGAATCGAAATAAAGCACTATCCCTAGAAGTCCATTTTGGCGTTTTCTACTTTTCAGGAGAACTGAGATTTGCGTGAATCCTTTTTAGTCCTTAAAAATGAATTTTATTTTGCTTATTTAACTTCGGTTTATTTCCGCGACTATAGCCAATCACCGACGCCAGGGAGCAGTTTCGGCTCACTATCCTGGAAATTTTGCCGAATCCCATCCTTTATGTAAAGATGGTGGTATCTTTAACGTGTCCAACATCGCATGGCACATGGGGCCGGCGGTTTAATGCCCTCCTCTGGCTGGCGGAACGTCCAAACATTTAACTTGCGCAAACACAAGGCCACAGCCGCGCTTGAGGTTAATTCACAGTATGTACTGAAAGATAATTTGATATTACTACTGTGAATTGAACCCGGGTCCAGAGGCACACACTTGTACTTCTCAACCACCGCGGCTGCTTCTTTAAAGTAAAATAAAAATGTTTCTTTTGTTAAATAAACACAAAAGTTTCCTAACAAAACTTGTGGGCTGTGGTAGCGAATTTAATTAATTGTTTTGGTATTGGTAGCTCAACTTTTGTTGTTGCTAGAAACGTTAATTTTGTTCAGGTCAGGCTGGTACTTAATGTAAATCTATTCTTAAATATGAATAAACACGTAAATACAAAATTTATGCTTGGTTATTATATGACAGCTCTTCTTATTTAATACGTCGTACAGTCTCGATAATATATTATTATTTTCAGCAATTAGGCTTTAAATATTACAAAAGGAAGACATCTACTATCAAAGTAGTTTGCATGTCTGCATGTAAACTCCCAAAATTTTTATTGGTGGCTGCTTTAGTGACAATTACCTTGTTATATAATATGCTCTCTTCTCTTGATAACAGGAAAGCTTCTGGCCTTGACGAGATCCGAGCAATTGTTCTCAAAAAATGCGCACCAGAACTTGCTCCTGTCCTGACTCGTCTGTTTCAGATATCTTACAATAGAGGCATATTCTCTAGTAACTGGAAAACTGCTCGAGTACAACCCATCCCCAAGAAAGGATCCAAAGCGCTTCCTAGCAACTACAGACCTATTTCTCTCCTTTCAGTCCTCTCTAAAGTGATGGAAAAGTATATAAACACCGAATTACTAAAATTTCTTGAAAAACACAGTCTAATCCACGACAGGCAGTATGGATTCCGTCAGCGCAGATCGACTGCCGACCTCCTTACCTTTGTCACCCATTCTTGGAACAAGTCTATGGAACTGCACAGTGAATCCCAGATTGTTGCTCTAGACATATCCAAAGCATTCGACCAGGTCTGGCACGCAGCGCTGCTTAATAAACTTCTGGCCTATGGCCTACCACCAAAACTTTGTACCTGGACAGCAAATTGCCTCTCCAACAGGAGCATTTCTGTTGTTGTGGATGGTCATTCCTCTAAACTGTATCCAATTAATGCAGGAGTTCCTCAAGGTTCAGCTTTAGCCCCTACTTTGTTTCTTCTTCACATCAATGACCTCCTCTCTAGCACATCCCACCCAGTTCACAGTTACGCGGACGACAGCACCCTCCACCTAAATATACAATATTCTAAGCCTGTCTCTTTAGCCCAATTAGATGAGGATCGCAGACTCATGGAGAGTTCTGTCTCCGTGGATCTCTAAAAAATATTAGACTGGGGAAGTAGAAATCTTGTACGATTCAACCTTACCAAATCTGTCTTGCATTCTTTCTCATAAGTGATACACCAGCCCTAGACCCAACACAATGAACAACCTAGTTATTCAAAGTAATGAGTCAGTTTCTTTGGTTGGCATTTCAGTTGATCGAAATCTTAATTGGCACCAACATGTCACATCAATTGCAGAAGCGACTGCTAAGGAATTAGGTTTCCTCTTCCGAGCTTGCATATACTTTTCACCAGCTAATCTCTATACCTTATATACTTCACAAATAAGGCCAAACCTCGAATACTGCTCCCACATCTGGGGTGAAGCTGCCGCTTCTACACTCGCTATCCTGGACTCCATTCAAAAGAGAGCTATACGTCTCATCGGTGACCCTACCCTCACCCAAAGGCTGTCATCCCTTGCCCACCGACGTGCCGTTTGTGACCTCTCTCTCTCTTTTATAGATATCTGCACGGGCACTGCTTAGAGGAGCTTTCCTCCATAGTTCCCCCACCTGCTGCCCCCAACAGATCTACCAGGGCAACAGAGCGAATGCACTCTTTTACTGTCCAGGTCACCAGACATAGAACATCTTGTTATGCTCGCTCTTTTGTCCCGAGGATTTCCAAGTTGTGGAATTCCTTGTCGGCACATGTTTTTCCTTCTCCTATAAACCTCCAAACCTTCAAGTCCAGAATTAACAAGTTGCCTCTTTCCTCCTTGTCAACACCCAAGGTACGATAGTATTTAGGCTGTAAGTCCTCGTGTTGTGTTGTTGAAATTTAAAAAAAATTATTGAGATATTGAATTTATTCCATTTAGCTGTACCACACTGTATATCGATTTCTGCTTAAACACATAAGTAGGTATTGTTTCGTGTTTAAAGTCGAAATTATAAATATTTCTACTACGCGGCAGTTTACTCCTTCCTAAGTTACCTACAATTTAAACAACATTATGATAACTAACTTTAAACAACTTGTAAGTTTTTCACCTACAAAATTCCAGACAATAGAAATAATATTTCTTTAAAACTCTTTAGGTTTTGCTCTTAAAACAATTACGTTACCATTACTTTTTGTTAATTAAGGGTCCCAGCAGGCGATTCACTACTTTATTTAATAATTTACTTCAAGGCCAAGGTTAGTGAGGTCAAGATTGAACACAAATCAAGGATCATCGCTCGACCACTTCCAGTTGTCCTTGTCAGAAGTACATTAGGGTGGAGAACTAGAACTTTTGGGGATTAAAAGGAATCCCGTTCACGAGGTTTCCCTTACCACTTCTTGATTTATGAATAAAAAATATGTAAGGGCTCTCCGAGGTCTCCGCTGTTCTGTATTCATTGATTTATAAAGATGCTATTTAAAATGCTGAATCCGAGATGTTGTTATACATGGAGGGGTGGTTTCAGTAGGAACTTTGTTATATTTATAGAATTTATTTTATTAAAATAATTAAACCTAAAGCTGGAAGACACACACACACTATATATATATATATATATATATATATATATATATATATATATATATATATATATATATATATATATATATATATATATATATATATATATATATACTCACCTCATTCGACATAAAAAATATGTACACCAATACCAATTAACGAAACCACAAATATAATCGAAAATAAAATGCAAAATAACAACAAAAAGCAATATATCAACGAAATACTAAACATCATACTATATCCAAGAAGACGGACCACCAATGGGATCTCCACTATCAAGCATCATGGCAGAAATATACATACAACAGTTAAAAGATAAAATTAACACCATCATAAACCAAACAGACCCAAACATCAAATGGATAAGATAGGTCGATGATATATTAATAATATATGACAATCAAAAAACCAACATAGACAGTATCCTCGAAAAAATAAACCAAATCAACAACAACATAAAATTTACAATAGAAAAACAATTAAGCAACGTCATAAACTTCCTAGGCTTAACACTAATCAGAAAAGAAAACCAGATTAAATACAAAATATACAGAAAACCTACGCAAACAGATATCACTATTCCTAAACACTCGATAGACAAACATAACATAACATAACATAAGGCGTGTTCGATTTAAAAAAAAAAGCTTGTATGACCAACAACTTATGGACCATCTTGTAAATGTAGAAATAATTTTTTAAGATGTAGCTCAAGACACCATATAATTAATGTATACATTTTTTTCGTATCTTGTATAATAACGGATATATTGCGCTTTATTGATTTTTACCAAAATTCGACAAAAATTATATACCATTAAACGATAATCTGAATAGCTAAGACAAAGAATCAGAGAAAGGGTCTATTTGAAATGAATTTTTTGGAAATATTTTAGTAAAATGAAGGGCAATGACGGTTGAAGCTAAAACTTCGGGGTTTGTAAAACAATCTTCTTGAGACACTTCTTTGTCCAAATTTTGCCAATGTTGACGTTTTAAATCGCGACATTGACGTTTTGAGGAAAACTCCAATTTATTTTTCTTTAAATGCCTATAACTTTTTTTTGTCTTTTAACTTACAGAGCTAAGTTTTAGTAAGTAATTTACCTATAATGATATGAACCTGCGTACTAAATTTGGTGGCCGTACTTTAGTATTTCCGGAGATATAATTTTTTTTCGAAAGGAAACACAGAATTCACCAGGAAAACCTGATCCGATTTTCCTCGCTAATAAACTTGTCGAAGCCACTTGCAAGGAGAAGGTATTCACTAAATTTAATCAAAATTTATTTTTTGAGTTATCGGTGTGATACCTATATATATATATATATATATATATATATATATATATATATATATATATATATATATATATATATATATATATATAAACTGTAACTGAGCTAGAATACGTGTTCTAGGGGGCCTAATTAGCGCTCATTTAAAGAAATTTTTTCAAAATTCAAAACTCGGGATCTCCTCATTAGTGATTTTCTTAAGAAAATTCACTAAAAATGCATCACGATTGGTAATTTATTTTTTAGTGTGTTCTAGGGAAGTCCGTCAATCAGATACGATTCCTCTTTTAGTGTTAATTTTTGCAAGAAATTTTAAAACCATGGCCTTTTTTAATAGAGAATGAAAAGATGTTTCAAATGGGGTATCACAAGCCTCTACTTCCCATTTAAAAATTTAGGAGCTCCATCTGTCACTCGAAGAAAGTTGAATGCAGGGGTGGAGTTTTAACGTTGCAATATGTCATTTGTTAATCTAAAATTGACGTGTTTCTGGATATTTTATGAATATGTCGAATAGTCGAAATACTGAATTTTTCCATTTGGCTGTATCAATTTTCGTAACAATTCTTCCAAGGTAAGTGAATATTTTTACATTCAGGTAGTTCATCGTTGAGTTATATCAGCGCCAGCTTTAGGGAAGGTCGACTCGGGCGGTCGCCCAGGGTGCCTGAGCACAGGGGCGCCGCGAATTTTTTATTGCTCTTTTGGATACCGTGCTTATATCCATAAAAGAAAGATTTGAAGAGATGCAAGATTTTTCTACGACGTGTAGTTTCTTGCTTAACATAAAAAAGAATCAAAATAAAGAACGATTATTAAAACATTGGCTAAATTACAGGAACAGTTAACTGTCAACTTTAAATCAAATATCGATGGCAATTTGTTGTGCGATGAAAATTTAGGCCTGCAACATTATCTTGAAGACAGTCAAGCAACGCCTATTGAAGCTTTAAACTTTATCTAGAAGCATAAGCTTCAAGAATTATATCCCAACACCGGGATATCGTTGCGTATTCTCTTAACAATACCAGTGACTATTGCAAGTGGTAAACGCAGTTTTTCCAAACTGAAATTGATAAAAATCTACTTGCGGTCTACAATGTCTTTAACCAGATTGAGCAGTTTGGCGTCACTATCCATGGAAAATCAAGTTGCAGAAAACCTAAATTTTGCTTGTCTTATTAGAGAATTTGCTGATAAAAAAGCTAGAAAAGTAAAGTTTTAACACGTTTCGAGTTCAACCAACTGCCAGACAAGCTTAGAGTTATCTTAAATTTATAACAAATGTGCTACACAATTAACTTCTTTTATTATTTTAATATATACTTATACATAAGTGTTATATCATTATGATATAATAGAGGGCGCCAAATGATTGACTCGACGGGGCGCTTGGGTGGTTAAGGCCGGCGCTGAGTTATATCCACTTACGCAGTCCTATCTTCACTTGTCTTGAATACTTCTATTCTGTTTCTAATTTTTTGTTTAAATCCTCTTGGCACACCATCCACTACATTGAACATTTTTTGTAATTTCTTTTATATTTCTTCTGTCAGCACTTAGCTTTCTGCATACGTCCATTTATTTCGATTCTGTTGTCTTTGATTTCATCATATCAGTTGTAATTACTTTTGTTTTGTTTATAGATAAGCTAATTTTAGTTTATTATATCTAACGTTTTTATTTTTACATGTGATCTAGCTGGCTATGATTGCTAAGACTGGTTTGTATTGATATTTAAAACCAATAAATTATTGATTTAATGGCTATTTTTAGAATAAAAAATACATTATAGCTTATCATCTTGCAAGCATTAAATGTCGCGAATAATGTTACAGATATTTTACTTCATAGTAGCCTCTCTTTGTCAGTGTCTCTTGTTTTGTGAAAAGAAGACATCATTAAATGTAACGTCACGGAGATTCATTATTTCGTTATGTCAAATTTCAGCATCGAACCGTTTCAGCATTGACAGGGATTCATTAGTTGTTTTTTATTTTGGTTTTCTGTTGTCACGATTACTTCCATTGTTAAAGTGTCACAGTTTCGTATCAAGATTGAATTTGTAACAAACTGGCTCTACTTACTGCACACTTTTAACAAAATGAACAAGACAAAATTGAATGACAGGGTCGGAACGGTTTGCTCGGTGAGCAAACGGCATTCCGTTCGATTTGCTACGTGTGGAACACTGTCTATGACATTTAGAAACGTTTTTGCGTACTCCCTAAGGTTTTCATCGGCTGTATTTATTTTAAAGTTTCGCAGAGCTCTTTGACTGTGTCTGCTATAGCTTACCTATCCCATTCCTCACAACTTTATTCTGTGGATTCTGTTGGTAATATATATGGAATATGTCATTTTGAAGTGTGTCTCTTGACTTTTATGTTTAGTAGATAAACGTGATATCTCGATATATATATAGTTTTGGAAGGACAAAGAAGATCAAGGTAAACATCTATTTTAAAAGAATCTAGATCAATGCAAAATTTAATTTAATTTAATCAATGCTAATATTGAAGGAACAGACTGTCGGTTATAAAATCTGGTATTTCACAAAAATCAGTTTATTTATATATATATATATATATATATATATATATATATATATATATATATATATATATATATATATATATATGCATATATAAACAGGTCACCCACTCGCGTCACAGAAACTACGTAACAAAGAACAAGTAAATATTTAAAACTAGAACACTTTTAGCAGTATTTGCAGTTGGATAGAATTCACGAACATGGAACCAGGTGACAAAAGTCTGGACGCAGCAAGTGCGTTATGGTAGTGAATTTTCATAGAAATGATCTGGCACAAAATATTTTATTATAACTTTTTTTTCTTGTAACATAGAAATCTAAATTTTGGTGTATAGTTTACTTTTTATATCGTAAACCTACCTACCAAATTTGGTTATCATAGATTTTATATTTTTTAAGATAAAAAAATTTTTCAAATGAAAACTCAAAATTTTCCCGGAAAACCTCGTCCAATTTTTCTAAATAACGAACTTGTCAAAGCCATTTACAAAAGGAAGGTACATGCCAAATTTTATTAAAATCGGCTCATTACTTTTTGAGATATGAATTTTTTTCAAATGAAAACTCAATATTTTCCCAGAAAATCTCGTCCGATTTTGTTGACTAACAAACATGTCAAAGCCATTTACAAAAGTAAGGTATGTGCCAAATTTTATTAAAATCGGCTTATTACTTTTTGAGATATGAATTTTTTTAGAATGAAAACTCAAAATTTTCCCGGAAAACCTCGTCCGATTTTCCTGAGTAACAAACATGTCAAAGCCATTTACAAAAGGAAGGTACGTGCCAAATTTTATTAAAATCGGCTTATTACTTTTTGAGATATGAATTTTTTTTGAATGAAAACTCAAAATTTTCCCGGAAAACCTCGTCCGATTTTCCTGACTAACGAACTTATCCAAGCTATTAACAAAAGAAAGGTACATGCCAAATTTTATCAAAATCGGCCTATTATTTTTTGAGTTATCGGTGTGATACATATATATATATATATATATATATATATATATATATATATATATATATATATATATATATATATATATATATATATATATATACATATATATATATATATATATATATATATATATATATATATATATATATATATATATATATATATATATATATATATATATATATATAAACATATAAAAATTGAAACTGACCCCGGATATGGGTTCTAGGGGTCCTAGTTCGCGCTCATTTGCAAAAATTTTTTCAAAATTCAAAAGTCGGGATCTCCCCATTAGTGAATTTTTTCTACGAAAATTCACTAAAAGGGGAGTAATGGTTGGCTTTCATATGCCGATAGTTTATTGTGCCATCTATTATATGCATTAAGAACTTTTTAATGCCACTAATTTCTGCCTTCTGGTGGCCAATTTAGAGCTGCCGTGAGAACATACTACTTGGTTCCGCAACGAGGTGGCAGCACGTGCTTCGTGTCTTACATCTCACTTAGTGTCAATATAAGAAATGATAAACCATTTATTTTATTAGTGTGATAGTGTATAAAGAACCATATGGTAGTGGATGTGTTCTTATTGTTTTCCGTATAAAATTGATTTCAGTATTGAAACAATGAGCAAAAGTAGTAAATGAATTGAGCAAATGCCCCAGAAACAAACTAAGCTACTTTTAAACTACATATTTATGCTTTAACAGAGATTTATGCCTTAACAGAAAAATTTAATTGTTGTGGTTCTGTTTAACCCTAGCCTAGCCTCCCCCAGGATACCTAAGTGTAGGGGGCAGATACAGCAACACCTCCATGGCGGCTATTGGAGTTAAAGTCATGCCGAGGAAAGCCATCCTTTGCATCTTGCCTAGTTTTTGTTTGGCATTTGATTGTGTCACCTTAGGCCACCAAACCAGTGCCGCGTATGTTAACGATGGTCTGACCACCATTGTGTACAGCCAGTGGGCCATACTAGGTCTTTCCACGTTTTGCCATATAGCCGCCTAGTGACGGCTGGGGTCATAACTGCCTCGCGCAGTATTTTTTCAACGTGATCATTCCAGGTTAGCTTAGAGTCCAATACGACCCCAAGATATTTTACTTTCCTGGCCATTGGGATGTTTCTACCGTATAGAATGATAGAGTGAGAGTTCTGTGGCCCTCCCACTTCCTCTTTGTCGTAAACGGTATCAAGGTTGCTTTCTCGGGGTCACCCCGAGCCCTCGGCCAACTCTTTCTACCACTTTCAGTGCTGTCTACATGCGCTCCCACACTGACTGTGTAACCTTTCCTCGGCCTATGATGAGACAATGTCGTCCGCATAGCCCTGTACCTCGTACCGCCCTCCCGAGAGCCTCCCTAGCAGGCCGTCCACGACTAGGCACCAGAGCACCCTGCCGTGAGCCCCGCCAGCGGAGTCCCTCCCGCGAATGAGGTGAACACCGTCCCTGAGCATGGAGCCTCCTCTATTCCCCGCTTCCTGACAACTGCCAGTACCGATCCGAATGAGGTGTTGCTGAAAGCTATGTCTAGAAAGACCGCCAGCGTCACATCCCGTTCTCCAGTTTCAGCACCAGTTGGTGCAGTGCTGTTTCTGTTGAGATTCCAACTCTGTGTGCGTATTGTTCGCAATGTAGGGAATATGCTTCCAGTACACCTCCCCTAATGTGCCGATCGAGCAGTTTTTCCACTGTTTTTAGCAAGAAGGACATGAGACTTATAGGCCTCAGGGGGTTTGCCTGGTCCCAACCAGATGGTTGGTACCCGTCAGAATATCACAGTACTGAAATAAATGTCATTTTGAGGAAATTAGATACCGAGACATGTCATAAAAATATTTCCAAAGGTAAAAAGAGAAATTTGGAATAAAGTATGTGATTATTATATGTCTTTAAGTATACTGAGCAGTTTTCAACCATCTGGTAGAGAAATCATATTTCATACGGTTAAAATACGTTCATATTCTCGTTCTCATATTCATAAATTCGCTAGTGGTTCTTTGTCCGTTAACACCAACCAATTATGGAGGTTGTGTAATTTTTTTATTTCATAATTAAGAGGCCTCGACTACCAGGGCCATTGGCACCGTACATAATATGACAAATATATATACATACACATATATATCCAAAAATAACAAAAAGATGAATTTAAATCAGTTTAAATAAACCTTATGTATGCAAGAAACTAAACACTGGTCAGCAATATACCGTTCTTCTTTAGGATTCTGGAGAGGCTTTAGGGCAAATTATGAACTGATCTTGTGTGGTGATATTTGGGACCCTGGAGTATGTGTTTAACGCTTAAGGTAACTTCGCAGATTTCACATTTGGTGTTTTGTGTAAATTTTAATGGGTAACATTACTACTCTAAGTAAACTTGGTAATCATATAAGAAACTTTATTAAACAGACAAGGTGTTTATTAAAGCCTCGGGGATTCATTGGTAAGGACGTGTGCCTCTGAACCGAAGGATACCAGGTTCGATTCCCAGGGTCCCCTTTCTATTTTTCAGTACATACTGACAGAAAAATTAGGATCAACCGAAATTCTAGCATTGTATTTGAGTAGGTTGAATGTCTGCGCGTTTCACCCTTCGTAGAGGGCGCAAAGCCGTCGCTCTTGTGTCTATGCGATGTTGAACACGTTAAAGCTCCCTTCCGTCTTTCCAGAAAGGCAGAAGTTTGGCAAAATTTCCAGGATAGTGAGGTGGAACTGGTACCTGGCCTCGTTGATTGGCTATAGTCGCGGGAATAGAAGTTAAAGAAAAAAATTGTGTTTATCTAGTTCTCTAAAAGATTTGTTCTTAAAGTAAAGGCATCAGAAAAATATTCGGAAAGTGTCATCAAACTAGCTTCATTATTTTTTTTTTGAAAAGTTCTTTTGAGGGTATTTAGCGATCTGAAAGTCCAGAATTCTAATTTCTTATACATTAACTTGCATTTGTGTCTATTACTGAATTTTATTTTTTTTAAATTCACTAATATAGAAGTATCGATGGTGAGACTTTGCAAACATTTTTTTAAATGAGCGCGAATTAGGACCCCTAGAACCCATATCCGGGGTCAGTTTAAATTTTTATATGTTTATATATATATATATATATATATATATATATATATATATATATATATATATATATATATATATATATATATATATATATATATATATATATATATATATATGTATCCTATAACTCAAAAAATAATTAACCGATTTCGATCAAACTCAGCAAGTGCCTTTTTTTATTAATGGCTTGGTTAAGTTCGTTAGCCAAAAAAATCGGACAGGGTTTTCCGGAAAAATTTTGAGTTTTCTTCGAAAAAAAATTTTTCTCCAAAAATTACAAAGCTGTCTGAATTAAATTTAATGAGTATATTTCCATGGGAGAGACCTTACTACGTACCAAAATTCAAGCTTTAAGTTTATAATAAATTTAGTTATTCAAATTTTGAATTTTCTTTAGAAAAAAAATTTTTTCTCCGAAAATTACTGAGGTAATTTAATGACATTTGGTGAATATATTGCCTTAGGAAAGACCTTACTACATACCAAAACTAAACTTTCTAGATTTATAGAAAATTGAGTTATTCAAATTGGAATCATTTAATAAAAATTCACTACCATAACGCACTTGCTGCGTCCCGAACATTTTTTTGTATTAAGGAAGTAATTCTTAACAAGTCAAGAGCCCTGTTGTTTCTATATTAAATGCAGTATTAATAAGTACATTGTTGGTTGTATTGTGAACTTAAATATGTAGGCCAAAACTAAAAGACTTATTGAAACTATTTTCAAAGAACATTACAACTATTGATAAATCATGTATTGTTCAACATATTAGGGGTAATAATCACCATTTTGAGTAAAAATAATCTCAAGTTAATCAAAGATGTCAGGCAATTGCGAAAGTTAGCCGTATACAAAGGTATATATAACGTTATAAAGTTCAGTAAAAATGTTTCGATGAATAGAGCAGGTCCGGTCCTGTGTAGTTGACTGTTCGAATTGTTATCTTAATAATCAGTGCCTCTTTCTCAAGTCCTGGATACACGGCCCGTGATATGGCGAGCTTGGCTCGTGTACCGGAGTTCCACAGACCGTGTAACCAGTTACCCAGGCCGTCTACCCAGGGTGACTCGTGGACCAGGATATTCACGATTCTAGGATCCACCAGTGTGTCGGTAAAGTTGTACAACCTCAGAGGAACCAAAAAAAAAAACTCTGCGTGTTGCTAGCAAGTCAGTAGTGTAGTGAATCTTTTCAGAGATAAACCTAAATCTAATACTGAAGTTATTAGTTTGAGGATCAAACAAATTCACATGATATACACGCCGTGTAGCATCTCTTCATAAACAAACACACAAAAACTATAGGCTCGTGGAATTGTAATCCATGGACCGTTTGTCCGGGCCTTTATAGAGAATATTCAATAACGACACACAGTTTGGCAGGTAACGGAAATTTAATTGGAGGGATTTTTGCCTAAACAGTGGGAGGTTATCTATATACCTTCGTAGCGGACGCTGTTGACAATTGCTTGTCAACTAAAATATAGATATATAGATAGGAGCTCTAGTTTTTATTCACATAGTTATTCATCACTCTGATAACGCTTACATTGTTACCTAAAAGCTAGTCTGGTCTTAAAACTGCATTGTGATTAATCAGGTTCTCAAAATTGTACTTATCGACGCTCATCACAGGTTCCAATTGGGCTTTAGTGTATTTTCAATATTGATTGATAAAACACTTAAACTATCGAAACAGGTGGATCACATAAACCAAATCTTATCGAGATATTTTTGTGTTTGTAGATTTCCGTCACAAAATTAATAATTTTGTTCTTATTTCTAGTGTATTTAAACTGATTTGACTTCTAAGACTCCCCACAATAGATTAGTAGAAGAAATAAGATGATTGTGGCCTATATTTGATTATATTTTTAAATGTAATTAAAACGAATGAGTATTACGTTTACAGTTCATGTTTTGTTTTGTCACAATCTAGCTTCTTTAAATACAAAAGTAAAAAGATCAAATTAACACTTTATATAATGATGGTAAACAGGTAGACCACCATTAGATGAAGAAATTACTTCAGGAATGACAACAAGGGATTTGGAGAATCCAACAAAAATACCAATCTCTAATATGTCACTATTATTTATGCCGAAAATGGGTTGAGGTAGAAACTCACATCTAAACGTAAGAATTCAGTAAATTTTTACAGTTTTGTGCATATATAAGAAAAAATATAATCAAAAAGGAGGCTTAAATAAAAATTAATGTTGCAGTGATATTGGAAGAAGAATTTTTCTATTTTAATCTTTTAAACAATTTGACAATTTTACACATTTCAGTTTTTGTTTAGATATTAATAATGAAATTGTTTTACATGCACAAGCAATATTTTAATGCAGGATCAATTACATAATTTATATGCAAAATACAAAGATGTATTGATATATAGTCTATAGCCATGACTATTTGCATGGATAGCCAAATTGATTTGTTGATCTCTAGAACTTCCCATGGATTCAATTTTCGTCTGCCGTATGTGAAATTTTTAATTTTTTATTTAATAGCTTGGATTATATTACAGAACTCAAGTCTTGTTTTTTGTTTTAAGAAAACGTTTACGTGCCAAAATATGAGCTTTACTTTTTCGCCAAAGCCTAACCAATATATTTTTACACAAGTTGTAGAAATTTTAAAGTTCGTATTTCGGAACTCAAGCTCAAACGTTTGAATTACTAAAACCATTTTTTGGATTAATATCACCTTGACCCAGCGTTTCAAATTTTTTGGGCAGCAAAAAGTCGTTCAAAACTAAATTCCTGGAACCTTCTCCACATGCCTCTATAAATATATTGGCCTGTGCTGATTGAATTTTTGAGCGTTTTTTATTTTTAGTAATGTAATACTTTTACTCTTTATTAACACACTAGGCTCTCCATATTTATAATATTTCGTGATCAATTCGAAAAGTTCATCTTTCGTCATAGTTTTTTCAATTGCGCTGTTAATTCATGTGTATCAAGAGCTTTTCTTTGAGAATTTTAATGCGATATAAATAGATATTTAAACTACGATTACGTACTAAAATCTTAAACAAATTTAGGTAAGTGTTCCTTTATTATTTTGGTATTGGTATTTTTGTTGAATTTTTTAAAACAATACTATGTACCTGTTTATTACCATTAGGTGAATCTTTATTTTACTTTTGTATCTCTAAGCTACACGCTAACGAAACAGGTGTCCTATAAATAATAATGTTTTGTTTTGTATTTTGTTTTTATATAAGTTTATTGCGAAAGACTATGTAAACGATTTAGCGTTTCCGTGACCGTGCGGGAAAGTCGATGACTTTCCAATACGGACTCGGGGGTCGACGGTTCGAGACTCACCGGCCGCGGATGATTTTTCAAATCACTGTCGTCATTGAGATCGAGCTCAAGGTCGATAGTAGGTTAGTTTAGATGAGCAAAA
The DNA here is from genome assembly GCA_964006375.1 of Tillus elongatus. NCBI lineage: Eukaryota > Metazoa > Arthropoda > Insecta > Coleoptera > Cleridae > Tillus > Tillus elongatus. The sequence goes on from OZ023269.1 coordinate 123,008,830, forward strand.
AGGGTCAGCAGTGGCCTAATTGCCAGTAAGCATCTTACCTTTACCTTTTTTATGTAAACGATTAAATTTTTAATTCTATCTAAGGATTTGTTTTTATTGCTATATAATTTTAATTAATACGCGGAATAAGTTTAATCAACTGCAGCGCTTTTATCTATAGTTTTATAGTGTTTTATAGCTTTACAATGATGTCGGTGTTTTTATATTTGAGGTTAAGTTTTGATTACAGATTTCAGACAGTTATAACTTCTTTAAGGATATGTTTTCTGTAATTTTGGCAACATTCACGACTTCACGTAGTTGCTTTACAAAATGTATTGGAATTTGCGGTGCGGATATTTAGAGTTTTCTTGCGTCATAGAGAAATGTTGCGAAAATGAAGAAGAGAACAAAACCTTAGAGGTACCAAATAGAAGCACAAGAGCACCCGCATGTATACCATTTTTTTGATTCGATATCTGATATTGTCATTTAGTTACCAACTGCTTAAGTAAAAACCCTAATAAGTCTATTGTAAAACCCAATAATTACTGGAGATTTTGGATTTTTCTGCATGTAGAATGTAGGAAACCCACGAATATTGCCGAATTTTACAAATCTCTGTTAAATATTTAACAGCCGATTAGTTAATCAAGGCTTCAGACGACCAATCACAGACTATGATTCTGGTTTTAGCCATGAGAATCAAATATATTGGTTGTATTAAGCCTTGATTAACTAACCGACCGTTAAATATTTAATGGACATTTATGAAACTGGACATTATTCTATCTAAATTTAATTCTGATTTAACATGAATTTAAATTACTATAAATCAAATGTTTGATACTGTGCTTTCTAACACAAACTATTTTTTAAAACATTTTATTAGATTTATAACTACCCTAGTCTGTGGTTGAAAAAATACAGTTATGTATTTTTTTTATGAATTAAAAAACCCTAACTGGCTTAGTTGAATTTTCAGTTTACTTTTATATTTTGAATTATTTACGGCAGCTAAATAGTTTATTAATTTTATAATTCAGAGTAATTTACATAAGATACAACCTTACTGAACTTTTTTCGAGTAATGATACAAAATATGTAGGGAATTTTCTTTCCGGTTTAGTTGACATTTTAGAAAGATAATTAGATATGGCTTTTTTAGATAGATACACATATGTTTCGTAAGTAACACTCTGTATATTGTAATCTACCATTTTTGTTTTGCATAAATATAATAGTATATGCTTACTTAAGTCGTTTGCCAGGTATTAAGCTTATTTATAAATTTGATCATTTTTAGTGAATTTTCGTAGAAAAAATCACCAGTTAGGAGATCCTGACTTTTATATTTTGAAAAAATTTCTTGAAATGAGCGCGTTCTAGGACCCCTACAATCCATATATATGTTTGTACGTATTACACCAATAACTCAAAAAATAATGGGCCGATTTTTATTAAGTTTGGCAGACGCCTTTCTTTTGTAAGTGGCTTGACTAAGTTCGTTATCCGGAAAAATCGTACCAAATTTTGGCGTTCCTTTCGAAAAAATATTGTATCTCCGAAAACAACAAAGCTACGATTACCAAATACATAGGTTTATATTTGAAAAAGTAAACTGTATACCAAAAGTCAGGTATCTATATTAAAAAAAAAAGATATGTGCCTAATCATTTCTAGAAAATTCACTACCATAACACACCAGCTGCGTCAAGACTTTTTTTATTTTTCGTTTATTGATTATAATTGTACAATTCATCTATACAATAGGTGTTGGGACTTGTGTAATATAATTTGAAATGTATTTGCCTGAAATTGGTTGACCTCGTCCTCTTGAATGACATAGGTAAATTTTGATTGGCAAGAATTAAAATTCTGGAAGGTTTCTTTTATTTCATAACCTATACCAATTTAAATATATTTAGGTTTAATACGACTTCTGGCCGATTGTTAGACTACTATCTGGTAAACTGAGCACCATTTTCTTCTTCTTTTTTTTCTCCTATTACTAGTCAGTTGCGTACATTATCCAGTAATAATAATTACTATTACTCTATTGGTTTTTTCGTTACAAAATCCAGTAGATAAGACATGTCGCAATATATAAAATTACAAGAAAAAATCATTGACAACAGATATCTAAGTATACAAACATTAAAACCAAAATCTTATTATGTCAAAAATTATGAAACATTGAAGAACTACTCTTCTCATAGTGCTAAAAATCTAAAAGGAAATTAAAAAAATTAATATTCATACAATTACAAAGTGAATGTAAAGAGTAAATACATATTACTTATATATATATATATATATATATATATATATATATATATATATATATAAACAGTTACAAAATCAATGTATGCAACAAAATACACAGCAAGAAACAAACATTACATAAATACACTTTAAAATTATTTGCCTTTTGTCACCGATAAAAATTCACTGAGACTGTAAAATCAGTCTTTCAGTAGATGAGTCTCGAAACTTTTTTAAACAAGTTCAACGAGTCTGCTTTAACATTATCTGGTAATGTGTTATAAAGATAACAGCCAGAGTAAATTGGCGACATCTTGTAAAATTAATGCCTAGGAAGTTTTAAGTGAAACGTCCCCATTTTCCTAGTGTGCACATTCTAATTTTTTATATATGACTCACTGTTTGTGTGTATATACGTTAATGAACGAGAATATTCAGAGTCACAATACAAATACAATCGAAGTCAAGAATTAAGCCAAACAATAAAAATACAAAGCTCTATATAAAAGCTATAAAACATACAATACAGCAAAAATAAAAAGTGCTAAGTTATAGAAGCCACAAGATAAATTAGCGAAAGCACAAATCTTACAGAATTGACGGACTCAAATCATTACTTCTGCCAGCAGTCCACATAGTTAAAAAAACTTTAAGAGGTTCTCATAAATTCTCTCTGAAAGTTCTAAGTTTTTTGGTGAGAAACCTATAGGTGCCGTTACATTTCCAGAGCCTTTTGGACGCACATTTGTAGCAAACAGTTACAATAACCTAGTAATATACAGAGCATGTTTAGAAAATATATTTAGCGTGTAATTCAAAAGCTATACTCAAATTGTTTCTGTGAAAAGGGGATTAAAATCAAAGCAAATTCCTCGCAACTTTTGATTTTATCATTCTTGTGTAACTAAAAATTCAAATCTTTAAGGGGGTATAATTTTATGTAAATTTCACTGCATATTAAACAAATTTATGACAATATCAGTCAACACTGAGTTTTAATCAAGTCTGCAGAAGAATACACCAAACATGTATAGAATGGAATTTGACGACATTTGGGATAACTCCTCATTTGAAAATTTGTTACAACTTTGTGTAATTAAGATGATGTTTTGAATTACTGGTCTATCTTGAAAAATAGTCAAGTCAATTGAATAACATTGTTTTCAATTTTCTTTTTGTTAATGCCCTAAAATAACAAGATGTCATTGCTTTGTTTAGTTCAATTAATTTAACGCTTAGTTTAACCAAAAGATGTCGTCAAATTCAAACTAAATATGTGACCTTTTTTCTTAAAATGCTTCACACTTTCTTCACAAAATGGCAGCTTAGACGTGCTTCTTTACTTTAAAATACTTTATTTTCTTGAAGTTCTTAGGTAAGCACTTTTTGCATTCAGTTTATTTTATTGACATATTTATACTGGAATTATCTTATTCTTAGATAATTTTTTTTATGTTCATTAATAAAATTATTTTTCTCTTCTTTAGCTACAGCATGACTAGATTCCAACTGACTTAATTAAAGCTATACTAAATAACTGTACTTTTCGATGTCACGACGTACTTGGCTATCTTTTAACTTATGTATCTCTCTTTATCTATTTTTTAAACAAAATAGTTCAACAGACTAATCACATATTTTTAAACAAACAACCCCAGTTAACATTTCTCTATATAGCTGGATTTATTCTAAAATAAATATGGATGTTATCGAATCAACTCAAAAGTCGTGTCTTCCAATTTTAAAAAATATTTAAAGGTGGTGCGTACAATTATTTCTCAAACTAAAAAATTGTTTAGGAATTCGTTCTGAGCTCTTCTTCATAGCCATTGTTTCTTTAACCGTTTTGTTTGATTTCTGAATATATGAAATTTGAGTGACGACAAATTCAGAAAAATACCGAGTACTGCGATAGAAACAAATGGATTGGAACAAAAGATATGGTTCATTATAAACATAAAAATTATTTTTTAGAAAAATTAAAACCCCATTTTATTTAAAATAATTTATTTTCCTTATTATAGTTCTCTGGCAATAATTAATTATGTTTTCTTGGTTAAATAATATCCAAGAAACTCCGGTATATACAGAAGTTTCGTAAAGTATTGTAGCAATTTAGGAAATGCAAATAAATACCACCGAATTGTTATCGACCTGATAAGAGCGTACAAGAATATTAATCTCAGGAGTATTCAGTTTCAAACTTTAAACCAGTACAAGTCAAACAGAGAACTCGAAACTTCTAGAAAATATAGATTGTTCCAGCTATTGTTCTTAAAAAATGCGCATCAGACTTTGCTCTGTCCTCACTCATTTGTTTCAGACATCTTACAATAAAGGCATATTCCCTAGTAACTGGAAAACTGCTCGAGTACAACCCGTCCCCAAGAAAGGATCCAAAGCGCTTCCTAGCAACTACAGTCCTATTTATCTCCTATCAGTCGTCTCCAAAATGATGGAAAAGTATATTAACACCTAATTATTAAAATTTCTTTAAAAGTACAGTCTAATCCACAACAGGCAGTATGGATTTCGTCAGCGCAGATCAACTGCCGACCTCCTTTCCTTTGTCACCCATTATTGGAACAAGTCTATGGAACTACGCGGTGAATCCCAGATTGTCGCTCTAGACATATTCAAAGCATTCGACCAGGTCTGGCACGCAGCGCTGCTTTATAAACTTCCGGCCTATGACCTACCACCAAAACTCTGTACCTGGTCAGCAAATTTCCTGTCCAACCGGAACATTTCTGTTGTCGTGGATGGTCATTCCTCTAAACTGTATCCAATTATTGCAGGAGTTTCTCAAGGTTCAGCTTTAGACCCTACTTTGTTTCTTCTTCACATCAATGACCTCCTCTCTAGCACATCCAACCCAGTTCACAGTTTCGCGCACGACAGCACCCTCCACTCAAATATACAATATTCTAAGCCTGTATCTTTAGCCAAATTAGATGAGGATCTCAGTCTCATGGAGGGTTCTGTCTCTGTGGATCTTCAAAAAATATTAGACTGGGGAAGTAGAAATCTTGTACACTTCAACTCCACCAAATCTTGCTTTTTATCTCATAAGAGATACACCAGCCCTAGACCCATCACAATGAACAACTAAGTTATTCAAAGTAATGAGTCCTTTTCGCTTGTTTGCATTTCTGTGGATCGAAATCTCAATTGGCATCAACATGTCACATTAATTGCAGAAGCGGCTGCTAAGAAATTAGGTTTCGCCTTCCGGGCTCGCAAATACTTTTCACCAGCTAATCTCTATACCTTATATACTTCACAAATAAGACCAAACCTCGAATACTGCTTCCAAATCTGAGGTGCCGCGGCCGCTTCTACACTCGCTATCCTGGACTTCATTCAGGAGAGAGCTATACGTCTCATCGGTGACCCTACCCTTACCCAAAGGCTACCATCCCTTGCCCACCTACGCGCCGTTGGTGACCTCTCTCTCTTTTATAGATATCTGCACGGGCACTGCTCAGAGGATCTTTCTTCCATAGTCCTCCACCTGCTGTCGCCAACAGATCTACCAGGGGAACAGAGCGAATGCACCCTTTTACTGTCCAGGTCACCAGGCATAAAACATCTTGTTATATCCGCTCTTTTGTCCCGAGGACTTCCAAGTTGTGGAATTCCTTGCCGGCACATGTTTTTCCTTCTCCTCGGAACCTCCAAACCTTCAAGTCCAGAATTAACAAGTTGTCTCTTTCCTCCTTGTCGACACCCACGGTACGATAGTATTTAGACTGTAAGCCCTTGTGGTGTGTTGTTTAAATATTATATATATATATATATATATATATATATATATATATATATATATATATATATATATATATATATATAATATATAAGAAGTATAGATGCTTAAGAAAATAAAATCCGACCTTTTACGCCAGAAATGTAGTAGTTGAGTTCGGTCAACTCATATTTTGTCATACAACTCTTTATTTAATGAAACAAGTACCTAGTAAATGAGCATGTTTAATCCGGTGTCGGTCACCTAGGGTAAATATTACTCCAGGTAGTTTTAAACCGCTGGAGCTTCCAAGTCTATACTTAACCAGGCGCGTGCGCCAATATAGCTTTTCAAATCAGTGTCAAGATGAGGCACATCACGCAGTTGCATCGTAGCTTTCCTGTGTTTCGTACTACAGGCCGTTAAAGTGCCCGGGGGTTATATTTACCCCACGTTACCGTTTGTGTTACAAACAGCTTCTAAATTAGGGAGTCTGGTGCAGGGTAGATTGCTACGGATGTATGCGCACACGCCTCCATGCAATCGAAAGGAACTAAGGAACTCATACCCCGAAAAATTAAGGTCATTAGTGGCTGTTTTGGCACTGATTTGGGTTTCAGTGAGGAAGAGGAATTGGGACCTATTAGCCTGGAGAAAATGGTGGACGGAGTTCAGGTTAGAATTTGCTGGCAGCCCCTGTACACCCCTCTCCCGGAGATCCGAATGTAGGGGTATTTTATCTCCCGAATCTTTAGTACAAGGAGGAGCCATCATCATTTTTGTTTATAAGGGAAACGGACTCACACAAGAACCGGAAACGTCCGTTGGGACTTCACCGGCCCTTGATGTAAGGGGTAGTACCTCCTCGGGCGTGAAAAATCCTTTACTATCACGTAAAGGAAAAGTCCACTACCACCTGCTAACCAAAAAACATAGTGCCATAACTGTTGGGAAATAAGACAGGATTTGTATGAATATAAGGAAGCAAAATATTTTGCATAAAATCGAATGTAAGGCGTAAAACCTCTGCCGTTCAGCTTGTAATTCTTTTTATAGCTTTACGTTTGTCTTAAGTGTAACTCTTTTTGCACTTCGAGTATGCCGCCTTTTCTTCGTCTGTTATATTTCTCGCCTTTAGTGTATATTCATATTCGGCACATGGCAAATGTATATTTGAAAATTTGCAAATATGCTTATCCGCCATATTGAGCATGCCATCTTGCATGACTTGCAGTTAACATCAGAAACATGTACTGTGACCAGACTTGTGTAATTGTACTAAATTTTAACCCAGTTAGTTAAGTAGAAAGCGGATAAAATAGACTCGCAAAGTTTGACTTAATAGAAATACCAGCAGGTGTAGCTCTTTGAAAAAAAAATTGTGGTTACCATTTATTAAAATTGGTGATGGCCACGCAAATGAAATCTTATGTTTAATGGATGACATTTTAGTAATTACAAGTTAAGCTGACGTCTCCGAGAAATGTCTGTAAGAAGGTCATATAGCAAAATTATTAATTTCGCCTTAAAATTTCTCTACACTCTATTTTGATATTGTTTTTTATTTTTTTCTGATAAATATTTTCAAAAACATATCCTAACTCAAATTCTCCACAATAAGTTAACAAAAGAACATTATGACGTACACTAGTTCTAAATATTGTTCTTGATCAATTTTATTTCTAATTGTCTTTAAAGCTCAGAATCTCTAATTCTCTGAAAGTGTATTATTTGTAGAATTGTACGATACTAGGTACTTGTTAGTTTCACCTGCACTAATGTTAATAGAAGTTTTATTTTTAATATGCGAAGTACGTAGTTTTTTAGTGCATGCTGCACTTTGTGTAAACCTACGACAGACATATGGTGCAATTTGAAATATTTATTTGGGACAGATGGCTTTGTTCATTTTGCAAACTGTATCTCTGAAGCTTTAACGACAGAATCCCTATCTGTTCTATATACTATGTACGTAAATTTGGAATGAAATTTATAATTTTGAATTCGTTGATTCGATTTACGTTAAAATTTGTGTAGTGGGATTTCAAAATATGACAACATTGATTTTTTACTTTAGCGTTGTTGCCAAACTCACAGTTTTCTTAGAAAAGCTATCATTTTTTAATGTTAAATGAGACACCTATGTGTTTTGAATTAGTCTGAAAAATAACTTCAATACGAGTTAAACGATGTAAGTTTGGTTTGTTTATTCAAAACCAATAATAACTTATTCTTCTGTGTCAGGGGTTTAAAAAGTCAATAAGGTCTTTGGTTTCTAATATATTTTTATTAATATTTGTTCGTAATGAGGTATAAATATTGTAGATTTGTTTACTTTAAATATATAAAAATCTGTTTGCTCCTCGTATACGGCAGTATAATTTTTAAGTTTGCTTTTGCGATAAGAGCAAATGCGACCAGAACGCCACTGAAGTTCGTGTGAAAACAACACTCCGCAGAAGAACTACTACCACCAGAGAATGATATATGTGTGACGCATAGTTTTCAATAGTGCAACTGCCGGTAGAAAATCTAAAAAACCGCCCTTGTTACACTTGCTAGTTCCGAGGCGCGTGAAAGTAAACTGAGTCAATTACTCTCTAGAGAGAAAAGACAGTATCGCAGAAGCGGTATTTTGGCAACGTACGTTCTTTTATGTAAACATTCTTATACTGCCGCCATATATTTCTTTCCCTAAACGCATACAGCCCATTCAATAGAAAATTCCTCTTTTGTTGTCTCTCTACGCGACCAAAACATTTTGATTTCGAAACCCGCATCGCAATACGCACAATATCCTTTAAATTTCGTCAAATTTTGACTTTACGGTAACGTCTTCTTTGTATGGTATGTTCCACGACATCGTTTAGTGTAATTGCCTGTATTGCACTAATTTCTACGCAAACGCCAAAATTTTCTCTTACTTGTGGAATCATTCAAGATTTATTTACGTATACCCTCTCCTTTAAACAACTCCACAACAAGAATTCGAGGGCAGTGATATCTGGAGACCGTGGTGGCTATTCAAATTGAGATCTTTGCGAGATTACTTGTTCTAAATAAATTGTCCTTGGTACTTGCATTGTGGCTTCAGAAGAATGTCAAGTGACTTCGGCTTGCTGAAACTATATTGTCGGTTTATTTTGCACTGCAGCGTGTACATAGTTTTTGAGCATAGCTCTATATCGTTTGTCGTTGACCTTCACTGTATTACCATTGTCGTTTTCGAAAAAGAACGGTCTAATTATTATCTGTGCAACACTTGCGAGGGTGAGCTTCATGTTGGTGTATTACTTTTGAGTTCTCGGTACTCCATTTTCTGCAATTCTGCCAACTGATGGAGCCGTTGTGGTATAAGCTAGCTTCTTAGGATATAACCAGAACCATTTTTTTACTTGTCAATTGTTTAAATCGGACTGCATAAGCTAAGCATCGCTTAAAATCTACAGGTTCTAATTCCTGTGCCAGTTGAATCTGGTATTGGAGAACGTGTAAACTGTGTAAAATACGCTGTAGCGACATATGACTCATACCCAGTTGGGTAGATTGTCTCCGAGTCGACATTATTAGTTCTTCTTCGGCGCTTTGTTGTACACCTTCAATATTTACGCTTGTTCTAGCTGAACGTTGTCTCCCTGCTGGTAGAAGGTCAATTACAAAACCCTGCTGACGGAAACGATCAACTAAGTGAGCAATCATTGTTTAGCAGGGAGCAACTCTAACAAGTAGATTAAGGAAAAATATATAGGTGTTCCATTTAACTAAAAAAGTTAGAAGCTTTTCTGTGAAAACTGCAAGTCAGCAACGGATCCAAAAATAATGAATCGTTCCAAGCTTTACGAATTTTTATTGTAGTTTGATTTTGTCCTGTTTTCTATTTACTCTTTTTCTCTTATTTGAAAGTGTTTTCAAATTAAATAGAATGCTTATTTAAATTTAATTGTTTTGATAACTTCTGTAAAGTGACTAAGACATTGAAAATCTTTGAAGAGCTAGTTTGACGGACTTAACAAATTTTGATAATAAAAGCATTGGTCAAAAATTATAATTATATTCAGTTTAGACCATGACGTAAGGCAATACAATGCATAAAATTGTGACACACTTTCACCACATTAAAAGCAAGTCGGTGAGCTAATCACATAAATATTGTAAAGACTTTGTGAAATGTTAGAGGGGCAGCTTCTTTTATTATTTTTAGCAAATTTAGGGCATCAACTTTTGAATTCTGGTGAAAACATTAATACTGCATATTATAAAATTTTAAATCTGTATCAACTGTATTATGTTATGAGAAAGATAAACATCTTTCCTTTTCGTCAATTAATAATGACTTCAGTTATGATGTGATACATTAATTTTTAGCATTAAAAGTACATTTTAAAAGTCTTATAACGTGACGGATATCCTATTTAAAGAAATATTCAGAACTTTGGGGGGCATTCATGACCAAAAATCAATTTGGCTTAAAGCCTCTTTTAAATATAGGTGTCCCATTTGAAAATTATACCTACAGGAAAATCTATTTTAAATACCCAATGGATGCATTTAGTTGATCTGGCATACTATGAAACTCTAAGTCTTATTAACTGTATAATTTTATGACAGAGACAAGCATATTTCCTTTCTGTCAATTAATAATGACTTCAGTCATTTTTTTGCTTAGGGCTCGTCCGCGTCTTTGTCGCCCCGATAGCACCGCAGCCTTTAGCTTATTGTGTATGCCCTTTGCTTTTCTACTCCACCCATTTCAAAATCACCGTGCCTTGAACTAGTCTGCACAGCAATTGGTAGGGTAACGTTTTCTATTGCTCTGTCTCCGATCTAGGCTCTCCGTAGATCAGTTGTCTTTCGCGGCCCAGAGCTTTACACTCGCATAAGATGTGCTGGGCTGACTCATCCCCCACGCGTCAGAGTCTGCATGCCAGGTCCCCCTCGAGCCGCCCCATTTTATGCAGGTATTTCTTGACGGCCATGTTTCCCGTCAAGAGTCCTATTATGTTTTTGATCTGTCTTCTGCTTAGATTTACCAGCTCCACAGCTCTCTTTGAACTGGGTTCGTCAATTATTGACTTCCCATGTGTGAGCCCTGGACAGTCTGCCCAGTACACCTTATGTTTGTTTCTGACCCAGGACTTAATAGCTCCCCTGGCAGTGCTTTTCGTCACACCCAGGGCCGGTTCTGGTCCCATAAATTGTTCTGCTGACCCTCTCTTCGCGCGACTGTCAGCTTCTTCATTGCCTTTAACCCCCGAGTGACCCGGCACCCAGATGAAGGTGACCCCATTCTGCCCAGCCAGGTCGCTCCTCTCGTTTCGGTATTCACTTACCAGCCAGGAATTTACCTGTTGGCTACTTAGTGCCTTAAGGGCTGCCTGGCTGTCTGTGGCTATGAGGATCCGCTTGTTGGTGTAGCCCCTCCTCTTGTTCTCTCGCACGCAGTGCAAGATGGGGTCCATTTAGGCATGAAAGACCATTGCATGAGCTCCGAGGGAAATACTATGAGAGACCCTCGGTCCTTCCGAATAAACGCCTGTCCTCGTCCCACGCTCCCCTCCGGATCCGTCCGTGAACCAGACGAGCGCGTCCCGTGGTAAGCCCGGCGTCTCCTCCCGCCATGCCTCGCGGTCGGGTATTTCCACTGTAATGTTGTTTTCCCTGCAGATTCGCAGGATCGCGAAAAATGACCTCATTTCAAGCATGGGGTCCTTCACGATGTCCTGAATTTTGTCTATCTTAAGTCTATAATTGCAGGCTAATCTGTATAGTCCTAGCCTGACCTCAACCATGATAAGTGTAGGGGGGCAGATCCAGCAACACCTCCATGGCGGCTGTTGGGGTTGAAGTGATGCCGAGGCAATCCATCCTTTGGATCTTGCCTAGTTTTTGTTTCACACTGGATTGTGTCACCTTAGGCCACCAGACCAGTGCCGCGTATGTTAACGATGGTCTGACCACCCTTGTGTACAGCTAGTGGGCCATACTAGGTCTTAGTCCCCAAGTTTTTCCATATAGCCGCCTAGGGCTAGGGTCATAACTGCCTTACGCAGTATTTTTTCAACGTGGCCATTCCAGGTTAGCTTAGAGTCCAATACGACCCAAAGATATTTTACCTCCCTGGCCATTGGGATCTTTCTACCGTATATAGTAATAGTTATGTGGCTCTCCCACTTTCTCCTTTTCGTAAGCGGTATGACGGTTGCTTTCTCGGGTCTCACCCCGAGCCCTTGGCTAACCGTCTACCTACCTTTCCACCACTTTCAGTGCTATCTGCATGTGCTTACATACTGACTGTGTAACCTTTACTCGAACTATGATGATAATTTCGTCCATATAGCCCTGTACCTTGTACCCCCCTCCCGCGAGCCTTACTAACAGGCCGTCCACGACTAGACACCAAAGCAGGGGGGGAACTTCAGTCATGACATTAATTTTTAGCATGAAATGTAGATTTTCATAATGTTATTGTAGATTTTCATAATGTTATAACGAGCTGGATGTCCTATTTAAAGAACTTTCCTATTTTCAGAACTTTGGGGAACATTCACAGCCAGAAGGCAATTTGGTCTAAAGCCTCTTTTAAATATAGGTGTCCAATTAAAAAATTATATCTACAGGAATATCTATCTTTAAAATCCAATAGATGTATTGACTTGATATTGCCTTACTAGAAAACTTTAAGTCTGCATCAACTGTATTATTTTATGAGCAAGACAAACATCTTTTCTTTTTGTCAATTACTAATGACTTTAATCATGATGTGCCATAGTAAGTGTCTTAGCATGAAATGTAAATTTGAAAATTGTTATAACGTGCCGGGTGTCTTATTTAAAGAAATATGTTTGTCCCGTCCTTGAAATATAGAATACCTCTGGTATATTTAGTGATACGGAATTAAAAAAGAAATTACCCAGTATATAACCGCTGGATTAGAGAAATATGCCACAGCAACTTGAATAAAAATGGATAGGTACTAAAAAATCTCAAATATGTTGTATTTTCATAAACCGGATATGACGTATGTGACATCGAATTTGTTAAATGTATAGCTATTATCGTAGTTTATCTAAACGTTAAAATAATAATAAACTATAATGTTGTTACGTTTAATTAAAATAATCTAATATGTACTTAAAAAATGATTGCTAATAATTAACAATCAAATAAATATAAATGTACGTACAATATTTGTAAAGAAGCACGCATGTAAGTATTAAATAATTGTTATTTGAGAAAAGTTTAAAGAAAATCTTAGTTATCGCTTTATAACAGCAAATACACAGCCGATGCAAATGCAGATGCTTTTTTTAAACGGCTAGACAAGCTTTGTTGCAAACTATATATCAGCCATCTTGTATATTACCATTATAATGCTTTTATTGACCAACATTATCCTAGGGGTTTTCTAGTTACTGTAGGTTGACGCTATATTATGCAGTTCCATTTGCTAGAAAAAATGCTATTGCAAGTTGACCCCTTGTGACCTTTTAGTACTTATGGTTTCTAAAAAATTTAATTCTTTATAAACCTTGGATAAGTTTTTAAGTGCCATGAGGTTAACTATAGTAGCTTGGTCCTTTTTGAAAGGTTTGCTTCCTTAGAAAATTTTAGAAATCCCCTAGTATCTAGATGGTTTTTGCCTTTGTTAACACAATCACAATTTTTTTAATTGTCAAAACTTTTTAACTGTGTCCATTTTTTAAATTTTTGTCTAAATTTTTATATTTTATTATATGAGCCACATTAATTTCAGTAGTAGTTGGTCTTTAAAGAATTGTTTTAAAAATATTTGTTTTGATATATTAATAAATTTAAAACGTAAAATTAATATCAAATATCAGTGAGGACAGATCAGCACCTGAATGCTCATAAAAGCAAATTTTAATACATGTTTTAACCATTTCTATATACATTAATTGTGTTAAGATAGGCAACATTGAAAAACAAGACATAATTTCAAAAATACTCAATAATAAATCTATCTTTCCAGAGAAAATTTGACAAGAAAAGTTATGAATTACAATTTTTTTAAAGGATATATGAATGTACAATGGTCATTACATGACTTCGAAAGATACAAATATCTTTCCAAAAACCACAGACTTTTATAACCTCAGTGTTAGTAAATATAGAACCGGTTAAAAAATGGGATAGATATTCTTTGCTAATGTTTTTTTTTTCTTCGTTCTCTCCCCTTTTTCAGTTTCTTTTTTGTTCAGGAAAAGGTATATCCATATTCATTTAAATGTTGTCCATTGCATTTTTGTCACCAGTTATATATTATTTATGTTCTAACAGAATAATAAATCATTGAACTCTTTTGTTTTGTGTATTCAGTATATGTTAAAACGCAAAGGCCTTAAGATGTTCCTTTGTGAGACGCCGCTTATAAAAAAGTATCAATAGAGAAACAAGTAGGAATATACTTGATATACTTGACCAATCAGAAACATTTGAGCTAAAGATAATAACTGTAAAGTAAAAGCTATTAAACAATATTTTATGCCTGTTTGGCCCCCTTATTCATATTTTGCTCCCACTCACCGGACGCAAGGGTTTCGGATAACTGCATACCGCACAATGTCACATTTTTGTCACAATTTATGAATTTTTTTTGGATAGTAAATTATTCAATATGGGCTAAAAAGTAAATGACCTAAGATTGATTATTAACTATTTTTGCAGTCATAGAAGCGTTACAAGCCTCAATTAGTAAAATATGCAATTGCTATAATGGGTTAGAGTATAAACCATTTATTACAACCAGAGAGATGTTTGTGTAACAATTTTAATTTACGAAGTAACAATATTGACTTTAGAGGGCGTCATGAAGGCTCACTTAAATCACGTGACTATATTCTTACTGTTAAACTGTCACAACAAATTCACGTAGCCTTTTCGAAGAAACAAGTAAAAATTTCAAAAAATATAAAACCGACTTCATTTACGATAACTCAAAAACTACTGGTCAGAGCTTGATAGAATTTATATGGGACCACACGAGAAGAACCAGTTTTCAAATAAAAAAGAATCATCAAAATCGGTTCACATAGAATAAAGTTCTGAGGTATTTTACAGTTGGTTAAAAAAAGACCACGTATTAGAGAAATGCATATCAGCGCTGCCACCATTTGTTAAACGTGTTATCGTAAGGTATATTAAGGATAATTCAAAAACTACTAGTCATATTCTGAACAAATTTATATGGGACCACATGAGAAACATCAGCTTTCAAATAAAAGAAGAATAATCAACATCAGTTCACCTAGAAAAAAGTTCTGAGGTAACACACATAAAGAAATACAGTCGAATTGAGAACCTCCTCCTTTTTTTGAAATCTGTTAAAAAACCACTGTTGCCGTTTGTTTTGGTAGGCTCTAGCGAAAACTTAGACTCCTATTAGAAGCAAAAATATAATATTTTTACACTTAAGGTTTAATATTTCACATGGCAGTACTATATGCCCAAATTACGTTTAGTTTAACCAACAAAAAAAAAACAGGTGCTGGATTTGGCCGATACAAACAGGCTTGCCTAGCCCCCTCCCAATAATGCGCCAGGGTTGACTTCATGCAACTAACAGCTATTTCATTTACCAAGAAAGCATTCTGACAACAACCGAGTTAACTTGAATAGGAAATTGCTTATTTCAGAAACTTCAGCACTCTCATAAAGGACAATGCCTTAACAACTTTAGAAAACCTAGCTTAACATCTTGTCTAAATGTAAGGCTAGATGTATTCTCACCATAATCATAACTACAGACCGGTTTCGCTCTAATTAGAGCTCGTCAGTGCGGTATACTCCTTACATCGAAAGTAATACGGCTGTGGTGGCCAGCCTCCTAGGATATTGTGATATGTACGAGAGGGTCGCCATCTCGGTGCGGAACCATGTAGTAGGTTGTCACGACAGCTCCAAATAACACAAAATGTTATAAAATAGTGACTGTGTACAACCAAATAACAATTTTGTGCATTGTCAGCCCTGGCCCATTTCTTTCCTAATATAGGGACAATGCATGTAAGGCCAGATCTGTTGTCACCATAGTTAGAACCGCAGACCGGTTTTCCTCTAATTAGAGCTTGTCAGTACGGTATACTAATTACTGACGAGCTCTAATTAAAGTGAAACCGGTCTTCGGTTATAATTATGGTATACTAATTACTGACGAGCTATAATAACAGAGAAACCGGTCTACGGTTCTAACTACTGTCAGAAGACATCTAGCCTTACATACATTCTCCCTATATTACGGATGAAATGGGCCAGGGCTGACAAATTTACAAAATTATGGGTTATACAGTCTCTATTTTGTAAAATTTTGTGTTATTTCGAGCTGTTGTGACAACATACTACCTGGTTTTGCACCGAGATTGTAACCCTGTCGTACATCTCACAATGTTCTAGCAGGCTGGCTACCATAGCCGTACTACTTTATAGGTGTGTTCTCGCTGTAATTAGGATACCGTACTGACAAGCCCAAATTAGAGCGAAACCGGTCTGTGGTTCTAATTATGGTGAGAATACATCTCGCCTTACATACATTGTCCCTATATAAGGAAAGAAATGGACCAGGACTGACAATTTACAAAATTGTTAGTTGGTTGTATACAATCTTTATTTTATGACATTTTATGTTATATGGAGCTGTCGTGACAACATAGTACCTGGTTTTGCACCGAGATGGCGACCCTATCGTACATATCACAATGTTGTTTAAAGTTGCCTCCTAAGTTACTCTACAGATTTCGTAACTTTAAAGGCACTCAAAAGTTTGATTGGCAAACAACAGTACATATAAAATTTTGAGGGTGGTTTTTTGTGGTCAACAGTTAAACTCCTGAAATTTTGCTACAAACCAAATGAAATTTTGTAATTATGAACCCATTTTTTTATGAAAATAACAGCGTTTTATTAATTTCTTGCTACTAGGAGCTTCATCTGGGAATATAAAATCTAATTCCGAAGGTTTTAATTTTGAAGCGGAAATTCGCAGTCTGGCTAGTGGTTACGTTTATGAAATCACGCAATTAGAGTAACCTGATTTTTACAGGATACAAGATCATTTTTTCTATTAAAATATAAATTACACTTGTATTTCTGAACACGCCAATGTTTAATGAGACTGGAGATATCGGGTTCACCGTTTAAATGAAAAATCTTGTCGCCAGATGAAAATCATTATCACGAATATTGAGTGAGTGTAATGGAAAAAACACATTTTATTACAATTTTACTTTTAGTAACATCTCCGACCAGATATCGATCTACATTTTTGAAGAAATGCGAGCACTAACCACGCGGGGCAATAAAATCACCCATCATTTAATCCCAACGTAATATTCAGAACTTTAGAGAGCAGTCCCGACCTGAAAGCAATTTCGTCTAAAGCTTCTTTTAAATACAGGTGTCCCAATACAAAATGTTATCTACAAGAAGATCTAGTTTAAAAAGTTCGATAGTTGTATTCAGTTATCAATCAATTTTATTATCAAGGAGTTGATTATATTCAAAGCCAAATTCAATGGATATAAGTAACTGAATATTGCTTAAAAGAATGTATTTTTATGGCAATTTGAAATATTTTTAGCTTAAGAGATTTTGCCTGGTTTTAGCATAAAGTGAGTTTTAAGTTGTAGTAAAGAACGGAGGTAATAGAAATAACCAATAATTGAGCTCAAAATTATACAATGTGTCCCAAACTGGATGGGAATGTATTGCTATCTCCCTAATTATTGGAAATAGGGAGACTGTTAAATTAGCAACGTTTTGTAGAATTTCATGCTCGTTCCAAATATGACTTGTATTTTGCCCTGCCTGTTTTCGTTTTCGAGTTATTTTGAAAAAAACAAAATTTGTCGATTTTTGTTTCTTCAATATCTAAGTAGGCGTTGATCTGACAAATCTAAAACCTGCACATTATCAGGACACTTCTTACAGAGTAATCTTTTTGTGCTATTCTCAATTTTTGAGCTACAGGTATCAACGTTTGTTTTTATTATGGCAGCCATATTGTATTTGTTGCTCGCTTGGTAGCCTGTGAAAAGAGTTTTTCAATGATGTACAACATGCTTAAGAAATCTTGTAATTGCACTGACAATTTTTAGAAAAACCGTTTTGAAGATAGTAGGCTATGAAATCGAATACCAGAAAACAAATGACCAAAAAAAAGTGTTCAAAAATCAGTAGGCCATGGAGTCTAACAATAAACTTTTACTTTTAACATAATTTTCCGTAATGATTCATGATTTAAAAAAAAGGAACTTTGAGCACACCAATGAATCGACCCATTATTACAATTGATATTTCACATTACAACATTATCCTAAAAAAAATTTATAATTTAAATAAATAGGTAAACCTACTAAACAACTAAATTTACTAACAGAAACAGAACCTCGGTGGTTCAGGGGTAAGAACGTGTGCCTCTAAACCGAAGGGTACTGGGTTCGATCCCAGCGTACTCCTTTCACTTTTTCAGTACAAACTGAACTTCAACATCAACCGAGGTTCTGGCATTGTATTTGAGCAAGTTGAATGTCTGCGCGTTCCGCTCTTCGGAGGGGCGTAAAGCCGTCGGTCCCGTGTCCATGCGATGTTGGGCACGTTAAAGATCCCTACCCTCCTTACAGAAAGGTAGGGGTTCGGCAAAATTTCCAGGATAGTGAGGTGAAACTGCTCCCTGGCGTCGCTGATTGGCCATAGTCGCGGAAATAGGCCGACGTTAAAGGAAACAAAACACACACACACACTAACAGAAACCAATAAAAGCAGATTAATGATTTATGAAGACGCCTTTGAAAATTGTTTGATTTTTAAGCGTAAGTCAACAAAAAAAACCATAAGAAAGGTTGCTATGGATATAACACTATCGCGACAATTAAGAATACTGTCATTCTTAATTATGATTGTGATTCTGTTTCGTAATTCATTGATATTTTGTGGTGGATTATCATTCTTCAGAGTACTACAAAAATTAAAATCCATGGGTGTCATATCAGGATTTCGTCCACACCAATGAACCGGCCCATTGCTACAAATGACACGATTATTACAATTTTGGTACAAAAATTCTTTGACGATCCTAGCATTGTGAGCTGGACAACCGTCTTGTTGGTACCAAATCACGTCTAGATTATCATTAACTCTTCTAATTGTTGGTAAAATATCATTTCTCAATAGATTAAGAAACCTTTCCCTGGTTAAATCATTTTCAAAAAAGAACGGACCAACAATGAAGTTACTGAAATTCTTTAAAATGAACTGTTTAATCTACAAATTAAAACAGTTTTTAACTAATAAGCCGCACCAAACATTAATACCAAATCTGTCTTGCAGTCGTCTTTCTTCCTTTAAATAAGGATTTTCATTTGCCCAATAATGCCTATTCTGTCGACTATACACACCACAATTTGTAAATCTGGATTCATTAGTCCTTATTATTTTCAAATGAAAATTTTCATCTTGCTGACATTGTCCTTGATACTATCTGCGGAATTGTCGCTTAGGGTAATCGTCAACATTTAAGCCTTGTACGATTGTAAGTTTGTATGGTTGGTAGTGACGTTGTTTTAATACATACTGTACCGTACTATTTGGAACGTCAATTTGTTCACCATAAAACCGAACAGATTGCGGAGGGTTTTCGTTTGAAACCTCATTTTCATTTCTAGGCATTGGTAGTTTCTTTGCGTGGACGCTACCGTCGTTCAATAGATTGGTCACTATCCTCCGAAATATTTTGGTGTTTGGTTGTCGTCTTTCTGGGTAGTTGTTTTGATATGAATTTGCAGCTGCCTCAGTATTTCGGTTAGGTCAAAATATTCTTCATTACTGAACATATTGTTGAATAATATTTAATAAAAACAGGAAACAAACTATTTAGTATAAAAATTTAAGCAACGTGTTAAATACACCTTAAATTGTTCAGACAATTAAGAATGACAGTATTCCTAATTATCACGATAGTGTTATATCCATAGCAACCTTTCTTCTGTTGTTTTTCAGTTGACTTACGTTTACAAATCAAACACTTTTCAAAGGCGTCTTCGTAAATCATTAATCTGCTTTTTGTTGAGTTCTGTTAGTAAACTTATTTATTTACTAGGTTTACCTATTTCATTAAATTATAACAATTTTTTAGGATAATATTGTAATGTAAAATATAATTTGTAATAATGGGCCGAGTCATTGGTGTGCTCAAAATTCCTATTTTTTTTTATCGTGAATCATTACGGAAAATTATATTAAAAGTAGAAGTCTACTGTTAGACTCCATGGCTTATTGCTTTTCGAACACTTTTGTTTTTGTCATTTGTTTTCTGGTATTGGATTTCTATCCTCAAAACTGTTTTTCTCAAAATTGTCAGTACAATTACAAAATTTCTCAAGCCTGATATACATCATTAGAAAGCTCTTTTCACAGGGTATCAGATGAGTAAAAAATCCAATATAGCTGCCATAATAGAAACAAACGTTGATACATGTAACTGAAAAACAAATGACAATCCAAAGTTGAGAATAGCACAAAAAGATTACTCTGTAAATAGTGTCCTGATAATGTGCAAGTCTTAGACATGTCAGATCAACGCCTACATAGATATTGAAGAAAAAAGAAATGGGCAAATTTTGGTTTCTTCAAAATAACTCGAAAAGGAAAAGAGGCAGGGCAAAATACAAGTCATATTTGGAACTAGCATGAAATTATACAAAACATTGCTAATTTAACCGTCTCTCCATCTCTAATAATAACGGAGATAGCAATACATTACCTTCCAGTTTGAGACACATTGTATATTACAAAGTCCAAGAGAAACACATAATCACCAACTTTGCTAGCTCTTTCAACACCACCCTTCCCAAAGATACTTTTGAAGAAGACGGAAAAATGGTACATATATGCAAGATACAAAAGAACCTGGATGACAAGGCAAGGCCAAGCATTTCAAAATTACTAACGTAGCAAAAACACCCGGTCAATGAAAAAACTAGTTCTCAACGAAGGCGATTAAAGAATAGAAACTGAAACCATGTTGTGGCGGTCTAGATTTCAAAACTTTTTGTCTCTCTTGGTATGCTTCTGTACAGTAAGTAGGAAATTATGCTAAAGATTTTTTTGTTAACAAATGAATGTATATTGGAGGATCATGCAGATATGAGAGATAGTAAAGGATACTAATGTTTTTTTAATGTCACGGTTACTTTCTTAGGTATTTTAATCAAGTTTAAAAAAAACCTTATATCAAATATCGTAACTGCTTTTAGTCCCTTATTTTAGAGGTAAGAAAAATCTTATGTAGTAATGCTACATTGTATTCTAGTTTTTGTTAGTGCAAATGTTTTAGATATTTCATTAGAAAAAGCAATGATCAGATTTTATTTGGAGCTAAAATCCCCACGTCGTCTTCGTCTAACAATGTCTTGATAGAAAACATTTTAGGTTTTCATGAACAATGCCCATTTTATTTAAATTATTTATTTACGAATCCTTGAAAGGTCATGCAAACGGTATAACCCAACAAATTCCGAATTAAAAGTTGAGCAGTATTGGTATTGCAAAAATAACTGGTGATAAAAATGTTTTTACTTTAAGAAAAGTTCAAAATTTTGAAAAATGCCATTTTCTTAGATTAAAATAATAAAAAGGAATTAAATATTTATGACCACAATACAATTTAATACTTTTTTTATGAAAAATTATAACCATAACTTATTTTAACTAAGCTAACGATAATACTTTTATTATTATAGTTAGTTAGTTAACCAGGAAAGGCAGATTTTTTACAATTTGAGTAGCAATATTTGTAAAACTTTGGCAATATCATAACTCATCTTACAGCTACGGAAGCCTGTGTCTACCCTTTCCATTCCCGGAGCGGTGAAGAATTCCAACAGAGACTCTGGCAACACCAGGATGCAGCAAGAAGAACCAGGGGTGGCCCTCGTGGGACACGTGGACTACCCCAGGTTAGTAATAAAAAATCTATTCTATATTATTTTTGACGAGAAAGATATCTACTTTTATGCATTTAAATTTTTAAAGGTTGTAGACCAAAACCTATTGCAATTCATCTTTTTTTCTTCTTAAATACGCTTTTTTCTGCAATTTGGTAATTGCTAAGTTTCAAGCGGTGCTCTTAGTCAAGAGCCAATGCAAATTTTCAACTAAAATCCAGGTCCTAAGACCATTTTTAATATATTATGTTTTCCCAAAAGACAACGTTTAATGTGCGTTTTTGATTTTCTAATTCAGAAAACAACTAGAAAATAATCATTTATTGTATTATAACAAAAAGTAATAAATAACACCACAGTAGACAAGCTCGCACACAGGAGTCTCAGCAGTAAGAACGTGTACCTCTGAACCGAATGGTACTGGGTTCGATCCCAGGGTTCTCCTTTCACTTTTTCAGTACATAGGTAATAGGTAATAGCGTATTTCTCATCAAGATTTACATGGGGCGTCAAACAGAACTAACGTTTTTACATTCAAATATAAAACATAAAATCGCAAAACTAAAGATAATAAAAACACTGTCAACATATAGAATGCTAAAACTACCTAATAACAACAAATATAAGCTAACAAAGCTAAATACGTGCGCTGTAAAACAAACCCTGATAATATATATATATATATATATATATATATATATATATATATATATATATATATATATATATATATATATATATATATATATATATACATATATAGATAAGACATATCATTACAGTTCAAAACATTAAATTACACATAAAATAAATACATGTTAAAGTCAAAAAAATAAAAAAAGTTTAAACTAACTATCTCAGTTTTAAGCATTTTATCTTCTTTGGGGCAACATGGTCCGACAAATAAAATTATTCAGATGATATATCTGCGATATACACTCCTTAAAGTGTCAAACTCGTTCACTCTGTATCATGAACTCTTCCAGTGTATAAACTGATGTTTTCAGTAGGATCTGCTTCTGTGCCTTATGAAATTGCTGCGTTGGTTTGTTCTTTAGTTCAACCGGCATTCTATTATACAGTTTAGGACCCCAATAGTCCACTCCCTGATGTGCCTGAGACAATCTATGAAGTGGTGTTCTTAGACTATCGTTACTTCGGGTGTCGAAATGGTGATTTTGATTGTTCGTTGGAAATATTTCCAGGTTATTATGCATATACTTCACACACTGAAACACATACAGTGCTGGAAGTGTCAAGATTCTTTCAAGCCTAAAAGCCTCCCTACAACTGTCGGTAGGCTTCAAGCCCGCCAGTGCCCTTACAGCCCTCTTCTGCATGATAAGGACCTCCCTTGCCGCAGATGAATTGCCCCACAGAAGTATCCCATATACAAGCACACTATGATAATGTTCCAAGTATGCTGATTTTGCAGCTTCCTTCGTACTAAACTGCTTCACCATTCTAACTGTGTATATTTCCGTTGCCAGCTTCCTTATTGTATGTTCCAGGCAAGTCGGCTATCAATATTAATGTCCAAAAATTTAAGATGTTGCCGCTCGCCAGTTCTCTTAAAGTTTAAATAATGTGTCTTCTTTTCATTCATTTTTAATTTGTTGTCACTGAACCACTTTTTAGATTTCTCTAGTGTATCCCATTTTATTTTTTCTAGTTCATCTTCCTCAGACGATTTGACAAAAACGAGGCATCATTCGCATAAAGGTGGGTTGAGACTGTCTCACTCACTATATTTAAGTCATTGATATATATTATGAACAAAACCGGTCCCAATACAGATCCCTGTGGCACTCCATGGATAACAGTTGTTTCATCAGATAACCTGCCCCCCAACAAAACACATTGTCGCTGAAGGTAAGATGCGATAAGTTCCAATGATGGACCTCTCACTCCATAGTACTCCAACTTTTTCAGCAGTATCTCATGGCTAATAGAATCAAAGGCCTTTGACAGATCTGTTGATATGATTTCAGCGTGCTCATTATTGTATCTAAATTTTATAATCTGATGCACTATTTCCATAAGAGCTGTTGTTGTAGAACGTTTAGTTCGATAACCGTGTTGACTATTGTTAAATAACTTCTTTTCTTCAAAGTAGTTAGTTAATCTTACCTTTATGATTTCTTCAAAAACCTTGGACATCACTGGCAGAATTGCTAGAGGTATATAGTTACCTGGATCCATCCAATCTCCCCCTTTATGTGTCGGAATTACTTTGGCTCGCTTCAATTGGTAAGGGAAAAGGCCCTCCGTTAGACACTTATTTATTATTATTGTCAGTGGGGTCACCAGTTCTTCCTCCAGCGCTTTGATCAAGGTGGTCGTCATTCCGTATATATCTTTGGTATTTTTGCTTTTTATCTTCCTGATAACCCCTCCAATCTCCTCCTCCCAATTCAGGATAAAAAATGCGGAGCCAACGCTCCTTACTGCAGCCCCCGCCAAAGTTTTCAGAGCCAACTCATCTCCTGCGGCAAACGCTGCATTTACATTTCCCCCAACCTCAGTGAAGAATCTGTTGAGCTTGTCTACATCTAGACAGTCGTCTTGAGGTTTTAGCTTCTGTTTTCCCATTTCCCTTTTGATAACTGCCTAGATAGCTCTAGACTTGTTCGGTGCATCGCTTATTGCCTTCTCATTATGTGACCTCCTCGCATCACTTACTGCTTTATTGTATAGGGCTCTATAGTTTTTGTATGTTTGATACGATATATCATCTCTTCGTACCTTGTACACTGTGTCCAATACATCTAGAGTTCTTCTCATCTGCTTCACCTTCTCAGTTTCATACTCCATCTTTATTTTGACACGTGTATCCAATTTTATTTCTTTTTCAGGAAATACTCCTCAAACAAGCATTGGAATATGTCGAAAAACGCTGTAAATGAGTCAGCCGCCGTTAACTTGAAACGCAGCTGACGCCAGTCAATCGATTTTAGTTTTTGTTTCATCCGTTCAGTCCCTTCTCGAGTCATTTTTCTAGTTTTGGTCATCTTGTACTGTGGTCTGTCACTTCTGTCAACAGGCAAATCAATAATTTGTGCGCAATGATCACCAAGATGTAAATAAACAGTTGACTGACCAACCACACTGAAATTACAAAATAGATTATCTATACACGTAGAACTACTTTTTGTTGTTCTAGAGGGTTCTTTTATTGTTTTAACTAAATCGTATGTTTTAAATAGATCTTTTAGCTGCCTATATCTTCTTGTTTCAGTTAGAAAGTTTATATTAAAATCCCCACATATTATGATCTTCCTATGTTTGTACGGTTTAGAGAGTAATTGTAGTGCCTCCTCCTGCTTGTCAAATAATACTTGAATAAAGGCAAAATAATGAAGTGTGAAAACTACAGCCCGATTAAAAAAAAACTGCTTCGGATATAGAGTTGTAAATGTGATGGCGAGGCGACATCACCATTGGATTGTGATGATAACGCTGATAACCCCATATATCATAACTTATAATAGTGTTGTTAAGGACATTTCAAAAATAAATGCTTTCTTGCCAGAAACGCTCGCTGCTATATGATGTATCTAGCAGATCCAAAAATATTAAAGCCACTGTCTGCCTGAGTAAGATAATAAAAATAATATAATAATAATAAGAGGTCTTAATTAAGGAGAAGTTAATTTTACAATTTTCGTCCACTTAAACCTTAAAAGATAACTTAAAGTGTAGGAATCGCAAAATAAATAAATTATAATTGCCTTAGTACGCAAAACAACAACAAAATAATGTAACAACAAAAACATTGACAATTGTGCGCCTGAAATTTAACTGAAAGAATGGAATTCTTAAATGTGAATACGATTTACTATAAGTATAGTACGCAAACTGACTATTTTTATAAAAATCTGTAAGATATCTCCAAAACCCTAGCTGAGAACATAAAGTATGTTCAAAAGGTATTTTATTATACAGTTGTGGTGCAACATAGGAGAAAGAGCTTCGATATTGACTCGTGTAATATTTATGTATGGCAAACAAATGATTGAGTCTTGTATTGAGCGAATGTATTTGTCTCCGAAAACAGAGCTTCTGATGTAGGTAATCAGGCCCCACCCCGAGGAGAATCTTGTGAGTTAATCAAAGAAGATGTACTTTCCAGCTATTCCTCATATTCAGCCAATCTAATTATTTTAACTTATAAGAAACACGATCTGTTCTTTTTAGATTAAAGATGAGCGGTAAACATTACTTCTGATGTTTTTCTATTATTTGTCGATCCCAACTGTCGAGGGCAGGTCCATACACAACATCAGCATGGTTAAAGCGCGAGAGAGTTTATCAGGAGAGCTTTTACTTTCACTGGAAGGCAATTTCGGTGGCTATAAAACGGTTTCAACAGGCCTAAGCTAGCTCTACAAAGATTAGTGACGTGATCACAAAATGTTTAATTGTTATCTATTATGAGACCAAGATTTTTTGCAGATTGTTTTACTTCCAAGCGACTCCCATCTATTAAAAAATTAATATTTGGGAACAAACCATATCCCTACTAACCTTCCTGCCAAAATTAAGTACGCGACACTTATTGACATTTATCGCAAGATCATGCTCCTTTGTTGTCGTGACTACCTTATCAAGGTCTGTATTTAAACTTGCTATGGCGTCTAACGCATTTTCAACAGGAAATGATTTTTAAAGCTGGGTATCATTGGCATAGAAGTGTACTTTGCTCGAAATTATGTATTGTTGGAAATCAGACGTATAAGTATTGAATAAAAGATGATGAGAACAAATCAAAAAGAACTTAAAACGCTTTAAGATGATTTCTTAGCTGAAATCACATATACGTAAAGTTTAGTGTCTATTTATTTTCAAGACAACGCTCTGTGGCCCTCTAAGCTCTATGTGTCTGAATAATTTTTTACGCAATAGTTCTGCAGAAATATTTATAGCGTATTTAAAAGCTATTTGTTTCATATAAAAATAAGGCTTTTAATTTTGTCGCCATCACTAAAATTGTTCCAATATAAACGTGATTTATATCTTTTCGAGAGACATATTTTCTTGCATACAAAAGTTGATGTGTAAAATGTACTTGTCCAACAAGCAATTACCTCTGATTTTTTGACATGCATTTACCAATTAACACATATGCCATTTAAATATTAATACATACATAATTGTCTAGGTACAATACTCAAAACATGGTAACAAATCTAGTTTAAATTGTTTCCAATCCAGTTGACACAATCGTAACGTCATTAGCACTGTCTATTACAAACCAATGCATATATAATAATACTGGATGCATTAATAAAATTGGAACACGGTATTTGTTGTTAATGCTATTACTATATTGTGGTACGCAAATACCAAAGTTGATAATATGTTACACATTTGCTGCGTACGGCTGCACTTCTATGTTGAAAATATGATATTTATGCTACCAATAACCAGGTGGCAGAATATCTAAAGAAAAAGTGTCTAGAAAAAGAGTTTCTAGTTAAGGAATTGCCGATGTTAGAACCTCGGTGGTTCAGTGGTAAAAACGTGTGCGTCTGAACCGAAGGGTACTGGGTTCGATCCCAGGGTTCCCAATGTCGCGCATAAAATGACGGATATCATTTTCAAAACTAAAAAGGTACGAAAGATGCTCTCTTCTCTTAATACCAGGAAAGCCTCTGGTCTTGACGAGATCCCAGCAATTTTTCTCAAAAAATGCGCACCAGAACTTGCTCCTGTCCTAACTCGTCTGTTTCAGATATCTTAGAATAAAGGCATATTCCCTAGTAACTGGAAAACTGCTCGAGTACAACATATCCCCAAGAAAGGATCCAAAGTGCTTCCTAGCAACTACAGGCCTATTTCTATCTTTTCAGTCGTCTCTAAAGTGATGGAAAAGTATATAAACACCGAATTACTAAAATTTCTTGAAAAACACAGTCTAATCCACGACAGGCAGTATAGATTCCGTCAGCGCAGATCGACTGCCGACCTCCTTTCCTTTGTTACAGTTGTCACCCATTCTTGGAACAAGTCTATGGAACAACACGGTGAATCCCAGATTGTTGCTCTAGACATATCCAAAGCATTCGACCAGGTCTGGCACGCAGCGCTGCTTAATAAACTTCCGGCCTATGGCCTACCACCAAACCTTTGTACCTGGACAGCAAATTTCCTCTCCAACAGGAGCATATCTGTTGTTGTGGATGGCCATTCCTCTAAACTGTATCCAATTAATGCAGGAGTTCCTCAAGGTTCAGCTTTAGCCTCTACTTTGTTTCTTCTCCACATCAATGACCTCCTCTGTAGCACATCCAACCCAGTTCACAGTTACGCGGACGACAGCACCCTCCACTCAAATATACAATATTCTAAGCCCTTTAGCCCAATTGGATGAGGATTGCAGACTCATGGAGGGTTCTGTCTCCGTGGATCTCCAAAAAATATTAGACTGGGGAAGTAGAAATCTTGTACAATTCAACCTCACCAAAACTAAGTCTTGCTTTCTTTCTCACAAGACATACACCAGCCCTAGACCCGTCACAATGAACAACCAAGTTATTCAAAGTAATGAGTCATTTTCTCTTGTTGGCATTTCTGTGGATCGAAATATTAATTGGCACCAACATGTCACATCAATTGCAGAAGCGGCTGCTAAGAAATTAGTTTCCTCTTCCGGGCTCGCAAATACTTTTCACCAGCTAATCTCTATACCTTATATACTTCACAAATAGGGCCAAACCTCGAATACTGCTCCCACATCTGGGGTGCAGCTGCCGCTTCTACACTCGCTATCCTGGACTCCATTCAAAAGAGAGCTGTACGTCTCATCGGTGACCCTATCCTCACCCAAAGGCTGCCTTCCCTTGCCCACCGACGTGCCGTTGGTGACCTCTCTCTCTCTCTTTTATATATATATCTGCACGGGCACTGCTCAGAGGAGGTTTCCTCCATAGTTCCCCCACCTGCTGCCCCCAACAGATCTACCAGGGGAACAGAGCGAATGCACCCTTTTACTGTCCAGGTCACCAGACATAGAACATCTTGTTATGCCCTCTCTTTTGTCCCGAGGACTTCCAAGCTGTGGAATTCCTTGCCGGCACATGTTTTTCCTTCTCCTCCGAACCTCCAAACCTTCAAGTCCAGAATTAACAAACTGCCTCTTTCCTCCTTGTCAACACCCACGGTACGATAGTGTTTAGGCTGTAAGCCCTCGTGGTGTGTTCTTGAAATTAAAAAAAAAGGTACTCCTTTCACTTTTTCAGTACAAATTGTAAAATTTACATCAAACGAGGTTCTGGCATTCTATTTGAGCAAGTTCAATATCTGCACGTCCCTTCTGAGGGGGCGTAAAGCCGTCGGTCCCGTGTCTATGCGATGTTGGGCAAGTTAGAGATCCATACCCTCCTTACAAAAAGGCAGGGGTTCGGCAAAATTTTCAGGATAGTGAGGTGAAACTGCTCCCTGGCGTCGGTGATTGGCCATACTCGCGCAAATAGGCCGACGTTAAAGAAACAAAACACACACACACACACAATTGCCGATGCAAGATAATACTCAGAGTAAGGCTTTGGTTAGCGGTGTACAAAAATGATGAAAGTTTTCTTCGATAAGTATGAGGTTGAAATGAAAGTAAAGTGCATAATAATAATTAAGAACTTGGTTAATTTTAAGATAATTTTTAAAGTAAGCATTAGTTTAGATTGTCTGATGTTGAAAGGGTAGGACTATATTTACACAAGCGCATAAGCTGTAAAGTTGGGTATGTTAGATTTGCCTATAACCGTTTCTTATTACCTTCTAGGTTCATGGACGACCGAGGCATCGGTGCTGGTTACAAAGGACCTTCGTCTGGAAGTCTCAAGCACAAACCTAATGTGGGATACAGGTTAGGAAGGCGGAAAGCCCTCTTCGAAAAAAGAAAAAGGATAAGCGACTATGCCCTTGTTATGGGCATGTTCGGAATTATTGTGATGGTGATAGAAAATGAGCTCTCAAGTGCTGGCCTTTACCGTAAAGTAAAGTTATGTTAGGATTAAGATTTTGATTATGTCCCTTATGTTATTTTTTATTGCAGGACGAATTTTATTCAATTGCGCTCAAAACTCTGATATCTGTTTCGACTGTGATCCTCCTGGGCCTCATCGTGGCCTACCACGCTTTAGAAGTGCAGGTAATTAAAGTATAATTACATAATTAACATACTAGACTAGGGGTGGGTGTTGTCATTTTTGAACGCAAAGACCGGTTTTGATTTTATTAGGTCTCATCAGTGTGTCATATCAGTGACAGTAATACATGGCTACTCCTGGCTGATATGAGCAGCGAGCTTTAGAATAAAGCAGTCAAAATTAAGTGGCCTTAATCTCTAGAGTCAGTACATCTGTATCTATCTTATTGTTCAATTAAAGTATATAATTTTTAATATATAAAGTTTTTTCCAAAATGTATGACTAATTTTTGCAAATCTTGCATATAAAATACACTAATACTAGACGATGTACCAAAATTAATGGTACACGAAATAGCAGTAGATTTTTAGCCTCAAAATATGACCACATATTTATCTAAAGTCACTTTAGTCCAAAATTAAAAATTAAAACAGGTACAGGCTGTTTCAGTAGGAAATTTAATGTTTATTTTCCTTTATAGCTTAAACGTATTTGACGTATTGTCTTTAAAATTGGCACAGATGAATTTCTCATTATGATCAAAAATGAATTTACCACCGTTTGACTATATCAGATAGAGGGCTCTGCTTGCTGTACCCTTCAGGTCTTTAACCTTTTTGTTAGCGTCGTTAGAAATACTTTGATCATCAAATCAAAATCTATTTGTATATAGACATGATTTACTACAAAATTTGGTTGGCTTCATCTAAGTAATAATTCTTAGCTAAGAAATATCTTTAATTTTTTAAAACAAAACAATAAACGTAAAAACAAAGAACTAAGATACGAATTATGGCGATCACGTTATAAAAATTGTGTTGTACACTTTTAAACAAAGATTTTGTAGCGGCCTATTTTGATGTTTCTATGGTTACTCAACTAGTTAAAAACCATTATGTTACAATTGAGGATATAAAAGAATTAATTAAAGTGGATACTTACTCTTTCTGGGGTAATTTTGATCAAAAGCTCATATTTTTCAAACCCTCGGTGCAAAATTCTGCTGCTTGCTAACGATAGTTATTAATTAGGTATCTAGATAACACTATGGTAATAGAGCTGTTGCGCTTGCAAAAACTTGGTTAGGAAATTTGTTTCAATAATAAGCAAAAGTAAAACACAACAATTGTTTTTTATTAATTATCTAGGACACAAGCAGTGATATAAATGTTGCTTAGTTGCAAGTTGAAAATGATTCAATCACTAAGTAATGAATTTCAAAATATCCTATATGTAAAAATGCTTTAAAATAACCATAAACAAATATTCAGTCTGGCCAGATAGGTTAATTTATTTGCTTCAGATGCATGCCCGGTTCCAAAATAAGTTAAATTGGAACCTAATGCTTCTTGTTTTGGTTTTAATATGTTACTTAAATTTGAAGGAACCAAAAGATAAAAATATTTTATATTTTTCACAGACAAAGAAAGAATGTCTATATATTGAGAGTGAAAATTAAAAAAATTCACTAATAGAGAGGTATCGATGGTGAGCCTATGCACAAAATTTTTCAAATGAGCGCGAACTAGGACCCCTAGAACCCATATCCGGGGTCAGTTTCAATTTTTATATGTTTATGTATATATATATATATATATATATATATATATATATATATATATATATATATATATATATATATATATATATATATATATATATATATATATCCGTCTGATAACTCAAAAAATAATTAACCGATTTCAATGAAACTCGGCAAGTGCTTTTCTTTTATTAATGGCTTGGATGAGTTCGTTAGCCAAGAAAATCGGACGAGGTTTTCCAGGGAAATTTTGAATTTTCTTTCAAAAAATTTTTTTTCGAAAATTACAAAGTTCTTTCAATGAAATTTGGTGGATATTTTGCCCTAGGAAAGACCTTACTACATCCCAAAATTAAACTTTCTAAGTTTATAGAAAATTGAGTTGTTCAAATTTGAAGCATTTAATAAAAATTCACTACCATAACGCACTTGCTGCGTCCCGAGATTTTTTTATTCATGGAAATTATTACACACAATTACACATTTTAATTTAAATAAAGATACTATTAGACTATTTTTCTTTTATGTAAGAACTTTAGCAATATCACTCGAAAGAAATAACAATAAAAATATGAATGATTCTTAAATTGCCTTTTTACTTGACTTGTTTCTTGTCCAGAAAAATTTTAGATGAGAAGGATATTAGTAAATTTTGAGTTCAAAGACTTGTTTCCTTGTCTCTAATTAACCATTTGTCATTGAGTATTAAGCTAGGCTTGACATCAGTATTCCAATTCCAATACAAATTTGCGGGAAGTATTAAACCAAAACCAGAAATTGGAGCTCAAAATCACAACGTTTATTTAAAATGGACGAGGAAAAGTTAGTGATTCCATATGGCAATGCCTAGGGAAAGAATGATACTACATAAGACTCATCACAAGAATATCCCTTCGGCTATGTTCTCACCTCTTTTCGCGCCTATCCCCCCCAACTTCTGCATATGTTTATTTTCTTGCATCTGATTGGCTTAAACCTCGTAAGCGGAACGCGCGCTGATAATGGCAATTTTTCAGACCATTGAAAGACTAACTATTTTACTGTTTTCTAGGAATTCTTAATAGAACGTCGAAGTTATATTTTTAAGTAGGCACAAAA
Organism: Tillus elongatus; assembly: GCA_964006375.1. Taxonomy (NCBI): domain Eukaryota; kingdom Metazoa; phylum Arthropoda; class Insecta; order Coleoptera; family Cleridae; genus Tillus; species Tillus elongatus. Next base: position 123,041,563 of record OZ023269.1, read on the forward strand.
AAACTTTGGGCAACCCAAGTACTTTCATATTTCGATATTTCCAAATAAAACACTTCTTTATATTAAACTTTATTGTAAATAAATTCAATTTAGTCTCTCATTCTATCCTTTCGAGGAGCTAAAATGATTTTCTATATCATCATCAATGTTCCTTTGTATGAAATATGCTCGCAGTTAAATCTTTGAACGGCCGCCTAATAATATTTGTCTTAAAAATTTCCAACAGAAAGCAGACGGTTGATTACCAAGTAGCGAATTTTCATAATTCATTTTGACGGTAGTTTGTTCCTTTATTTCCTATCAAAAATATATAATAGTCATTGAAAGTTTACAAAGAGTTGGTAAGTCTATTTAAAATGTAAGCAGACTTAAAAAAGGACGATCGTGACATCTTTTAGATGTCAATCTTTAACAAATTATTTATACAACTTTATAGTTGTTGCCATAGTAACTACATTTAATTTTCCTTGCTGAAAAGTTTCCATGCTAACCATATATCATCGATATATTGTTGTATTACCCTAAAGGAGGTCAATCAAAATGAAAATTCATTAATCGTTATTGCCCTTACGTGGTGAAACCGTTCCATATTAAATACAGATATAGAGACTTCTCTGGCTTCACCTTCTGCCTGTTTTCGTCTGTACAGGTGATTTTGCTTTTTCAGAATCCTGTCTGACAAAATCAGTTCCAGAGAAGAAAACGAGCTCTTGTGAAGTCAGAGAAGCAATACCTATAACTGTATAAAAAATGAAAATATTTTGTGAAAATCAACTAGTGCATTTATATGATATGTTTGTTTTTGTTTCAGCTTTTTATGATAGACAATTGTGCCGACGATTGGCGAATAGCAATGACTTGGCAAAGAATATGCCAAATCACAATGGAACTAGTTATATGTGCAGTGCATCCAATTCCCGGACACTATCGTTTCGTGTGGACTACAAAACTAGCAAACAAAGGTGGTGGTATCGGGTCTAAGTGTGTTCCATACGATGTGCCCTTGTCTTTACCGATGTTCCTTCGACTCTATTTAATCTGTAGAGTGATGTTACTGCATAGTAAGTTATTTACGGACGCCTCTTCGCGTAGTATAGGCGCTTTGAATCGTATTAATTTCAACACGCGGTTTGTTCTAAAGACATTAATGACGATTTGTCCGGGAACTGTTTTACTTGTGTTCATGGTGTCTTTGTGGATTATAGCAAGCTGGACGCTTAGGCAATGTGAAAGGTGAGTTTTATTTCGTTTTTATATTGCAAGTGTATCTTAATTTTTTTTTATAACAAGTATTTAATAAAAGCCGAGGTGTATGTATTCGAAAGTATCATGAGTTTAATTGAAGTGTCAGAGAAAAGCTGTTAACTCGCTTTTCGATTAGCTAGAGATTGTACGTCTCCGGAAATATGTTCGCCGGAAGGGCATTTCGGAGTTGATTTTCTCCAGGAAGAAAACGAGACATAATAAATAAAACCTGCAAATTAATTTGCCTTTATCTCGTCGTTTTATCAATTAATAAGTGCAGGAGCCAAGTTGTAGGCAACTTTCTATGATAAATTAATATTCTCGAGGTAAGTCATCTATTGTCAATTCCTATAAAATGTATGAAATCAACTTATGTTGTTTTGAGTTTTGTCAAACTCTGCAAATGTGAGTTTTATGACCGCGGTGATAAGAACTGTTATTTATAGCTGTTTATTTAAGCAAATGTGAAACTACGGAAATTTATATATGATATGTAATTAATTTAGTTAACCATATATTTGCACCGATAATAAATTGGAGCTCTGTTTTTATTCCATATCCAAAAAAAAAAAAAGACAAATTGTTTGTTGCTGCAATTGCAGGCCGTAACAATATATATATATATATATATATATATATATATATATATATATATATATATATATATATATATATATATATATATATATATAGAAAGTTTACTGATTGACCAGTTTACGAGAAAAACCAACAGAAACACGTTCGATAGATAATTTAAAAAAATCAAGTATTTCCGCCAAACAAAATATGTTAATTTTTGTGTTGTTGGACCACCCTCGTTCGACTACCTGCATAAGAAGATAAACAGGGTTGTAGATGTAATATATCTAAAATTATTCATCCTCTGATGACGCTAACTCGGTCAGTAAAACGATCGTCAGGTGTTTTAAAATGTTTTGTGTTGATTTGTTTTCTCAAAGTGTACTTATCAGTGCTCATCACAGGTTACAATCTTCATTAAGGGATTAAAACCATTTTTATGAAAATTCGCTACGATAACGCACCTGATAGGTCCAAGCTATTCTTTTTTAGTGAATTTAAAAAAATCACTTAGAGTAAATCCCGACTTTGGATTTTGAAAAGATTTCTTCAAAAGACCGCAAACTAGGCGCCCTAGAACCCATATCCAGGGTCAGTTTCAATTTTTATCTGTTTATATATATATATATATATATATATATATATATATATATATATATATATATATATATACATATATATACATATATATATATATATATATATATATATATATATATATATATATATATATATATATATATATATATATATGATACCGATAACTCAAAAATTTCTTTTGCAAGTGGCTTGGATAAGTTCGATAGTCAGGAAAATCGACGTAGATTTTATACGGAAAATTTTGTGTTTTTTTAGAAAAAAATATATCTCCGAGAATAACAAAGTAAGGGCAACCAAATTTGGTACGCTAGTTTCTATTATAAAGGGTATCCTATGTACTAAAATTCAGATTTCTACCTTAAAAGTCAAAAAAGTTAGAGGTAAATTAATTTTTAATTAATTAAATCTGATTCAAGAAAGTTAAAACATCAAAATTAATTGATCAGAATGTGAGTTGAAAATACTACAAGAAATAACTAACAAGCTCCTAGATATGTGTCTAAGTCGTTATTTTCCTTGATTTCGTTAAAATATGAGCAAAAAATCCATTGTAAATCAAAATGGTTTTGTGTAAATTGTAAAACCTTAAACAATTAACATATACTATGGGATATACCTGCTGGTATATCTCATAATACATGTCGAGCGTAGCTCAGTGGGCTAGGTCCCTGTGCATCGTATAATCGACTCATACATGACGAGTTCTAATCTTAGTTAGTGACTTTACTTTTTATCATTTTTTTAGTCTCATTTCAGTTTACAGTTGTCTAATCAGATTGCTGTTATTCCGATGAATTTTTTAGCGAGTTTTTGTACAAAAAATAATTTGATAAAGACGAGATGACAGCTTTAAGACTTAATTCAATTTGAATAGCATATCTGGTTGTTTGTTCTTGCCCTAACTTAGTGAAACCGTTCCATATTTACTACATGCGTAAGTAAATAATTTAGGTGTGTAAGTTTAAAGACAAAAAAGTTAGAGGCTAAAGAAAAAAAATGGGGTTTTCCTAAAAACGTAAAAAGTCGCGATTTGAAAGGTCAAAATTGGCAACATTTAGGCAAAGAACCTGAAAGAACTACGGATTATGTAAAGACTGTTCTGCAAACCCTTAAGTTTCAACTTCAACCATCATTGCTCTTCATTTGAGTAAAATATTTGCAGAAAATTCATTTCAAGTAGACGACCCTTTCTCTGATGCCTCGGCAGTAGTTTTATTTAAGTTTATGGGTTAACGGTCTATAATTTTTAGCTAATTTTCGTAGAAAAAATTCGTTAATGAGGAGACCGTGGCTTATGAATTCTAAAAAGATTTCTTCAAATGAGCGCAAACTAGGCCCCTTATAATCCATATCCGGGTTTACTTTATGTTTACATATATACAGAGTGACGCATTTCTACGGTAAAGCTCAATATAATTGTTATTATGCAAGATACGAGAAAAAATTGTATACATTACCTATAGGGTGTCTTGAGCTACATCTTACAAAATTATTTTCACAATCACAGGTGGCCCATAAGTCGTTAGTGATTCCCTTCAAAAAAATTTTTTGAACATTCCTTATTGCATTTTTGCATTTTTCATCGAAATATGATGCATGTTTGTCAAAAAATCGAGACGCAGTAAGTGCGTTTTGGTAGCGAATTTTCATTAAACGCTTCAAAATTCAATAACGCAATTTGCTATTAACTTAAGGTTCGTCCGCTAGGAAACGAGTTTTCTCGGAAACGTTTTAAGTTTATTTTCAAAAAATGTTTGTACTTTTTCAAACAAGTTATTTTGTCACGGATTTCGTTGATAAAAAAAATGAAAAGCTTGCCCGGCTTGCATTAAAGAGACATATTTGCTATTAATTTTTTTTAATGAAAATTGACTTCCATAACGCACTTGCTGCGTCCAGACATTTTTTTTATAAATTGCTGACCTTAAAAAATTGTGGAGGCGCCCGATTCATTGTAGTCGTTATATATTTTCCTAAGTTTTTATTTTACAACAGTGATATATTACAGTGCAATACATTAGCTTTATCAACTGCTGTCATGATGCTTTATCGGTTTTAGCACTCTGCTGATGTTTTTTGTGTCCTTGTCATTGTTTGGTAAACATAACAAATTTTCCTACACCCAGAGTCTATCGAATTCTTATCTGTTTTGTTAGAATAGTGAAAGGTAACACTAACTTTATAAATTTGTGTCGTTTATTTTGGAGCTGTCAGTTTTAAATCAATTTTATCCTTTGGTTAGGGTGCTACAGGTTTTATTTTATTACATAGTGGCCCAATATATACCACAGGTTTGTTTTCTTTAATACATAACGTAAACTTACTAAACCCCAATTTTATTTGATTTTCAGCTCGTCAGAAAAAATCATTTGTGGGTTTATTTTTTATGTTTATGTTTAGGTTCATAGAGCACAATGATAAACTTATGTATTATTGCCTAATCGAAGTTTCTAGATTCAAAAGATTTTATGTATGTTGATTTTAGGTTGGTGTTACTGCGATTTGATTACTGGTTTCATTATTTTGACAACTCTAAACTGTACCTGAAAGCCTAAATAAATGTATTTATTATAGAAAGATGAAATATTAGAAGCTTGTTAAGGGCAGAACGACTTGAAGAAGCAAAGAACATAATGGAGAAAATGGATATAGATACATTTGCCATGCCGGGGCTAAGGCGGCCAAAAAACAGAGACTTCAAAATTGCAATTGTCAGAATGATATATACTCGTATTAAGATAAAGGACTTTAGAAAAAATGGAATATTACACAAGGATTGGGCCAATAAAGTGAAAATTACATATCATGTCAACAATAGGATACTTGGTGAGCATTAAAGCAAAAGCAGAGAATATCGCGATAATGCAAGTGTACTTTCCGACATCACAAGGCGAGGAGAAGGAAGTTTGAAATATATATTTCAAGATAGAATAAATGCGTAATTAAATGAGAAAATGGGATAAAATAACGATGATAGGGGTTTCTAATGCGGTAATTGGCGAACAAATGGAAAGTGTTGTAGCTAGTAAATTTGGATTAAGAGAAATAAATGAAAGAGTCTAATCGATTTCTGTGGGGTAAATAGTCTAATTATAAAGAACACAATTTTTGAAGTGCCCAAACAAGAAGGTAAACGTAAAAACCACCAGGGATACAGGAGGATATCAAATAGATTTTATCATGGCCATGAAATGTCACAAAACTTTGTTCAGCTCCTTGCGGCTCGTAGCCTAGTTCAAGTATACAAAGTTCAAAAACGGGTTAACAAAAATAGAGAAAATACAAGAAGGGAATGTAATATACATAAACCAATAAGTCTAATCTCTGAGAAGGAAAATTTGCGTAGACAAACCAAAAATGGTTTAAAGGCAGCTGCGAAAAACTGGTCAAGAGCATACTAGAACCAAGAAAACCATGGATGACACCATAAATTTGAAAAGATAATATAAGAGCGTCACAAGCAAAGTAAAAATAAGAAAGAGGGAGCATAAGTAGATATAAACAAATCAAAAATATAATCAAACAAAAATTTAAAAAAAAACAAAGAAGTGCGGATGCAAAGAAATAGTGAACAGATCGAAAATTACATAAAGATGGTTGGATCAAGCTTACCAACATGTAAGAAAACGGCAATATAAACCAGAAGTAATGGATGGATTTTTTTACTAGAAAAGGAAAACATGGCTAAGCACTGAAAAGGTACTAGGAAAGTTATATCACGGAGAGGGAATTAATTGTAAAAAAGATGGAGAAATATATTTTTTTTAGTTAGAATATTATGCTTGCGTTTAGGATTCTATCTCCAAAACTACGCTATCGATTTAGATTACTTTTATAAGTAATCTCATTAGATAAAATACCCCTCCATTCGGATCTCTGGGAGAGGGGTGTACAGGGGGCGCCGGCATCAAGATTTAACATATCCTTCTCGAATACATGTGGCCTGAATTTTAACCTGTTACTCCGTCCACCATTTCCTTCAAGCTAATAGGCCCCAACACCTCTTCCTCACCGAAACCCAAATCAGTGCCAAAAGAGCCACTAATAACCTTGATTTCCCTGGGTATAAGCTCCTTACTTCCTTTAGATTGCATGGAGGCGTCTGTGCATACGTCCGTAGCAATCTACCCTGCACCAGACTCCCCAATTTAGAAACTGGAAGAAAAGACATACTTTGAATGATACTCTCGCTCAGGGCTGCAACTAAATTCATCTGTTGCATTTACCGGTCACCTTCTTACAACAACTTTGTCCAGCTCTTCGACCACCTTTCTGAAAAAACCGACCATCTGATTTCTGAATATCCTTCCTCCGAGGTCATTATTCTCGGTGACTTCAATGTCCACAATAAGGAATGGCTAGGATCTTCAAAAACCGATTCACAAGGAAGAGCAGCGGAGGTCTTTGCAGTCAGCAATTCTTTAGCCAATATGGTTCAGCAACCTACTTACTTTTCTCGCATCCCAACACACAGCTTAAATCCCTTGTATCTCCTTCTTACTACAAAACCTGAATGTTATAAGATATCAGTCACCGCCTCCCTTTATGATACTCCCAATGATATTAATATGATCTAATAAATACCTGATATGTTGTTAATTTCTAGCGTCGCTTTTTATGTAAATTGTGTGATAATAGTTTCCTAAAAATGTTTGTATTAAATAGGATTAATGATGTTTAGGTTTTATAACGATGAACTGTTTCATCTTCAACAAGGAGAATATTGATTTGCTTTTTGTTGTGTCTAAAGAGCATCACAACAAGACAGCTACTGAATTAGTTAGAGAACTTTTCCCAACTTTGTAAAATATACCACCAAAACTTTCGACATGTTGAATATTTCTCTCATTGTTAGATATATGCACTCTACTGAAGTGTTGTAAAACTTGGCGTAACGAAACTGGCATTAAGACCCCCGTATCTTGGATATCACATGAACAATATAGTAATAGTGTAATGCCTCTTCTTTAATGAATTTTCAATGGGGAAATAATGAGGTATTGATTACTTAGATCAAACTGGATCAAGTCTATGCATTGCATTTGCGTAATATATAAGGAAACTAATATACACTGGGACTGAAGTTGCATAGAGGTTTCAAGGAACGTATTAATATTTAATTGTTAATCTACAGTCCGTAAACTTATATGCAGGTTAACCCAATTATTTTACTTGACATTTAAAAACTAACTCTGATGTGCTATACACGCTTAAGTCTAATTCGTTTAAAATGCGCCTTATAACAAAATCTCATACGAAAGATATCCTGATAACTATTAGGAACTGGGGAACAGGGAGGAGGCGGTGATGGCCTTCCTAGACATAGAGGGGGCCTTTAGCAACACCTCATTCGGGTCGGTACTGGCAACTGTCAGGGAGCGAGGAATAGAGAAGACCTGCTGCAGGTGAATCGGTTCCATGCTCAGGGACAGGGCGGTGTTCACCTCACTCGCGGCAGCGAAGTGCTGGTGGGATGTCCGCAGGGGAGCGTTCTGTCTCCCATGCTCTGGTGCCTAGTCATAGACGGCCTGCTAGGGAGACTCTCGGGAGGGAGGTACGAGGTACAGGACTATATAAACAACATTGTCATCATAGTCCGAGGAAACGTTACACAGACAGTGTGTGAGCGCATGCAGACAGCACTGAAAGTGGTGGAAAGGTGGACGGTCGGTCAATGGCTTGGGGTGAGCTCCGAGAAAGCAACCGTCATACGGATTACGAGGAAGAGGAAGTGGGAGGGCCACAGAACTCTCACTCTATACGGTAGAAACATCCCAATAGCCAGGGAGGTAAAATATCTTGGGGTCGTACTGGACTCCACGCTAACCTGGACAGGTCACGTTGCAAAAATACTGCGCAAGGCAGTTATGACCTTAGCCGTCACTAGGCGGCTATATGGAAAGACGTGAGGGACTAAGACCTAGTATGGCCCACTGTCTGTACACAAGGGTAGTCGTCAACATACGCGGCGCTGGTGTGGTGGCCTAAGGTGACATAATCCATTGCCAAACAAAAACTAGGCAAGATCCAAAAGATGACTTGCCTCGGCATCACAGGGGCAATAACTTCAACCCCAACAGCCGCTATGGAGGTGTTGCTGGATCTGCAACCCCTACACTTAGTTTTCATGGGGGATAACAAGTTTATAGTGGTAATCCCCGACCGCGAAGCATGGCGGGCGGAGACGCCAGGCCTACCACGAGACGCGCTCGTCTGGTTCACGGATGGATCCGGCGGGGAGCCTGGGACGCGGGCAGGCGGTTATTCGGAAGGACCGATGGTAAGTCACGGTATTTCAACCCTTAAGGCCGTAAGTAGCCCACGGGTAAATTCCAGGCTGGTAAATGAATGTCGAGACGAGACGAGCGACCTGGCGGGGCAGAATGAGGTCACCCTCATCTGGGTGCCGGGTTAGTCGGGAGTCACAGGCAATGAAGAAGCTGACAGTCTCGCGAAGAGAGGATCACCAGAACATTTATAGGACCAGAACGGGTTCTGGGCGTAACGAAAGTCACGGCCAGGGAAACCATCAGATCCTGGGCCAGATAACCGCATAAGGCATACTAGGTAGATTGTCCAGGGCTCAAACACGGGAAGTTAATTGGGCAACCCAGTCTAACGAAAGCTGTGGAGATGCTAAATCTTAGCAGAGCACAGCTCAGAAACATAACAGGACTCTTGACGGGACACATGGCTGTCAAAAAACACCTGCATAAAATGGGGCGGTTCGAGGGGGTCCTGGCATGCAGATTCTGCGGCGAGGGGGAGGAATCAGCCCAGCACATTTTGTACTAGTGTAAAGCTCTTGACTGAAAAAGACAGCTGATCTACGGACAGTCTAGTCCGGAGACAGAGCAATATAAAATTTCACCCTACCAATTGCTGCGCAGACTAGTTCCAGGTACAGTGAAGGAGGTGGAATGGCTGGAGTAAGACTAAGGGCATGCACAATAATCCAAAGGCTGCGGTGCTATCGGACGGCCAAGACGCGGACAAGCCCTCAGGGAAAAAAAATTGGGAACTGTAATTATTATAGTCTTAATGTCATTATCATCACACTCTAAAGACGATGTCGCCTTGTAATTGCAACAGTTAAAATGCCGCCCAGTGGCAGGTTTATGCCGCCAAGTAAATCTTGGTTATGCTGGCGGCAGTTCCATTCTTTCGTACTTTCATGAAACATGGATCCACTAAAAGCGATCGATTATTACATAGTATTAGCCATAGCATAGTTATAACTATGCTTGGCTGAGTGGCAAGATTTCAGTTAACGCAATGGCAGATCATAAAGCTAAAACATTTGTATATGTTTTTATGAAACTGACCTGCGTAGATTATCTTGATGCCATATTGGATGATACAAGGTCTACACATGGAAAAACAAACAAAAGCTTTGTACTGCTTCTACTATGCAGCCACACTTAAACGTATCTAGCGTACATAGATTTATCTGGGAATCATTTTATTTATTAGCTATTTAAATTATCAAATGTAATCACTAACCCTATTTGAGAGTCTATTAAAAAAATAAAAACAAATATCTTTAGAAAGAATAAATAAATGGAAAATTACAAATACTTCCTAAGATATTTAAAGATGATGTTGGGCGAGAATTTTGCAACCCATAAATATGTTTTCGGAAATTATCTTTCAGCTAAAAGCATTGGTAACTGAACCTAAGTAGATATTGAAATGCTAGGTGACATAGAGGGTGTTTCACCGGGGTCAAGCTCATTTAGTACCTTGCCATATGTTCCGCCAAATATAGCTGCTGCCTTTTTCACTGGCTGGACTGAAACTAAGCAGACATGGCTTTGCTAACCCTTCTTATATCTTTTGTTGGTGCAATCGCATGTATTGATTGATTGGTTGTGCATGACATACGTGTACGAGGCAGTGACGTCGTTATAGGTGACGTCACCATTATTGATTCTTGAACAATCCTTTCTTTTGATAATTGCGGGAGGCAGGTTTGACTTAACTTTAACCACGATCTAGGTTAAGATTGTTAGCATGTCTCTAGTTAAAACGCCTCCCTGATTTACTGGTGACATCTCTTTACTCTGGCAAGAACTAACGTTTTTAGATGAGACTGTATGATTTTCTGAAGTAGCATGCTCAACCACATGTGTCCTTAATATGCAGCCTTTCTTGTTTGGATTATTCTTACTGTTTGCACCGTGTATACTTTTCTGCATTCGTCTGGAATCTGATATAATCCTGACGTATTGGGAGAATTCATTGGTTTCTTTACTGATCTAAGTGTGTCACCGATCTATATTGTAAGCATAAAGGCGGCTATAAGTTAAGTGAAAGTTTGCTCCCCACAGTTAGCAAGCGAAAACATTCCAAGAGTTAATAATCGTGACGTCAATGCCTCATACGCGTCCGTCATCTTCGGCGAACCAATCAGTACAGGTGATTGAATCATCTACAAATATGAGAAGAGTTGCCAGAGCAATATTGGCTCGGTTTTAGTCCAACTACTAATAAAGCCAGCAGCTATGGTTGTCGAAACGTTTAGCAACCCACTTATTGAGTTGTACCACCATTTAGCATTCCAAACAGCACCAGACGTGAAAGTCTAAATCATCAATATGTAAATATTGTCTTCCATATTCACCCCATATCCTAATCACTCTTCGTCTGAGGCTTTGTTTTTGAATAATTAAAGGATAAATCAAAGGCAGGAATCTGTCTGGAAGTATAAGCCTTGGACTTGAATATGTTAACCCCAGATTTATTGACGTTTTGAAATTATTTCGTTTTTGAAGTATTTAGAATTATCAGAAGTTGTTGCCGTGAACTAAACGCATCAAAAACAAATTAACAAGAATGACCTTTAAGTAAATTTTTAATAGCTACCTTTGAGATTTAATCAGAGTGAAACTCCTTGGATACGTAAATACGTTGAATTTGCAATTTCTTTATCAATTAGGTAGGAGTGATTTTAAATCTCCAGCTTAATTTTAATCTGTGTTATCAGCGGACAAAATTAATTTGGCCATTCTCGTTTGTGTTTTGCAATGAAGCGGTAGGCACGCAAAGGATTCTAAATTAATTAATATTGTGTCTTCAATTAATTATATAGCTCCACCTCAAATGCAACTGTTACATAAACCAGCTCCATTTGGTGCTCTTGCTTAAATGAATAATTACTTTATCACCGCTAGACTAATACACTAATGCAAATCATATCGATTTACCTTTGAATTTATGTACAAATATCATGTGGGCTCATATTACATACAAGAATTATTCAGAATATGGGGGATGCTAAACGCACTGTTTATCATTTAAGCTGATATCCTGCAAATGGTAACGTAATTGTAATAATTTGTATAAATATAAAAATAATCTAGCTGCGGCAATAATTTTAGCACACTTAGACAAAATAGAAAAGTTCCAAAACAAATGCCTTAAAATATCAATCGGGGCTCTAAATAGCACACCAACAAACAACTTGCTAGCAGAATGTGAAGAAATGCCCCTTCAATATAGAATAAAAATTCTAGCAAGCCGAATGATTATTAAATGGTACGCTAAGGGCAGCCAGCTTACGGGAAAAATACACCACTTGCTTATAAGTGACCTTACAAACGAGTATTGAACCAAAAAAAATCAGTATTGCTGGCGGAAGTATACAGTGACCTTCAAGATATAAAAACTCAAATTCACATAGATGGGCTAAACCCGATTTTTGAAATAAATTCGCACCTGTCAGAAATAAACACCAAATATATCGAAAGCCTGCTACCATTTCCAATCCACACTACAAAATATAATACTAAACCTTGAGCTGGACAAGTACAAAGATGGTACAAAGATGCGCGTTCTACGACCCACAAATCAAAACTTGCAAAATGTTTAAATTAAACAGCCATATGTCAATATACACGGCGGAGATTATTGCTATCTTAGAAGCCCTGAAATATATCCTATCAATCCAACACACTACGTTTGTTATCTTGTCAGATAGCCAAAGTTGCATAAGAAAGTTAGAACACCTTTATACCACCAAATCAACTAACTACATTTTAAAGGCTATCGATGATTTCCTTGTGGAAATTTCAAAACAATCAAAATACATAACTTTCTGCTGGATCAAGGGCCATTGCGGACTTAAAGATAATGAATGTGTGGACAGCTTGGCAAGATTTGCTATCGAATACGGGGAAGAAGGACCTTATTTATGTCCATCAACCGATATTGACATCTAGGCAAAGAAAATGTACTTTGAAAGTACAAAACATTATAAAGCAGACCGAGTTGGTAAATTCTACAAACAGCTTCAGCCAGACTTAAAGAGAACGCCATGGTTCTACAACACCGATTTCAAAAAAGAATGGATCCGGATTATCTGTAGACTCAGATTTAACCATTTGCTATTTCCAGCCTATCTAAACAAAATCAACCTAAGAACAAGTCCTTTGTATGAGTGTGGTGAACTGGGCGATTCAGAACATATGTTGCTGCAATGCCCCTTGAATCTTGCCAAGATAGATGCCTATGTAAGTCATATATATAAAATGAAAATAGTGCAACTACCATTCAATTTAATGAATTTAAAACAGGGAAGAAACTTAAACATATACAAATTGTTAATAGACCTGATAAAAGAAATTAGAATAAAAATATAAAATTGTCTGCATCGTATTAGAAATAAGAAATAATAATATGTAATGTATATACGTTTATAACTTTAAAATATTAAATTAAACTCCTTCTGTCTACCCCACTGTGATTATACCTGAAAATCCGTGGTCCGTCTTGTGTGTCTAGAAGTGGCCATGACAGACCCCTTGGTCCAAGTGTCCCCGTTTATAATCCCTAGTAAATAGATTTAAAAAAAAAGGGTAAACAGCTCAAAAGAAAAAGAATATCCGTCATATTTAAAACAAACAAAAACACAGAAGCATTGTATGAAAATATATAAATATATAGTGTAAACAGCTCAAAAAAAAAAGAATATCTGTCATATTTAATACAAACAAAAACACAGAAATATTGTATGAAAATATATAAAAAGTATCACTAAATATAAACTAATATTTCTGTTATATATGTATGTATATATGTGTATATATGTATATATCAAAAGAAAAGTAGGATACAGATGGGATCCAAACCAAGTAGCCGGAAAAAATGTGTGAATGGTCTGACGACCGCAGCCATGAACAAAGACAACACAACAACAATAATTTTAGCAGATCGTTAAAAATATGAATTAACTCTCGAACATACGTGTCATACAATGAGTTTATAGAGTCTTGATTCCATATCGACTAAATAATTCTTTCTGGAGACTAATGTTTGTAGCATGGATGTCGCTTCTTCTAGGGCAAGAGATTTACGTGATATGATTGGGTCCTTTTAATTAAATTCACTTATTAATGCATCAACTAGAAAAGGGTTTTACAGAGGTAATCTTGTGCAGACATCAATCGATTACATTATAACTAATAATTATTCTGCAAGTCTTGTCTGTACTGTCGGTCCTGTCTGTCCTATCTGTCCTATCTGTCCTGTCTGTCCTGTATGTCAATAGGAACTTTGAGCACACCAATGAATCGGCCCATTATTACAAATGATATTTTACATTACAACATTATCCTAAAAAATTGTTATAATTTAATTAAATAGTAAACCTAGTAAATAACTAAATTTACTAACAGAACTCAATAAAAAGCAGATGTTGTCTTGGGAAAGACCTTACTACATACCAAAATTAAACTTTTTAGGTTTATAGAAAATTTAGTTATTCAAATTTGAAGCATTTTCTTAGTTCCAATGCATCATGACTGGAAGATGTTCTTATCAAAGGATACTCTGTTATAAGCGACTCAACAAAAAGATTCATAAATTAATGCAGAAATCCAAGGTTATTTTTTTATTTGTCTAAAAATATAAAACAAAACTAAAAAAAAGTTCGGGACGCAGCAAGTGCGTTATGGTAGTGAATTTTCATTAAAATGTTTTTAATAGCAAATATGTGTGGTTTTTTTTCAGAAAGCAGGCATCAAATTTGATTACCAGTATAACATATATAGCAAAAACAATGTGCCATGTTTCATCAAGATAACTTGATTGTTTGAAAACGCACAGAAATTTCCAAAAGTAAACTTAAAGTGTAACCGAAAAAATCCGTTTCTTGGTCAACCTTATAGGTTAATAGCAAATTGAGCTTTTCGAATATGAAGCATTTAATCAAAATTCGCAACCATAACGCACTTGCTGCCTCCAGAATTTCTTAACTTACAAACATGCATTATATTTCGATGAAAAATGCAAAAACATAAGTCGTTTTCGACTAAAAAAAAATATTTGTATCACCAACGACTTATGGGCCATCCTGTGATTGTCGCAATAATTTTTAAGATGTAGCTCAAAACACCGTATAATTAATGTATACAACATTTTTTCATATCTTGTATAATAACGGATATATTGAGCTTTATTGATTTTTTACGAAAATTCGACAAAAATTATATACCATTAAACGATAAACTCTATAGCTAGGGCTACTGCCAAGCATCAGAGAAAGGGTCTATTTGAAATGAATTTTCTGGAAATATTTTAGTAAAATGAAGGACAATGACGGTTGAAACTAAGACTTCGGTGTTTGTAAAACATTCTTCTTGAGACATTTTCTTTCCATAGCCCGTATTAGATTCAAGTTCTTTGCCTAAATGTTGCGAATTTTGACGTTTTAAATTGTCACTTTGACATTTTGAGGAAAACCCCAATTTTTTTTTTTCAATGCCCATAACTTTTTTGTCTTTTGACCTACAGAGCTAAGTTTTGGTAGGTAGCACGCATATAACGATATAAACTAGCTTACCAAATTTGGTTGCCCTTACTTTGTTAATTTTGGAGATATAAATTTTTTTCGAAAGGAAACACAAAATTTTACGGGAAAACCTCGGCGGATTTTCTTGGCTAACGAACTTATCCAAGTCACTTGCGAAAGGAAGGTACTCACCAATTTTAACGTTTAAAATCGCAGTTTTGAGGTTTTGAGAAAAACCCAAATTTATTTTTCTTTGAATGCCTGTTACTTTTTTGTCCTTTAACCTACGGAGCTAAATTTTGGTAGGTTACTTGCCTATCATGATATAAACCCGCGTATGAAATTTGGTTGCCCTGACTTTGTTAATGTTGGAGATTAAAAAAAAATCAATTTTTTTCGAAAGAAAATACAAAATTTTCCGGGAAAACCTCGGCGGAATTTCTTGGCTAACGAACTTATCCAAGCCACTTGCGAAAGGAAGGTACTCACCAAGTTTTATTACAATCAGTCCATTCTTTTTTAAGTTATAGGTGTGACACATAAATATATATATATATATATATATATATATATATATATATATATATATATATATATATATATATATATATATATATATATATATATATATATATATATATATATATATATATATATATATATATATATATATATATATATATATATATATATATATATATATATATAAACATATAAAGTCTGAAACTGACCTCGGATTTGGGTTCCGGGGGTCCTAAATAGCGCTCATTTGAGGAAATTTTTTCAAAATTCAAAAGTCGGGATCTCCTCATTAGTGAATTTTTTTAAAGAAAATTCACTAAAATATAGTGCATCGTAATAAGGGATTAAGGTAATGGCAAAAAATTCAACTTACAACGAAGTGGAGCAGCCTATTGCCTTTACCGCCGACCGTTAAGGAACCCCATCCATGCCCAGCGCCATCTTGCAACCATACAAAGTCCACTTACACATAACCACTAACATAAATATATATATATATATATATATATATATATATATATATATATATATATATATATATATATATATATATAAACATATAAAGTCTGAAACTGACCTCGGATTTGGGTTCCGGGGGTCCTAAATAGCGCTCATTTGAGGAAATTTTTTCAAAATTCAAAAGTCGGGATCTCCTCATTAGTGAATTTTTTTAAAGAAAATTCACTAAAATATAGTGCATCGTAATAAGGGATTAAGGTAATGGCAAAAAATTCAACTTACAACGAAGTGGAGCAGCCTATTGCCTTTACCGCCGACCGTTAAGGAACCCCATCCATGCCCAGCGCCATCTTGCAACCATACAAAGTCCACTTACACATAACCACTAATAAGTTAACGTAAGGAGTGATTGCTTTATTTAGTTAACACTTCACTCGATTTTAAATATCAAAAAATGGTGGCGGGCACGCACAAAACACTCGATATGCCGGTTGTTTTCAAAATTGCGGACACCCAAGCTGAACGACAGGTCGTTGAACTACAATGGTCTACAAACTTTTTGAAAATCAAACAGCCGCGCACCACAAGAACAAAGAAAATGCGCGACCGCGGCTGGGAGCTGTTAGAATAACATGATGAAATAATAATTCAGAGAATAAATGAATTAAAATAAATTAAAAGTGGCACAAAACTTCCAGAGACGCGTTTCCACCGTTTGCGACGACAAACTGAAAGACAATGTGTCATAAGTCATAGTCAAAGGTAACCAGATCCAGGGAAACATTTAATATGAATAAATGTATTTTGTTGTTACAGAACAGCGATAACTCGACTTTTATCGGAAGTGACGTTTTTTGCTCATGACTTTTATCTCTTTTCAGCTCGTGTGTGCTCTCTAAATGTATTTGCAATTTGTTATTGTAGTATAGAATTTAATTTTATTAAATATTGTTTGAATAAATGGTAATAAAAAGTGAATTTGCTGACTTAGAAGAAAAACATGTTGTATACTGGGTGAATGTTTGAAAATTACCATGTTTTATTCAAGAAATAAATTTACTCATAATATATTATATAAAATAATTTAATGGTGAAAGAGTGTGATGCAAATACCTCATTTTACAGGTTAAAATAGTGCTTTTGCATCTCATAATAACTTTAATTAAAACACCAGGATTATATCTTTAGTGAATTTTTATTTTTAAAAAATCACTAATAGATAGGTATCGACGGTGAGGCTTTGCAAAAATTATATATATATATATATATATATATATATATATATATATATATATATATATATATATATATATATATATATATATATATATATATATATATATATATATATATATATATATATATATATATATATATATATATATATATATATATATGTGTGTGTGTATCCATCCGATAACTCAAAAAATAATTAACCGATTTTGATGAAACTCGGCAAGTGTCTTTCTTTTATTAATTTTATTAATGAGTTTGTTAGCCAGGAAGCTCGGACAGGGTTTTCCGGAAAAATTTGAGTTTTCTTTCGAAAAAAAATTTTTTCTCCGAAAATTACAAAGCTGTTTTAATGAAATTCACTATATATGTTGCCTTGGGTGAGACCTTACTACGTACCAAAATTCAACTTTTTACGTTAATATTAAATTGAGTTATTCAAATTTCAATTTTCTTTTGAAAAAAAATTTTTCTCCGAATATTACAAAGTAATTTTAATGAAATTTGGTGGATATCTTGCCTTAGGAAAGACCTTACTACATACAAAAACTAAAATTTCTAAGTTTATAGAAAATTGAGTAATTCAAGTTTGAAGCATTTAATAAAAAACGCACTTGCTGCGTCCCGACCTTTTTTTCCTGTACAAAATGTTCTTTTAATAGCGAATTTGTATTATAAATGAATTTAATGAATTTACTTTAAAGAAATATTTGTTGCGAAGTTTTGTATGAAAAATTATTCCATTGATAAAAGATTTTTAAACGAAATTCGTCAAAAATAAGGTTTTAATGGATTTTCGTGCAAACATTTTTTTTTATTCTCAATTTTAATTACAGATTAGGTATATAATTTGAATTTTATGTATTCTTTAAGCAAAATTTTGTGTAAAAGATATTTAGCCAGTTTTCGCAGAAGTTTTTTTGTGCTTCGTAAAAATCATTTTTTGTAAGATGTTTTTGTGAAATTTTGGTAACTGATAATAAGTGTTTAGTAAGTTATTATAAAAAAAATGTTTACGGATTTTCTTGAAAAATTGTTTGCAAATTTTCAAGAAATTATTGTTAAGTGTCGTCGAAAAGGCTTTTGTGGAAAATTATATTTTGGTAGGTGGTGAAAAGCTTTTTGTGGAAAATTAGATTTTGGTAGGTGGGTAAATAACTTGAAATGGTTCTATGGCCAGTAAAATCGGACCTTTTTTTTTATTTATTTAATTTATTTTTATTAGCAAATTTTCTTGTACGTAATGTTGTTTTAATAGCGAATTTTTTTATAAATAAATTTAATGAATTTTCTTGGAAAAAACATTTGTCGAGAATTTTTGTATGAAAAATTATTCAATTGATGGAACATTTTCTAAACCAAATTCCTCGAAAATAAGGTTGTAGTGGATTTTTGTGCAAACAAATTATTTTCCTTTCAATTTTAATTACAGATTAGTTATATAATTTGAATTTTATGTATTTCAGAAAAATTTTGTGTAAAAAATATTTTGCCAAATTTGCCTGCTTTCATTAAAAAAGACATATTTGCAATTTGGAACATTTTTATGAAAATTAACTACCATAACGCACTTGGTGCGTCCAGACTTTTTAGTATATTAGATAATGATAGTAAAGATATAACTTTTACCAACAATTCATAAAGCAACTATGGGCAGCAATTAATTCAATTTGTAGTCCTTGAAAACTGTTTCTTAAGGCTCGTAATTTTCTGATTCTTCCCATTCAGAAGGACGTGGTTAATATATTAATAGCTACTCTTCCCTGAATTGTATATTTAGCAGAAATTAATTCAGGCTTTGATGTTGAAAACTCCCCAATTAACTTAGTATTTACGAAATAACCTGATGGAATCCTATAACATGCATCTGAAGCATTAAGTTGCTTCGGAAACGTGCTTCTACGTCAGAGAGCTTGCTTGCATTTTACTGGACGAGAGAAATCTAATTTCTATCAGGCTGCAGTTAGAGTTTGATTGAGAAACTGTTTAGGAATATCCAATAAATTACCTAACCTCTGGAAATTTTACGCAGTATAAATTTTTAGTATCTATACAGTATACACGCACACTTATTTCTTGTTGCTGTATACAGACTGGTCTAAAAGCAATGCCATATAGAACAGCAGCAGATTGTTGGCATTTTTATATATATATATATATATATATATATATATATATATATATATATATATATATATATATATATATATTTATATATTTATATATATATATATATATATATATATATATATATATATATATATATATATATATATATATATATATATATATATAGGGTGTTAAAATGAAAAGCTAGATTTGGAATTTCGTTGATATCTAGAAGAGTCTTTGACCTATTATCGTGAAAATAAGTTACAGTTAAGATTTTTATAGTGATAAAAATTCTTAAAAAATTCTGGACGCAGCAAGTGCGTTATGGTAGTGAATTTTCATAAAAATGTTTTTAATAACAAATATGTGTGTTTTTTTTAAGAAAGCAGGCATCAAATTTGGTTACCAGTATAACCTATATAGTAGAAACAATGTACCATATTTCATCAAAATGACCTTATTGTTTGAAAATGTATTAAAAAAAATCCGAAAATAAACTTAAAGTGTTCCCGAAAAAACACGTTTCTTGGTCAACCTTATAGGTTAATAGCAAATTGAGCTGTTCAAATATGAAACATTTGATCAAAATTCGCTACCATAACGCACTTGCTGCGTCCAGAATTTCTTTTTTTACAAACATGCATTATATTTCGAAGGAAAATGCAAAAATGCAATAACATAAGGCGTGTTTGATTAAAAAAAAATGGAAATTTGTATCACCAACGACTTATGGGCCATCCTGTGATTGTAGAAATATTATTTTAAGATGTAGCTCAAGACACCCTATAATTAATATATACAAATTTTTTTCATATCTTTTATAATAACGGATATATTGAGCTTTATTGATTTTTTACGAAAATTCGACAAAAATTATATACCATTAAACGATAAACTCTATAGCTAAGGCTACTGCCAAGCATCAGAGACAGGGTCTATTTGAAATGAATTTTCCGGGAATATTTTAGTAAAATGAAGGACAATGACGATTGAAACTAAAACTTTAGGGTTTGTAAAACATCCTTCTTGAGACATTTTATTTCTATAGCCGGTATTAGATTCAAGTTCTTTGCCTAAATGTTGCCAATTTTGACATTTTAAATCGCCACTTTGACGTTTTGAGGAAAACCCCAATTTATTTTTCTTTAAATGCCTATAACTTTTTTGTCTTTTGACCTACATAGCTAAATTTTGGTAGGTAACTTACCTATAAGGATGTAAACCTGTGTGCCAAATTTGGTTGCCTTTAATTCCGGAGATATACATTTTTTTCGAAAGGAAACACAAAATTTTCCGGGAAAACCTGGGCGGATTTTCCTGGCCAACGAACTCATCCAAGCCATTGCAAAAGGAATTTTTTTACCAAATTTAATCAAAATCGGCCCATTCTTTTTTGAGTTATCGGTGTGATACATATATATATATATATATATATATATATATATATATATATATATATATATATATATATATATATATATATATATATATATATATATATATATATATATATATATATATATATATATATATATATATATATATAGATATATATAAACATATAAAAATTGAAACTGACCCCGGATATGTTTTCTGGAGGACCTAAGTAGCGCTCATTTGAAGAAATTTTTTCAAAATTCAAAAGTCGGGATCTCCTCATTAGTGAATTTTTTTTAAGAAAATTCACTAAAAATAGCTTATTGATGACTTGGCGCAAGCAGATATATGACGCTCTTAGAGGTGCCCTTAACATTTAAAAAATATGCATACTTCTTTTTTGGTGTCGCTAGGAAAGTTTTAAATAGAAAACAGTAATTCCTCGCATTTTTTAACAAAAAAAGTATATAAATGACACTGTAATCAACCGTTATCGAAATATCGGCGATTCTAAAAATAGCTGCAACACATAATTTATAATACTTTGAGCACATTTACCGCATAGTAGGCGTTTATCACAAACCAATTTATGACTCGTTCTTCTCAAAATCCCATCTTTGTGTCATTGGTTGTTGTTTGATGACCTTTCTTACAAGATTACCTAAAGTATCTAATGACATAATTGTTTTTCTAATGAAGCAATCAGAGATTTGGTTTGTTTTATACGCCACTGTTACAGTATCTGGTCAATTGCATTAGATGACTACATATTTCTGGGGCAGAAAGAATTTTTTTTCCTAATGTTTTTCAGATGGATTGATCCCACCCTCGCTAACTAGTCGGCTTTGCTAATTAGCTTTTGAAGAAGAATATGTTGAAGATGTGGACTGTATGTGGACTGTATTTTTAACTCTAGGTGCACTGGACTCCAGAAGATTTAAATAATACACTTTTTTATATTTATATATGTATTGTTACTATATATACTTTGAACTTACATTTATTTACAATTTTCAGTTTTACACTTGATTTAATGGGTTATTCAGGAGATTTCACAATCTTATTAGCTACTTGCTATTGCATTTAACTGCGCGTAAACTTTCTAATTTTGAAGAAAACACTGACTTTTGACTGTAATACTGTACGAACGGAATTTCTGTAGAAAGATTTGAGCTTGAACTGAAGTGGCGTAATCACACTAGCGATGTTTAGGTAGAATATCGGGATCTTAGAAGTCCCAAAAAGCGATGAAGATGAGATTTGTGGTAGAACGGCACTGTAGAATATAACTGGCTTAAACCCACGAGCGGTGTTTAAGTAGAAAATTAGGAACTTGGGGTTCCACGAAGCGAAGAAGATGAGATCTATCGTAGAACTTTAGCACGGAATTGGCTTAAACACGCGAGCGGTATTTAAGTAGAAAATTAAGAACTTGGAGTCCCAAGAATTTAAGAAGAAGAGGTCGAACGTAGAACTGGTTTGTACCTTGCGAAAGGCTTGCTTTTATCGAGCTTTCGCGTAACGCTAGGTGACGTAGTTGAAATAACATAATGTCACTAATATAGAATGCCCAACTAGGTAGAAGTATTATTTCTATTGAAGAAAATCCACTGCATGCATCTAAAGAATACGTCAAAGACAGCTCAAGCTGATTACAATGATGAATCTAACGATTTATAAGTATTCTTTGTATGGCATTGTTCATGCGTAAACCTAATGCGATACAGACGTCTAGAGGATAAAGATTACCAGCAGATTGAAAAGGATTGTAAAATCCAGAGATAACTAATTCCAGGTAGAAACTTAAAGGATATTGCAATGGAATGAAAGTAAGAGACAGGGGCGTACCGATTATGTTTCTCCAACAATTTCTTTAAACTGGCGTATGTTGACCAGAAGGTGAGTTTTCTGTTTACCTAGTCTAATATGTAGCTCAGGATGGTAACCAGATTGCATGAATATCAGTGCATCGAACTTGAAAATGTGTTTGTGTGTTTTGTTTCTTTAACATCGGACTATTTCCGAGACTATGGCTAATCACCGACGCCAGGGATCTTTAACGTGCCCAACATCGCATGGACACGGGACCGACGTCTTTACGCCCCCTCCGAAGAGCGGAACGTGCAAACATTCAAATTGCTCAAATACAATGCCAGAACCTCGGTTGATGTTAATGTTACAGTTTGTACTGAAAAAGTGAAAGGAGAACCATGGGATCGAACCCAGTGCCCTTCGGTTCAGAGGCACACGTTCTTACCCCTGCACCACCGAGGTTCTATCGAACTTGATAATATCAGGCGTGTTATTCAACTAGGTTACACCAGCTGATATTAGAAATCGACTGATGAGACTGATGACAATAACAATAAAATAAATCAACCTTTGGAATATATGCGGCCTAAATTCTAATCTGAACTCCGTCCACCATTTCCTCCAGGCTAATAGGCTCCAACTCCTCTTCCTCACCGAAACTCAAATCAGTGCCAAAACAGCCACCAATCACCTTAATTTCCTGGGGTATGAGCTCCTTACTTCCTTTAGATTGCATGGAGGCGTGTGCGCATACGTCCATAGCAATCTACCCTGCACCAGACTCCCAAAATTTAGAAGCTGGTAGAAAAGACATACTATGGATGCAACTCTCTCTCAGAGCTGCAACTAAATTCATCTGTTGCATTTACCGGTCACCTTCTGACAACAACTTTGTCCAGCTCTTTGACTACCTTTCTGAAAAAAACGACCATCTGATTTCTGGATATCCTTCCTCCGTGGTTACTATTCTTGGTGACGTCCATAATAAGGAATGGCTAGGGTCTTTAAAAACCAATCCACAAGGAAGAGCAGCGGAGCCCTTTGCAGTCAGCAACTCTTTAGCCAATATGGTTCAGCAACCTTCTTACTTTCCTCGCATCCCAACACACAGCTCAAATCCCTTGGATCTCCTTTTTACTGCAAATCCTGAATGCTATAAAATATCAGTCACCGCCCCCTCGGTCGCTCAGACCATGGCATGGTCACCGCTTCCTGCGCAATGCAACCCGAGGTCACACAGATATCACACCCACGTATCGTTTGGCACTACAACTCCGCGAACTGGGACGAAATGCGAGATTACTTTTCCTCATTTCCATGGGCGTCTGTCTGCTTCTCTCATCCTGACCCCTCAGATATCTCACAAAACGTCACCGAAGTTATCCAAGCTGGTATGGAATTATTTATTCCACGTACACAGAAAACCTCTTCAGCCACTCAAAAGCCCTGGTTCTCTAAATCTTGTGACAAGGACAGACTTGAAAAAGTCAAAGTTCACAAAACACTTCTACACAATCCTAGTCAAGAAAACTGTCAAGCATTTAACGACGCAAGAAACCGCTATGTCCGCTTCTTTCTGAGGCAAAAAAACTCGTTTAATAACCACATCAAAAACAAAGTCCTCTTAAGCTCTAAGGGCAGCAAACTCTTCTGGACTCTTGCTAAATCTATTGGGAATAATTTCTGCACGAGCATGTTCCCACTTCTTGTCTCATTCAACTAGGTTACACCAGCTGATATTAGAAATCGACTGATGACAGTAACAATAAAATAAATCAACCTTTGGAACGCAAAAAATACTAAAGTTGTGGTGTTTGATAATGAGGGTGGAACAGGTATTGTTAGTCTTTTGATAAATCGTAGTATCTGTGGCCAAAGGTATTCACCGTGGCCAAAGGAATTTCGATATTTAGGAATGCTGTTTTCAGACAACAGAAGAAGAGATAATGAGATAAAAAGTAGGGTTAATCCAGATAGAAGGTGTTGGGAGCTATATAACCACTGTATCTAGGAGTAAATGTATATCTAAAAAGTCTGGACGCAGCAAGTGCGTTATGGTAGAGAATTTTTATTAAAATGTTTTTATTAGCAAATATGTCTTTTTTTAATGGAAGCAGGCATCAAATTTGGCTAAATATTTTTCACACAAAATGTTGCTAAAATAATAAATAAAATTCGAATTATATACCTAATCTATAATTAAAATTGAAAATGAAATAATTTGCACGAAATCCATTAAAACCTTATTTTTGACGAATTTTGTTTAAAAAATGTTCCATCAATTCGATAATTTTTCGTAGAAAAATTCTCAAGAAATGTTTCATCAAAGAAATGCATTAAACTCATTTATAAGAAAATTCGTTATTAAAAGAACATTTTGTACAAGGAAATTCGCTAATAAAAATAAATTCTATAAATTTTAAGAAAACTAGTCCGTTTTTCCTGGCCGAAGAACCATTTCAAGTTATTTACTCACCTACCAAAATATAATTTTCCACAAAAACTATTTCGACGACACAATTTTTCATAAAAATCTTAAATATTTTTTTATAATAACTTATTAAACATTTATTAGTTACCAAAATTTGTCAAAAAGTTAATACAAAAAATGATTTGTACGAAGCACAAAAAAAAAATCTGCGAAAACTGGCTAAATGTCTTTTACACAAAATTTTGCAAAAAGAATACATAAAATTCAGATTATATACCTAATATGTAAGTAAAATTGAAAATAAAATAATTTGTTTGCACGGAAATCCATTAAAACCTTATTTTCGACGAATTTCGTTTAAAAAATGTTCCATCAATTGAATAATTTTTCATACAAAAATTTACAACAAATGCTTCTTCAAGCAAAATTCATTACATTTATTTATAAGTAAATTCGCTACTAAAATAACATTTTGTACAAGAAAATTAGCTAATAGAAATAAATTACATAAACTAAAAAATATTCAAAATCTGTTCCAAATACAGACCTAGATACTTTTTCTGTGGCTTCACAGAGAAAACTATTTTGCGTGTTAATGCAGTAAAAATTGAATCCGGTTGTAGAAAAGAATACAACCTCTTCTGCTGTCACAAATCTCTACATCTATGTTTACTGCGGAACGGTTTTACCAACAAAGGGCAACGACAGCTACTATTAAACTTGAATTAAAAGTCTTAAAAGTGCTTATCTTTCATTTTCAACAAAAAGGTTCTGAAAAAAACGTAACAATTGAACCAAAGACGAAAAAATTAAAAACAAAATCTCAAAGAGAAGTTCAGTCAGCGTAAGATTTGAACCGGCGTCCCTTCGCTCATCGCCAATGGTTCTAACAATTACACCACTGTAAGCCTTCTATCGGATTATGCAATGAAAGGTAGATAACCGATAATGGTTTTAACTTATTTATTTGTAATATGTAAGGCCTTTAGGGGCATATTTTGCAACTTTTTTAACAAATGAGAAGTGCAGCATAAATATCAAACACTGTAATATACATTTTATGCAATATTTTCCATTTATAAACCACAATACTTATAGTAATTTTCACGTTTTAAATCTCCAGTTTGACATTTCCAGGAGAAAAATTATAAAATTTTCAAAGTAATCTTCCTAGTACTTCTTGAACTTTTTGCTCCATAAAAATATAAATATTGTCTGTAATATTTAATAGATTCTGTTTAATACACACAATATTTTGATATTCCGTGTTCTCTGACTTTAAGTGGCACTAAAATTTAGCTTTATTAAGTGCCTATAATTTTCTTTCGACTTAGAGACTTGAATTTTGGTGCAGAGTTTGGTTTTTGCAATATAACCCAGTTTGTCAAATTTAGTTGCGATAGCTTTGTTATTTCCGGAGATATGAATTTTTTCCAAAAGAAAACCTAAAATTTTCCCGAAAAACTGCTCCGATTTTTCTGGATAACGAACTTATCCAAGCCACTTGCAGAAGGAATTTACCCACTAAATTTTATCAAAATGGGCGCATTTTTTTTTTGAGTTATCGCTGTGATATATATATATATATATATATATATATATATATATATATATATATATATATATATATATATATATATATATATATATATATATATATATATATATATATATATATATACATATACATTGCGACGGCCACTTGAGGTGGCCGGGGGTTAATACTAGTTTTCCCTAATATGGGGAATTTTCGGCGGACTTCCGGGACACGGCTTTACTACGGGATCCTGTCCGGGCGCCAACGCCTATGGAGATTCTTCCAGGGAGTAGCCGTGCTCCCTCGGGATATTCCCCCTCTCCCAAGTCACTGTCGACGGACGCACAAGCCCAGGGTAGATTCTAGTGGAGACAGGGTCCTCCTAACTTAAGACAAAGTCCACAGGGACTTCTGGTTATGGTCTTTATTGTGTGTGTGTTTTCTTTCTTTAACGTAGGCCTATTTCCGCGACTATGGCCAACCACCGACGCCAAGGAGCAGTTTCACCTCATTATCCTGGAAAATTTGCCGAACCCTGCCTTTCTGTAAGGAGGGTAGGGATCTCTAACGTGCCCAACATCGCATAGACACGGGACCGACGGCTTTACGCCCTCTCCGAAGGGCGGAACGTGCAGACATTCAACTTGCTCAAATACAACGCCAGAACCTTAATTGATGTTAATTTTACAGTTTGTACTGAAAAAGTGAAAGGAGTACCCTGGGATCGAACCCAGTACCCTTCGGTTCAGAGGCACACGTTCTTATCCCTGAACCACCGAGGTTCTATTGTCTTTATTAAAGATCTATTGTTCAAGTTTACTTGGGTGGATATTCTGGAGAGAATAAATGAAATATCGAGTAAATTAAAATATAATTCTATTCACTAATTATATACGCAAGAAAATAACGGAGTCCTGTTACCAGAAAGCCTAGCAATTATGGGCGGCCAGAGGCAGAGGTGGTTATTTGGCTTTAAAATTGAGGCTACGCGCGGGTAAGTTAAAGCGGCAATGTTTAAGGGGTGCAGGGTTGTGGCAAGATAGTGAATAATAGCGGGTGTTCCCAAGCGAGCCTGCAACTTACAGGGTGCATCGGACACTACATCAAGCTAAGCTAGCTGCGTTCTAAAATATAGTTCGGTGCGGAAGATACCCACTCCTGTTCCCGGATTTACACCCCTCCGAACGGGGCCGCGGACAGCTCGGGACGCCAGACGTCGCCTGGCTACTTCAATCAGGACCAGCGCAGTCGCTGCAATAAACGGTCCCCTCTAAGGTTCCCAGTGTCATTGCGGAGCGTTCAACATTTCTACCACAGGTAATAGAATCAGGCTTTCACCTACCTGGGGTATTCTCCGGTGACGATGTTCACTAAGCAACCGCTGCAGCGGTGGCCCCGGAAATCGGTGCTCTCGCTCTGCTTACTGGTCTTCTCTTAAACCTCACGGACTTTACAATTTCACTTCTTTGCGACGGGCGCACTAGCTTGCTCGCGGTGACTCTAGAACTGACCACTCTCCGTCGGCGTTCCGGCCGGCCACACTTCTTTTTCGAAATCGCGGCCGCCTAATTGCCCTCCCTACTAATTATTCTGTTCGACATGCCGGATTTCGTACATTATTCCACGGAAAATGTTGAAAAATATTGCAACCTTCGCAAATGATAATTGCAGTTTATGGTGTAACATAATGCAATGGCTATGACGGTAAATTAGGCCGGGTAATCTCTCCAGGATTAGTCACTTCGTGACAATATATATATATATATATATATATATATATATATATATATATATATATATATATATATATATATATATATATATATATATATATATATATGTATATAAACATTTAAAAATTGAAACTGACCCCGTATATATGGTCTAGGGGGCCTAGTTCGCGCTCATTTGAAGACATTTTTTGAAAATTCAAAAGTCGAGATCTCTTCATTGGTGATTTTTGTAAAGAAAATTCACTAAAAGTCCAAGGTCGCGGTATATACCTGCGCACTGCTACAAACTGTGCTATATCGGTGTGAAAGTTGGGTGTGCCAGGCAAAGCAAGTAAGGAAATCGAATGCTGTTGCAACTCCGTACCTGAGATAAGTGGCGAGTAAAACAAGCAAAGGTAAAATTAGACTAAGTCGTTTCTGAACGAATTTAATGTGGAAGGTCTGTTGAAATTAAATATCAGAGCAGTGGGCGCAGATGGTTTGGGCACATAAAGCGAATAAATAATTCTGTTATGAACGACAAGTAGAATTTATAGAGGGAATACGGGTGGTGCAACAAGTCGTGGAGACCGAAGAAAGCTTGGTCGGATGTTCTGAGCGATCTATTAAAGAAGAAGTGTTCCAGAAATTTGCGTAATTGGAAGGTGTGTATGCGGAGATGTATGAATTTGGAAAAAGCGAAAATAGTCAGGGCAGGAGCGCATGGAGTAATATTGTTAAGAAATACCATACGCTTTGTGGTGTGACTACCCCTTTATGAAACTGACGTGATGGGTAGTAGTAGTAGTTGTAGTACTAGTAGCTTTATAGAACCAAGAGGAATTGTGCGCGACTTAAAAAACGTCTGAGACGTGTTAAGTTAACATTAAGGTGACAGAATGATAAACAACATGGATAGGGTTGTTTAAATGTCACAGTATCGGGAAACTAGCTAATTAAAGGGATATTTCATTCATATCATGTAATGTCAAGGGTGATGGAAATAAATCTATGTAACTTTATTACCGCTTGCTTATCGCTATGGCTATTACGTACAAACATACACACGCTTTTATTTTACTCCATTTGTAACACTTGGTCTTGTAAAACCGTATTTACACTTTAAGCGAATTTTCATGTAGTAAATTTGCTTTTTAGAGTGGTCAGGACTTTGGAACCTGTCAAAATTTCTTTAAATGAGTGCGATCTCGTTACATGTAATGTTCAAAGTGGTCAGAATTAATCTTACTTTATTACGTCTTGCCTATCGCTATTCCTATTACGTATAAGATATCAAGGCTGATGACCAGTCACAGATTATGATTCGGATTTTAGTGAATTTTCTTATAAAAAAATTCACTAATGAGGAGATCCCGACTTTTGAATTTTAAAAAATTTCTTCAAATGAGCGCTAATTAGGCCCCCAGAACACATATCCGGGGTCAGTTTCAATTTTTATATGTATATATATATATATACATATATATATATATATATATATATATATATATATATATATATATATATATATATATATATATATATATATATATATATATATATATATATATATATATATATATATCACACCGATGACTCAAAAAATAATGGGCTGATTTTGATAAAATTTGGTGAATAAATTTCTTTTGCAAATGGCTTGGATAAGTTCGTTAGTCAGGAAAATCTGCCCAGGTTTTCCCGGAAAATTTTGTGTTTTCTTTCGGAAAAAAATTATATCTCCGAAATTAACAACGTAAGGGCAACCAAATTGGTTATCGTTTAATGGTATAAAATTTTTGTCGAATTTTCGTAAAAAATCAATAAAGCTCAATATATCCGTTATTATACAATATATGGAAAAAATCTTTATACATTAATTATAGGGTGTCTTGAGCTACATCTTAAAAAAATATTTCTACAATCACAGGATCGCCCATAAGTCGTTGGTGATACAAATTTTCTTTCTTTTTTAATCAAACACGCCTTATGTTATTGCATTTTTGCATTTTCCATCGAAATATAATGCATGTTTGTAGGAAAAGAAATTATGGATGCAGCAAGTGCGTTATGGTAGCGAATTTTGATCAAATGCTTCATATTTTAATAGCCCAATTTGCTATTAACCTATAAGGTTTACCAAGAAACGACTTTTTCCGGGAACATTTAAGTTTACTTTCGGAAATTTTTGTATATTTTCACACAATAAAGTTATTTTTATGAAACATGGCACATTTTTTTACTATATAGGTTATACTGGTAACCAAAATTGATGCCTGCTTTCTTAAATAAAAAGAAAACACACATAATTACAATAAAAACATTTTTATGAAAATTCACTACAATAACGCACTTGCTGCGTCTTTTTTTTTCTTATGAAAACGAAATATTTTTAACCTTGAAACTAAAATTATACTTAAGTACCATTATATCAGCCCACCAGTATCGGTTTCCATGAGACTTCATGTAGTAAGTCGACTTTAGGGCATTAGTAGATGATTCACGTAAATTAAACCTTCGAGGCAACAAAACAAGCATACTAATTCAAACAATCTATTTGAAAACATAAAAGTTTCACAAGAAATGAGATAATGAATCCAAAAGGTAATTAAATATCCGAAATTACTAACTGTATATAATAAAAAAAAGTCTGCACGCAGCAAGTGCGTTATGAAAGTGCATTTTTATAAAAATGTTTTTAATAGCAAATATATCTCTTTAATGGAAGCAGGCATCAATTTGGTCACCGGTATAACCTATATAGTTGGAAGAACGTACCATACTTTATCAAAATAACTTGTTTGAAAATGTACAAAAATTTTCCGAAAATAAACTTAAAATATTTCCGAGAAAACTCGTTTCCTAGCTGACGAACCTTAGGTTAATAGCAAATTGCGTTATTGAATTTTAAAGCGTTTAATCAAAATTCGCTACCAAAACGCACTTACTGCGTCTCGATTATTTTTTTTTACAAACATGCACCATATCTCGATGAAAAATGCAAAAATACAGTAAGGAATGTTCAAAAAAAAAATAGTGGTATCAACAACGACTTATGGGCCATCCCCTGATTGTTAAAATAATTTTATAAGGTGCAGCTCAATACACCCTATAGGTAATGTATACAATTTTTTCTCTTATCTTGTATAATAACAATTATATTGAGCTTTACCGTAGAAATGCGTCACTTGTATATATGAAAACACAAAGTAAACCTGGATATGAATTCTAGGAGGCCTAGTTTGCACTCATTTGAAGAAATCTTTTTAGAATTCAAAAGCCGCGGTCTCCTCATTAACGAATTTTTTCTACGAAAATTAGCTTAAAATTATAGACCGTTAAACCATAAACTTTAACTAAAACTACTGCCAAATCATCAGAGAAAGGGTCTATTTGAAATTAATTTTCTGGAAATATTTTAGTCAAATGAAGGGCAATGATGGTTGAAGCTGAAACTTAAGGGTTTGCAGAACACTCTTTACACAATCCATATTTCTTTCAGGTTCTTTGCCTAACTGTTGCCAATTTTGACGTTTCAAATCGCGACTTTTTACGTTTTGAGGAAAACCCCAATTTCTTTTCGTTAATAGCCTCTAACTTTGTTGTTTTTAAACGTACAGAGCTCAATTATGGTAAATTGTTCACGCTTTATATATATATATATATATATATATATATATATATATATATATATATATATATATATATATATATATATATATATATATATATATATATTCAGTCAAATGTTTATTATAGAGTAAGTCATGTTATCTTCTTTAGTTCTTCTCTATAATTGGGCGTAGAGCCTGTAGAGAAATGTAATAATAATAATAATAGAGGCTCTATTTCCATATAAATGGAAAATTGAGTTTTTTAAGGAAAATTCACTACTGGTTACCTCTGTTAACAAACTGAGTAGAAATTTCTTGAATAAAATGATAGAAATCTATGAATTTATGGCGGTACGGGACAAGTTCAGTTGTATATTTCCAAGGGGACGTTAAAGCGAATAACCATACTATCGTACTACGCGTTCTCTTTGTTTCCCAGTATTTCTGCAGATCCAATAACATTCAGCTATTGATTAGGATTGAGTAAAAAAGAAGGATTGACACTTTATTGTTTCTCAATACAGAACTCCCAAAGAGAACAATCTAATTTTGTAAATATACTTACTTCAATTTTCTACCAAATTTAACTTGCTTCGTTTATTTGAAGTGTCCTATCTTTTTCACCCGTATGGAATGAAGTTTTTATCTTATTTCGATAACAATCCTACACATATGTGTAAAAAATCTGCTAATTTAACGGAAATAACTTATAATTTAAAATGCGTTTTATATATTTCCTATCTAGGGCAAATATATACAGTGTGATGATAAAATTTGGAATATAATTCATGAATGCGTTATTTAATTTTTTCAAGAAAAACGCTCAGCAAGGTGATTTTTATGTTTTCAATTACCAACTTGTGACGGAAATATTTCATTCATGACGTCACCTATTTCTAAATGGTGACGTCATTATAAGTTTTTTTAAATGACAATTAAAATTTTTGCTGTTTTCCATAGACCTGCTTACATTTTAAAAAGTCCGGATGCAGCAAGTGCGTTATGGAAGTGAATTTTCTTTAAAAAAAAATTAATAGAAAATATGTATCTTTGATGCAAGCAGGAATTCAATTTGGTCACCGGTATAACCTATATAGTAGGAACAATGTACCATATTTTACCAACATAACTTGTTTAAAATGTACGAAAATTTTCCGAAAATAAACTTAAAACATTTCCGAGGAAACTCGTTTCCTAGCTGACGAACCTTAGGTTAATAGCGAATTGTGTTATTGAATTTTAAAGCGTTTAATGAAAATTCGCTACTAAGACGCACTTACTGCGTCTCGATTTTTTTTAAACATGCATCTTATTTCGATGAAAAATGCAAAAATGCAATAAGGAATGTTCAAAAAAACATTGTAGGTATCACTAACGACTTAAGTTTATGCTTCAACCATCATTGCCCTTCATTTTACTAAAACATTTGCAGAAAATTAATTTCAAATAGACCGTTTCTCTGATGCTTTGGCAGTAGTTTTGGTTAAGTTTAAATTGACCCTTTCTCTGATGCTTTGGCAGTAGTTTTGGTTAAGTTTATGATTTAAGGGTCTTTACTAATTTTCGTAGAAAAAATTCGTTAATGAGGAGACCGCAACTTTTGAATTCTAAAAATATTTCTTAAAACGAGCGCTAACTAGGCCCCCTAGAATCCATATCCGGGTTTACTTTCTGTTTACATATATACAGTGTGACACATTTCTACGGTATAGCCCAATATAACTGTTATTATGCAAGACACGATAAAAATTGTATACGTTACTTATAGGGTGTCTTGAGCTGCATCTTATAAAGTCATTTTAACAATCACAGGCTGGCCCATAAGTCGTTCGTGATACCTACATTTTTTTTGAACATTCCTTATTGCATATTTGCATTTTTCATCGAAATATGATGCATGTTGGTAAAATAAATCGAGAAGCAGTAAGTGCGTTTTGGTAGCGAATTTTCATTAGAAGCTTCAAAATTCAATAACTAAATTCGCTATGAACCTAAGGTTCGTCGGCTAGGAAACGAGTTTTCTCGGAAATATTTTAAGTTTATTTTCGGAAAATTTTTGTATGTTTTTAAACAGTAAGTTATTTTGATAAAATATGGTACAATGTTTCTACTATATAGGTTATACCGGTGACCAGATTGATGCCTACTTGCATTGAAGAGACATATTTGCTATTAAAAACATTTTTATGAAAATTCACTTTTTTACATTTCTGTTATTTCCGATTAAAGCGATTTAATGAAATATGGTACATTGTTTCTACTACACTGGTGACAACAAATTTGATGCATGTGTTCTTTTTTAAAAAGACATATTTGCTATTAAAAACGTTTTTATGAAAATTCACTTTTTTACATTTCTGTTATTTCCGATTAAAGCGATTTGATGAAATATGGTACATTGTTTCTACTACACTGGTGACAACAAATTTGATGCATGTTTTCCTAAAAAAAAAAAGACATATTTGCTATTAAAAACATTTTTATGACAATTCACTACCATAACGCACTTGCTGCGTCCAGACTTTTTAGAGTAAGGAACACTTTATTTTGTGATTTTTGATGCGTTGTCATGTGGAGCAAAAAGTAAAGTCAAAGTCAATTTTTAACAACACTCGTGATAATTTATTGAATATTTGTTGTTATTAGTATTTAGTTATACGACTTTTATCGCAGTATCGATTTGGAATTCAGTGAGTAAAGACAATAATGTTAAATCGTTAACCAAGCTCAATTATTACCTGCCGTTCAAATTAATTAATAGTCTCAGTGGTGAAAGGGTAAAACTGCTAAGATTAATCAATTCTAATTCGAACGTAACAAAAATGGCACGTTTAACCGAAAGGTAAAGAATAGAGATATTTATGATGATTGGATGTGGCGACATGCTTAGAAGTAATCAGGAAGCAGACGAGTTATTTAACCAACAACATCCTGATAGACCCTTCAATTGCAAGATATACAGTAAGTAAATTGGTTGCCAAATTTTGCTCCTGTCCTGACTCGTCTGTTTCAGACATCTTACAATAGAGGCATATTCCCTAGTAACTGGAAAACTGCTCGCGTACAATCCGTCCCCAAGAAAGGATCCAAAGCGCTTCCTAGCACTACAGGCCTATTTCTCTTCTTTCAGTCATCTCTAAAGTGATGGAAAAGTATATAAACACCGAATTACTAAAATTTCAGTCTAATCCTAGACCGGCAGTATGGATTCCGTCAGCGCAGATCAACTGCCGACTTCCTTTCCTTTGTCCCCATTCTTGGAACAAGTCTATGGAACTACACGGTGAATCGCAGATTGTCGCTCTAGACGTATCCAAAGCATTCGACCAGGTCTGGCACGCAGCGCTGCTTAGTAAACTTCCGGCCTTTGGCCTACCACCAAAATTATGTACCTGGACAGCAAACTTCCTCTCCAACCGGAGCATTTCTGTTTTTGTGGATGGCCATTCCTCTAAACTATATCCAATTAATGCAGGAGTTCGTCAAGGTTCAGCTTTAGCCCCCACTTTGTTTCTTCTCCACATCAATGACCTCCTCTCTAGCACATCCAACCTAGTTCGCAGTTACGCAGACGACAGCACCCTCCGCTCAAATATACAATATTCTAAGCCTGTCTCTTTGGCCCAATTAGATGAGGATCGCAGAGACATGAAGGGTTCTATCTCCGTGGATCTCCAAAAAATATTAGACTGGGGAAGTAGAAATCTTGTACAATTCAACCCCACCAAATCTCAGTCTTGCTTTCTTTCTCATAAAAGATACACCAGCCCTAGAGCCATTACAATGATCAACCAAGTTATTCAAACTAATGAGTCCTTTTCACTTGTTGGCGTTTCTGTGGATCAAAATCTCAATTGGCACAAACATGTCACATCAATTGCAGAATCGGCTGCTAAGAAATTAGGGTTCCTCTTTCGGGCTCGTAAATACTTTTCACCAGATAATCACTTCACAAATAAAGCCAAACCTCGAATACTGCTCCCACATCTGGGGTGCTGCTGCCGCTTCTACACTCGCTATCCTGGACTCCATTCCGAAGAGAGCTATACGTCTCATTGGTGACCCTACCCTCACCCAAAGGCTTCCATCCCTTGCCCACCGACGTGCCGTTGGTGACCTCTCTCTCTCTCTTTTATAGATATATGCACGGGCAGTGCTCAGAGGAGCTTTCTTCCATAGTTCCTCCACCTGCTGCCTCCAACAGATCTACCAGGGGAGCAGAGCGAATGCACCCTTTTACTGTCCCGGTCACCAAACATAGAACATCTTGTTATGCCCGCTCTTTTGTCCCGGGGACTCCAATTTGTGGAATTCCTTGCCGGCACATGTTTTTCCTTCTCCTCCGAACCTCCAAACCCTCAAGTCCAGAATTAACAAGTGGCCTCTTCCCTCCTTGTCAACACCCACGGTACCATAGTATTTAGGCTGTAAGCCCTCGTGGCGTGTTGTTGAAATAAAATAAAAATAAAAAAATTACAGAAACGGGATCCGTAAAAGGGTTGCCGCGACAATGTCGACCTCGAGTAAGTGAAGAAGTCAGATGGATATATATATATATATATATATATATATATATATATATATATATATATATATATATATATATATATATAGCTTGCATCTGAAGAAAATTCTCATCATTCTACAAGGCCACTAACCCTAAATAACAATGTGGACCAATCTTTAGTGGTAAAATTATTCAAAGAAGAGAAGTATCATCCTTCCAAAGTGCAATTGATACACAAGTAAAACGACGATGATTCAGACCGCCGTTTACACTTTTGTGAACCGTTAATGTTATGTTGCAATGAAAAGCCCAATTTTCTTAATAACATTTTCTTTTCTGATGAAGCCACTTTTGGCCTGAACTCAAGATATTGGTCACGGGAAAAATCTTCATTGGACTCAAGTCCCCCATAGCCAAGGTCATGGCAAAGTGAATATATGGATGGGAATAGTCAGAGGACCCTCCTTTTTAAGGAAGTCTTACAAGAGCACGTTACCTAAATTTCTTGTGATTGAATTTAGTGCCAGCTCTGGCAGTAATTTTTCCAAATAATCACGAGGCAGATGTGCCCCACCGAGCTATCCTGTCTTTGGTGTAGATGTTGGTCAATATCTAGCGCCCACATTTCCTACAAGATGGATAGGGCGTCGAGGAGCAATTGAGTGGCCACCTCGTTCCCCAGACTTGACTCCCTTGAACTTTTTCTGCTGGGTTATTTAAAAATGGAAGTTTATTTCAACAGACCAAATAATTTAGAGAATCTACAGCAAATAATTCTCGCTGAAGTGGAGAAAATTCGTTCTGGCATTTTTGAGCACAGTGTACAAAGTATCTACACTCGTAGCGGTCAATGTCAAATGGTAGGTGGAGAACAATTTGAACATTTGCGCTAAATTTTGTTTATTTTCTTTGGTTTAATTTTTATTTCATTAAATTTACGTTTCAATTTTTTAAAGTAAATAATGTCTTTTTTTTTTAATTGTTATGTGAGGTACCAATTTTTTTCATCATTAAACTAATAAGCTGCTATATGGAAAAATAGCAAAAAAATATGGTTGACATTTAAAAAAAACTTATGATAACGTCACCATTTAGAAATAGGTGACGTCATAAATGTAATTTTTAAGCCATAAGTGGACAATTGAAAAAGTAAAATTGACCTATCTGAGCGTTTTTTTTTTTTGAAAAAATTAAATAACGCATTTACGAATTATGTCCCAAACTTTACCATCACACTGTATATACACTTTTTGTTGAAAAGGGATTTTTTAGCGAAGATTGTGGCAAATATTGTTTAATGAATTTTCGTGCAAAAATTTTTTATCGAATTTTATACGTAAATGTTTTTAACCAATTTTTGTATAAATTAATATCTGTTAGCGAATTTTCATGAAACAAGGTTTTAGTGGATTCTTGTTTACAACTTTTCAGCGCATTTTTTGGGAATTTTTTTAAGGTTTTGTAAAACGCTTTTTTAGCGAATTTGCGTAGAAAAAAAATTCCTATGACGAGATCAGGACTTTGAGTTTTGGTCAGGTCAGGTCAGGTCAGCTTTTGTATCGTTATTTTTAAATTTTTACATACTTTCTAGGCCTCCTAAACATTTTTCTCAAGAGCCTTTAGCTAATCGGCGTGTTGTGCTACCTCTACTCTTGTTGATTGTATTTTATATGACTGCGAAGATACGCAATTATATTATAATTGCAGGCGGGGGTTATTGATTCTCTGAATGAGAAATGAGATTATAGAGATTTCAAATGGGGAAGGAAATTAGATTGGGGTGTATTAGACCAGTATGTCTATCAGTCTCCAAGCACTTGATCAATCTTCTCATGTGCTTGCAACCAATTTACTCAGATCTACAACTACTTCCTACTAACTGTGAAATTCCATCAGCTCCATGGGATATAAATCGAGATTTTATTGCTGTCTGTGTAAACACATTGCACTGACACTGGACAAGGCAGTAACATAAATAATCTGATATATGAAGTAAGCTTTTCACAATAAAAGGTTAAATCTAA
This sequence comes from Tillus elongatus, assembly GCA_964006375.1. NCBI lineage: Eukaryota > Metazoa > Arthropoda > Insecta > Coleoptera > Cleridae > Tillus > Tillus elongatus. Next base: position 123,080,114 of record OZ023269.1, read on the forward strand.
AGTTTAATTTTGAGAGTGACTTTCAAATCATTTCAAGCTTCGTATAGTTAGATAAAATCATTAAGAGCAAAGAACAAGTATATAAGAGATATTTCAGAACTTAAAAATATTTTAGGCGCAAGATTATATATATATATATATATATATATATATATATATATATATATATATATATAATATAATATATATATATATATATATATATATATATATATATATATATATATATATATATATATATAGTGTTAATTAGACCACCCGTACCAGTTTGGATGCTCTAAGGAAAAAAATAATATATGTTTGTATCCTCCAATCGGGTACGCTCTGTCAACTGGATGGAGTCAACTTCCGTAACAAACCGGAAATGGGTCGTTCTGACCTAAATTTTGGATTTTTCATAGGAACATGGTACTTTTTATTCAGATTGAGCTTACATATAAACAAATAAGAAACTTTTATCCAAAACACTTTCCCGATATATGTCACCATTAAACGTTGAAAATAAATTTTAAGTGATCTTAACAAAAACCATATTCAATAACAAGGACGTGGCTGTTATGTGTGTGTGTGGAGATTGGATTGTTTAAAGTGTCTTCCACCTTGATTCACACATTCCTGGTTTTCAAAAACGAAAACAAGTGTCTACCAAACAAATACCAGATGTAAACATGGAAATGTCAGCAATAGGCATTGCTGTCAAAAATTATCAATCATCTAGTCACTGCTTCGCGAAAGCATTTAGGTGTCATTTTTGACAAGCTCCAACGAGGAAGGTTTCGATATGCTCATAGTTAGGCGAATGTCATCAAAATTACAGACAAGTCGAACTAATGTATGCAGAGAGGTACCCTGACAGTGTTCCTCAATCTCACAACGTTTTCAGGTGCCTGGCACCTGGTCAAATTCAACCCCAGCCCAATAAAAGTTAGCATATTAGGCAGCCGCTAAGGGACGAAATGGCATCCGACATTTTGGCTGCTGTTGGTACGACCCCCATGTTTCAACCAGGAGGATCGCGGGTGATTCCGGTGTGAGTCAAATGTCAATATGCAGGATTTTAAAAGATAACCATTATCATCCCTACCAAATTAACCTGCAACAGGCACTTGAACCGAGGGATTATCAAAAACCTATTGATTTTTGCCAATGGCTATTAACCAAAGATCTTGAGTTACATCGATTCTATGGACCGATGAGGCTACATTCAAAAGCAACGGGGAGGTCAACATTCACAATGCACATTACTGGTCTCAAGAAAATCCTTACTGGCTGCGAGAAGTGGGCAACCAGCATTTGTGGAGACTCAATACATGGTGTGGCCCCATCGGGTACCAGATCAGCGAACCCTCCTTTTTCGTGGGCATCCTAACTGGCCGTGTGTACGCTAACTTCATCGACAATGTCCACTGTCAACTTCTGGAAGACGTCTCGCTGAATACACGAGACTCAATGTGGATGCCGCAGGATGGGTGTCAAGGCATTTTTCGCTGGAAGCACGTGATGTCATTGATAACCTATACCCTGGATGGTGGATTGGAAGAGAAGGACCTGTAGCGTGGCCGATTCGATCCCCACACTTGACACCCCTAGAGCGGCGTAAAAATCTTGCGAGCTACTGACAGCGTTTGGGCACGGATCCAGGAATGTGTGAAGCAAGGTGGCAGACGCTTTGAACATTTATGGACACTTAGATTGTCTGGCATCCATTCTTCCCACACATAACAGCCACGTCCTTGTCGTTGGGTCCGGTTTGTGTTAAGAGCAGTTAAAATTTATTTTCAAGGTTAATGGGGAAACTGATTCGTATAAAAGTATCTTATGTTTTTACATGTAACCTGAATCTGTAATAAAAGGTACCATGTTTTATTTAAAAATCGAAAATTTTGGTCAGAACGACCCGTTTCGGATTGGTTCCGGAAGTCGACTCTATCACTATTCGATAGAGCGGACCCGATTTGGGTATACAAACATTTCTTTTTTTTCCCTTAACACATCCAATAGGCTAATAAACGACTGATACGGGTGGTCCGATTCACCCTGTATATCAGAATAATCAGAAATGACCGAGGTGCATGGTCAAAGTAGGAGACAAAATCCTGTTTCGTTCTTATGCGATTTTTTAATTTGTGGTCCTACACCACTATTATCTCTAAGTCGCATGGTCTATGTTTAAAAAAATTAATGCACTAGCGTCCATATCACTGTTTTTATATGCAATTATTAGCCAACTACAAAATATTAGACGCCAAGCTAAAATATTACCTAGTAGCATAGTAGTATAGTATGATTATTATGTAACAAATAAGCTGTTCTTGCTTGTGCTTACAATAATACACAATTTTAGTTTACGATTTCTCCAAATGAAACTGTCGAACTTTTGTGCTGGGACTGTCACACTAAAATTTTGATACAACGTTGTCTCCTTCGTTTTCACTGCTATATTTACAGTTCACTGTTGGTGTCGCTTATTGAGATGTTGGAAAACAGGCTGAATCCCGTTTTAAATATAGTTTAAAGTGCTGAATTTTCTTTTCTTTTTAAAAACTATAATTTTGACATTAACTGTATGACGGAAAATATCGTATACCATAGCTCTGTTAAAGGCTGAGCAGTATCTTAATTATAGTCCATATGTATAAAAATTCTGAAAGACGTACATCCACGTTAGTTAAATAGTTTTTATATCATATTTTTCACATACCCTATAAGAAGAAGTCTAATAGCGTCAGGTCGGGTGATAGTGCTGGCCATTCTAATGATTCTTGCGTCCCTATTGGGAAATATTAAGTCAAGATACTGCCGCTTATTGATTTGGTGCTCCATCCTGATGATATCACATTCACAGCAATGTGTAGGTTTACTTGATCAGGATACAAGTTTGCCAAAGTTGGCACAAATATTTAAAAATATCAAAGAAATTAACAAGCTGAATATATCAGTTCACGAGGTGAGTAACCTTTCGAATTGGACTAGGAGGTCGCGTGTTCGAGTCCCGTATTCGAACAGTTGGTCTTTTTCACTCGAATGTGGAAAGGCCGGCTTCTGATAAGTTATGGGTGGTGTCCTTTATCTATGTATGTATAAAAGCTACCCCTGCACAAGTCAAACACTTCCCGGTGCGGAGTTTGTCTACTGTGATGTTATTATTATTAAATGTCACTTTTCTTCTTGTCACTTATTAATTTACTAGGTTACAGATTCTCTTACATTTTCAATTATTTTCAAGCACCAGTTTCTCAACAGGTACATTTTAACACAATTATTTTACTGCATCAAACTATTTTAACTTTACTTAAATACTTAAATATTTCATTTTTGACTATAGCAAGCACGATAATTTTAGCATTTTAACATTTCTGTTCACTGTTTAGTTTAGTTTCATTTTGTACTATATGTACGTTGCGAGTTCAATATATTAAACATGTCTATTAGAAATGAACGTAAGAAAATAATGGCGTGCAATTTGTGGCTAATGAGAAACAGTCTCAATGCCAGCAACAATACCACACACACACACACACACACACACAAAACAATGGTGTCGATTCAACAAAACTTGGAAGCATTAAAAAAATTAGATAGCGGTTACCGATAAAACTGAAGCTGTTGCGGTTATGTAAAATTAGAAAAATGGTGCGACAAACAAGCGTCAACTACGATGGGCAGAAAAACTACGGAGAACAGTGACTTCGAAACTTTAGTTTTCTTAACAAAGGATTGAAGAGCTTCCTATTTTTTGGCCTTAGCTGCAAGAAAAAGTTATATTATTTATTTTTTATTATACGGAATCATTTACTGCGAGTGTAAGTTATGTGTTTTTTATTTCTTTAACGTCGGCCTCTTTCCGCGACTTTGGCCAATCACCGACGCCAGGAAGCAGTTTCACCTCACTATCCTGGAAATTTTGCCGAAACCCTGCCTTTCTGTAAGAAGGATAGGTATATATAGCGTGCCCTACATCGTATGGTCAGGGAACCGACGGCTTTACGCCACCTTTGAAAGGCGGAACGTGCAGAAATTCAACTTGTTCAAATACAATGCCACAACCTCGATTGATTAATTGTACAGTATGTACTGAAAAAGTGAAAGGAGTACCCTGGGATCGAACCCAGTACCCTTCGGTTCAAAGGCACGCGTTCTTACCACTGAATCACCTAGGCTCTGTGTAGGTTATCTAGATCGGTTCAAGAAACGATACCGTATTAGACAAATAAACATTTACGGAAAAAGTTAACTGCTGATATTACTTTAAATAATTTTAAATCTACCTTTACTATATAAAAGAAAAGACGCAGCAAGTGCGTTATGGTAGTAAATTTTTATAGAAATGATCGGGCACCAAATATTATTTATAACTTTTCTTCTTGTAACAGAATTATAAATTTTGCTATATAGTTTTCTTTTAATATCGTAAACTAACTTACCAAATTTGGTTACCATAGCTTTTCTATTTTTTGAGATAAGATTTTTTCCGAAAGACAAAATTTTCCCGGAAAACCTGGTTTGATTTTCTTGGCTAACGAACTTATCCAAGCTAAAAGGAAGGCACATGCCAAATTTTATTAGAATCGGACAATTATTTTTTGAGTTATATATATATATATATATATATATATATATATATATATATATATATATATATATATATATATATATATATATATATATATATATATATATATATAAACTGAAACTGAGCCCAAATAAGTGTTCTAGGGGTCCTAGTTCGCGCTCATTTGGAGAAATTGTTTCAAAATTCAAAAGTCGGGAACTCCCTATTAGTGAATTTTTTTAAAGAAAATTCACTAATAAACGAAGAAGGCATACAGGAGAACAGATCTTCAGTTGTAACGAGAATGTTGCCATAATGTCGTACATTAACGTAGAAGGGGAACATAAACTACCGATAATGTTACTGTGATGCTCAAAGTAAGTTTTACTTTTAATGTTCTTCGCGAAAAGCATTACATTTTTGTGAAGTTTCTTATCACCGGATACAAAACCTTTTGATGAAATTTTGAACATGTCTAATGGAAGAAGGTTTATTATCAATAAAAGTATAAAAATTCGGTACCATAATGCACGTTCTGCGTCAAAACTTATAAAAATTTCTGCCTTACATTTTTTGAATATATGCAAAAACTTTTTAGGTACATTCTGTATATATTTTTAAATGCATGCATGTTAATCTGGACAGAAAATTTGCGAAACTTCGAATGAGGTTGTAATTTTCTAGAAGAAAGTTTACATTGTTTTCACTCGAAACGTTTGACTCGACATATTGTATGTTATGTTTCAGTCAATAATTCATTGGGACATTAGCTTTTATATTTTAAACATGTCTAATGTAAGAAAGTTTATTATCAATAAAAGTGTGCAAATTCGGTACAGTAATGCACTTTCTGGGTCAAGACTTCTGACATTTTCTGCCTCACTTTTTGAATATATGCAAAACTTTTTAGATACACTCTGTATATATTCTTAAATGCATGCATGTTAATCTGGACAGAAAATTTGCGAAACTTCGAATGAGGTTGTAATTTTCTAGAAGAATGTTTACATTGTTTTCACTCGAAACGTTTGACTCGACATATTGTATGTTAGGTTTCAGTCAATAATTCATTGGGACATTAGCTTTTATATAATTAACTTAGACAAGTAATAGAACATGACTTTACTGCCGCGATTGTAACAACTGTTGTGTAATTAAAAAAGCATTTAACTGTAAAATACGTTTAATGCTTGAAAGTAACACAAGGCTATGTTTCACCCTCGTAAAAACTACACATTAAAAAATCCAGGACAAACTAGGTAACATTATAATCACCTGTTCAACGGCTAATAAGTAAAAAATTGCACTACATTTCGTGATTCGAATCTTTGTAGCACGTTACAATATGCGTGATTATGTTCTGTTAGTTCTGCAAACCAATTTACATATATTTAAAGTTTTACAATTTAGTTGAGAATGCAAGCAGGGTCAAGAAACTTTCTTTGTGTTCTACATTTACATGGATCACGAAAACCTTAAGGAGACGGATTTTGAGTTAAAACGCTACGTTTTATTACCGTCGTTTTAGTGGATTTCTTCTGCATTCGAATGTGCTTTGCATCTTTTTTACGAATAATAAACCAGACTGCCAGCTAAGATTGTTTGAGAATAAAACGTGCAGGATATTCTTTAATTATAAATTTGGTAAGAAAATGTTGCCTTTGAGAGAAAGAACTCTACCAAATTAAAATATATCCGTTTGGTAGAAGCAATTATTGTGTTACCTTCTTTAGGTGCTCTACAGTGAAGAGATGACTTGGTTCTATACATTTGTTTACAATTCCTAAAGATTGTAAAATTATTTACACTATTTTTTTTTAATTTCAACAACACACCACGAGGGCTTACAGCCTAAATACCATCGTACCGTGGGTATCGACAAGGGGGAAAGAGGCAACTTGTTAATTCTGGACTTGAAGGTTTGGAGGTTCGGGGGAGAAGGAAAAACATGTGCCGGCAAGGAATTGCACAACTTTGAAGCCCTCGGGACAAAACAGCGGGCATAACAAGATGTTCTATGTCTGGTGACCTGGACAGTAAAAGGGTGCATTCGGTCTGTTCCCCTGGTAGATCTGTTGGGGGCAGCAGGTGGATGAACTATGGAAGAAAGCTCCTCTGAGCACTGCCCGTGCAGATATCTATAAAAGAGAGAGAGAGAGGTCACCAACGGCACGTCGGTGGGCAAGCGATGGCAGCCTTTGGGTGAGGGTAGGGTCACCGATAAGACGTAGAGCTTTCTTCTGAATGGAGTCCAGGATAGCGAGTGTAGAAGCAACAGCAGCACCCCAGATGTGGGAGCAGTATTCGAGGTTTGGTCTTATTTGTGAAGTATATAAGGTATAGAGATTAGCTGGTGAAAAGGATTTGCGAGTCTGGAAGAGAAAACCTAATTTCTTAGCAGCCGCTTCTGCAATTGATGTGACATGTTGATGCCAATTTAAATTCCGATCCACAGAAATGCCAACAAGTGAAAAGGACTCATTACTTTGATTAACTTGGTTGTTCATTGTGATGGGTCTAGGGCTTGTGTATCCCTTATAAGAAAGAAAGCAAGACTGTGATTTGGTGGGGTTCAATTGTACAATATTTCTACTTCTCCAGTCTAATATTTTTTGAAGATCCACGGAGATAGAACTCTTCATGAGTCTGCTTATCTAATTGGGCTAAAGAGACAGGCTTGGAATATTGTATATTTGAGTGGAGGGTGCTGTCGTCCGCGTAACTGTGAACTAGGTTGGATGTGCTAGAGAGGAGGTCATTGATGTAGAGAAGAAACAAAGTAGGGGCTAAAGCTGAACCTTGAGGAACTCCTGCATTAATTGGATACAGTTTAGAGGAATGGCCATCCACGACAACAGAAATGCTCCGGTTGGAGAGGAAATTTGCTGTCGAGTCTGGCCTTATCACAGGATTTAGAGAACCAGGGCTTTTGAGTGGCTGAAGAGGTTTTCTGTGTACGTGGAATAAATAATGCCATGCCAGCTTGGATAATTTCGGTGACCTTTTGTGAGATATCAGAGGGGTCAGGATGAGAGAAGCAGACAGACGCCCATGGAAATGAGGAAAAGTAATCCCGCATTTCGTCCCAGTTCGCGGAGTTGTAGTGCCAAACAACACGTGGATGTGATGACTGTGTGACCTCGAGTTGCATTGCGCAGGAAGCAGTGACCATGCTGTGGTCTAAGCGACCAAGGGAGGCGGCGACTGATATTTTATAGCATTCAGGTTTTGTGGTAAGAAGGAGATCCAAGGGATTTGAGCTGTGTGTTGGGATGCGAGGAAAGTAAGTAGGTTGCTGAACCATATTGGCTAAAGTATTGCTGACTGCAAAGGTCTTCGCTGCTCTCCCTTGTGGATCGGTTTTTGACAATCCTAGCCATTCCTTATTATGGACATTGAAGTCACCAAGAATAGTGACATCGGAGAAAGGATATTCATAAATCAGATGGTCGGTTTGTCCAGAAAAGTAGTCAAAGAGCTGGACAAAGTTGTTGTCAGAAAGTAACCGGTAAATGCAACAGGTAAATTTAGTTGCAGTCCTGAGAGAGAGTTTTATCCATAGTATGCATTTTCTTCCAGCTTCTAAATTGGGGAGTCTGGTGCAGGGTAGATTGCTACGGACGTATGCGTACACGCCTCCATGCAATCTAAAGGAAGTAAAGAGTTCATACCCCGGGAAATTAAGGTGATTAGTGGATGTTTTGGCACTGATTTGGGTTTCGGTGAGGAAGAAGAGTTGGAACCTATTAGCCTGGAAGAAATGGTGGACAGAGTTCAGGTTAGAATTTAGGCCACATATATTCCAGAAGGATATGTTAAATCTTGATGCTGGCGCCCCCTGTACACCCCGCTCCCGGAGATCTGAATGGAGGGGCATTTTACCTCCGAAATATTTTGTACAAGGAGGAGTTATCATCATTTTTGCTTATAAGGGAAACCGACTCATACACCAGAACCGGAAACGTCCGTTGGGACTTCACCGGCCCCTTGATGAATGGGGTGGTACCTCCTCGGGCGTGAAAAAAAAATATTTACTATCACCAAAGGAAAATTCCACTGACACCTGCTTGATTCCAATTAGTCGCCTCGTACGACAGGCAGGAGTTACCATGGGCCTATTCTTTTAGTTTGCTGCCTAACACACCCCCGTATTGTAGTGGAATAAATGTTTGGCTGCTACACGGAGTGTCCGGGTTCGATTGACGGTAGTTTCTGTAACTATGTGTTGGATGTGTGTCCGTTGTCTTTTCTATGTAACCTCTCCCCACACAAGCTGCTCAGAGCTTCTGGATGGAAGAGTGTCGTTTATATGGTGTCATTTACTTAACTAAATCCAACCTACTTAAAATTGTAACATTTATCAGCGAGAGCTGGGCGATTTCCTTAAGAAAAGTAAGCAGTATATGAAACTTTACATTCACAGACAATGTATTTAGATTCCCAGATAATCATTTTTACTTTCAGATATAATTATTTACAATAATCGTTACTTAAAAAATACCGACATTGTAGTGAATTTTTGTAGAAAATATATACTATATATATATATATATATATATATATATATATATATATATATATATATATATATATATATATATATATATAGTTAGCCAGGAAAATCGGAAAAATTTTTGTATCTTCGGAAATAACAACACTATGGCAACCAAATTTACTACGCAGGTTTATGTTATTTATAAAGAGTATACTACGTAGTAAAATTTAGATCTTTAGGCTAAAAGAAAAAAGTGATTATTGCATTTTTGCATTTTATATCGAAATATAAGGCATGTTTGTAAGATAAAAACTCGGGATGCAGCAAGTGCATTATAATAGCGAATTTTGTTATAAATGCTTCAAATTTCAATAACTCAATTAACTCAAGGTTCGTTGGCTAGAAAACCAGTTTTGCGGGAACACTTTAAGTTTATTTTCGGAAAACTTTTGTACATCTTGAAACAACAAAATTTAATATATATATATATATATATATATATATATATATATATATATATATATATATATATATATTTGGGTTATACTGGTAACGAAATTTGATGCCTGCTTTCGCTAAAAAGGACATAGGTATTTACAAGTATACTTGGAGAACCCAAATCACCACAACACATTTTAAAATACCTGCCGATCGTTTCACTAACCACGTTAGCGTCATCAGAGGATGAAAAAATAACTCAATTAATCAGAATTTTTTCATCCTCTGATGACGCTGACTTGATTAGTTAAACGATAGTCAGGTCTTTCAAAATGTGTTGTGGTGATTTGGATTCTCCAAGTGTACTTGACAGTGCGCATCACAGGTTCCAATCTTCACTTAGGTATTTGCTATTAAAAATATTTTTATGAAAATTCACTACCATAACGCATTTGCTGCGTCCAGACATTTTTGACTTGTAGAATAAAAACACAGGTGAAATAAATAAATCAATTTAATGTAAAAAATGTAACAAATAATAGAAAACTATTATAACTAATGAATATCAACTATTATTATTAGAAAAATAAATGATTAATTAGTTAATAATTGAAGGACGAATGTTCATACTGGCCACCGTTAAACTCAATAGCATTTAATGAGTGGGGAATAACATATCAACTCTAACGACATTCACAATACTCATTTCAATTAGTTGTTTTTCAATTGTTAAGATAAAAACATGTATAAATCATTTAAATGAAAGAAATGTGACGAATAATAAAAAATATTATAGCTTATGACCACCAACTACTATTACTAAAAAAAGATGATTAATTACTTAAATATTGAACGGCAAATGTTTATAGTGGCTACCTTCAACCTCAATACATTTTAACATACGGCTGAAAAAGGATTATTTAATTTTAAATAATATTCTTTTATTTTAAGTGAATGTGTGTGTGTGTGTGTGTGTGTGTGTGTGTGTGTGTGTGTGTGTGTGTGTGTGTGTGTGTGTGTGTGTGTGTGTGTGTGTGTGTGTGTGTGTGTGTGTGTGTGGTCCTGTCTTGGCTGCAGCTACTCTGGCCATACGCTCATTTTCTAATATTTTAGTCTCCACCTGTGTTCAACTGATGGTTTATTAGTGAATTTTCTTTTAGAAAAAATCGCTAATGAGGATATCCCGACTTTTGAATTTTGAAAAAATGTCTTCAAATGAGCCGAACTATAGGCCCGCTAGAACCCATAGGGTCAGTTTCAATTTATATATATATATATATATATATATATATATATATATATATATATATATATATATATATATATATATATATATATATATATATATATATATATATATATATATATATATATATATATATATATATATATATATATATATATATATATATATATTAGTATGTATCACACCGATAACTCAAAAAATAATCGGCCGATTTTGATCAAATTTGGTACGTACCTTCCTTTTGCAAGTGGCTTGGATAAGTTCGTTATCCAGGAAAATAGGCCCAGGTTTTCCACCACCAAATTTGGTACGCTTGTTTCTGTCATAAAGAGTATTTTGTGTACCAAAATTCAGGTTTCTATCTTAAAATACAAAAGAGTTAGGGGTGAATTAATTTTTAATGAATTAAATCTGATTCAAGAAAGTTAAAACGTCAAAATTGATAATTATGGTAGGAGTACGAATATGTGTGAAAAATATGACACAAAATGACTAACAAGCTCCTAAATATGTGTCTAGGTCGTTATTTTCCTCTATTTCCTTAAAATGTGAGCAAAAAATCCATTGTAAATCAAAATTATTTTGTGTAAATAGTAAAGGCGTTAGACAATTAACATGTAGTACGGGATATACCTGCTAGTACATACGTGTTGACCGTAGCCAAGTGGGTTAAGCCCTGTACATCGGATAATCGACTCCTACATGACGAGTTCTAATCCTAGTTAGTGACTTTACTTTTTATCAGTTTTTTTAGTCTCATTTAACTTTACCGTTATCTAATCAGATAACGGATTGTTATTCTGATGAAGTTTTTAGAGAGTTTTTGTATAAAAAATAATTTGATAAAGAGGAGATGAAAGTTTAACACTTAATTCAATTTGAGTAGCATATCTGGTTGTTTGTTCTTGCCCTAACTTGGTGAAACCGTTCCATATTTAATACAGTCGTAGACTTTTCCTGTGGCTTCACAAGTGATTGTTTTAGTGAATTTTCTTTTAAAAAATCACTAACGAGGGGATCCCGACTTCTGAATTTTGAAAAAATTTCTTTAAATGAGCGCGAACTAGGCCCCCTGAAGACAAAAAAGTTAGAGGCATTTAAAGAAAAAAAATGGGATTTTCCTCAAAACGTTAAATGTCGCGATTTGAAAGGTCAAAATTGGCAACATTTAGGCAAAGAACCTGAAACAAATACGCATTATGTAAAGAAAATATCTCAAGAAGAGTGTTCTGCAAACCCTTAAGTTTCAGCTTCAACCATCATTGCCCTTCATTTTAATAAAATATTTCCAGAAAATTCATTTCAAATAGACACATTCTCTGATGCGTTGGAAGCAGTTTTAGTTAAGTTTATGGTTTAACGGTCTATAATTTTTAGTTAATTTTCATAGAAAAAATTTGTTAATGAGGAGACCACGGCTTTTGAATTCTAAAAAGGTTTCATTAAATGAGCGTAAACTAGCCCCTCTAGAATCTATATCCGGGTTTACTTTCTGTTTACATATATACAGGTGACGCATTTCTACGGTAGAGCTCAATATAATTGTTATTATGCAAGATACGAGAACAAATTGTATACATTACCTATGGGGTGTCTCGGGCTGCATCTTTTAAAATTATTTTGACAATCGCAGAATGGCCCATAAGTCGTTGGTGATACCTAAAATATTTTTTTTGAACATTCCTCATTGCATTTTTGCATTTTTCATCGAAATATGATGCATGTTTGTAAAATAGAGACGCAGTAAGTGGGTTTTGGTAGCGAATTTTCATTAAACGCTAGAAAATTCAATAACGCAATTTGCTATTAACCTAAGGTTCGTCAGCTAGGAAACGAGTTTTCTCGGAAACGTGTTTAGTTTATTTTTGGAAAATTTTTGTACATTTTCAAACAAGTTATTCTGATAAAATATGGTACTACTATATAGGTTATACCGGTGACCAAATTGATGCCTGCTTGCATTAAAGACACATATTTGCTATTAAAAACATTTTTATGAAAATTCACTTCCATAACGCACTTGCTGCGTCCACTTTTAATTTGCTTTTCTTAAAAGAAATTCTCTCCTGTTTTGTAATGTTATTGAAGCTGATAGCTAGATCTACTTTTACTAGATTCAGGAGACATGTTACAAGTAGTAGGTAGTTTATTGAAGATATACCCAGGAGTGCCATGCGGGCTTATGTCTTATAAGCAGATAGAACATCAAAGAGACTGCATCTAACCTAGGAACACCAAAGCATGCACAAGTAAATTGAATGTGGCGCACTTTGAATTATTTTATTAACTCCAAAGACACAAAAACACCAAGGGAATACCAACTTCAAAGATGAAACAGTCATTCCTCAACACACCAAATTATATTCCTATTTTAGTGAATTTTCGTAGAAAAAATTCACTAATGGGGAGATCCCAACTTTTGAATTTTGAAAAAATTTTTGCAAATGAGCGCGAACTAGGCCCCCTAGAACCCATATCCGGGGTCAGTTTAAATTTTTATATGTTTATATATATATATATATATATATATATATATATATATATATATATATATATATATATATATATATATATATATATATATATATATATATATATATATATATATGTATGTATCACACCGATAACTCAAAAAATAATAGGCCTATTTCGAGCAAATTTGGCATGTACCTTTCTTTTGTAAATGGCTTGGACAGGTTTGTTAGTCAGGAAAATCGGACGAGGTTTTCCGGGAAAATTTTGAGTTTTCATTCGAAAAAAAATTTTATCTCAAAAAATAAAAAAGCTATGATAACCAAATTTGGCAGGTAGATTTACAATATAAAAAGTAAACTACACACTAAAATTTAGATTTCTATGCTACAAGAACAAAAAGTTTTAATAAAATATTTTGTGCCAGATCATTTCTATGAAAATTCACTACCATAACGCACTTGCTGCGTCCAGGCTTTTTATTTTATATACAAAGTGTCATCCTTACGCTTGCAACAGGATCTTACACATTTATATGTGATGTGATAACATAGTATGCGTTTAGAATAAAAATTAACTAAGATTATCTGAACAGATAATGTTATGTTCTATTTATTTTTCCAACTAATGAGCAGTAGACGATATTGGGGTAATAGTGGTCGCTTAAGTAAATTTGCCTGTAATAGACACAATCTTTATGATTTATCGTATACAATCAGCAAAAGATTAAGTCTGAAATATAGATTATGCTCTATTTCAAAACCAATATCAAAAAAGTTTGGACGCACCAAGTGCGTTATGCTGGTGAATTTTCATAGAAACATTTTTTTTATTAAATGCTTATAACTTTTTTTCTTATAACTTAGAGATTTTGGCATGTAGCTCACTTTGTCTAACCCACACCTACGTACCAAATTTGGTTACAATAATTTTGTTATTTTCGGACATAAAAATTTTTTTCTTAAGAAGATTCAAAACTTGGTCCAATTTTCCTGGATAACGAATTTATCCAAGCCACTCACAAAGGGAAAGTACCTGTCCAGTTTGGTCAAAATCAGCCAATTATTTTTTGAGTTATCGATGTGATAGGTATATATATATATATATATATATATATATATATATATATATATATATATATATATATATATATAAAGATTCCCTCAAGGCTCGTCCGCGGCCCTGCCGCCCCGATAGCACTGCAACCTTTGGTTAATTGTGCATACCCTTAGTCTTACTCCACCCATTCTAAAATCACTGTGCCTTGGACTAGTCTGCACAGCGATTGGTAGGGTGAAGTTTTATATTGCTCTGTCTCCGGTCTAGACTGACCGTAGACCAGTTGCCCTTTGCGGTCCAGAGCTTTACACTCGCACAAGATGTGCTGGGCTGATTCCTCCCCCTCGCTGCAGAGTCTGCATGCGAGGTCCCCTTCGAACCGCCCCATTTTATGCAGGTGTTTCTTGACGGCCATGTGTCCCGTCAAGAGACCTGTTGTGTTTCTGAGCTGTCCTCTGCTCAAATTTAGCAGCTCCACAACTCACTTTGAACTGGGTCCGTCATTTATTGACTTCCAATGTCTGAGCCCTGGACAGTCCGTCCAGTGCTTGTGTTGGTTTCTGACCCAGGACTTAATGGCTTCCCTGGCAGTGCTCTTTGTCACGCCAAGAGCCGGTTCTGGTCCCATAAATAGTTCTGCTGACCTTCTCTTCGTGAGACTGTCAGCTTCTTCATTGCCTTTGACCCCCGAGTGACCCTGCACCCAGATGAGGGTCACCTCATTCTGCCCAGCCAGGTCGCTTGTCTGGTCTCGGCACTCACTCACCAGCCAGGAATTTACCCGTGGGCTACTTAGTGCCTTAAGGGCTGCCTGGCTGTCTGTGGCTATGAGGATCCGCTTGTTAGTGTAACCCCTCCTCTTGTTCTCCCGCACACAGTGCAGGATGGCGTACATCTTGGCCTGAAACACCGTTGCATGGGCTCCGAGGGAAATACTATGACTTACCCTCGGGCCTTTCGAGTAAACACCTGCCCCCGTCCCACTCTCCCCGCCGGATCCGTCCGTGAACAGAGACGAGTGCGTCCCGTGGTATGTCCGGCGTCTCCTCCCGCCATGCCTCGCAGTCGGGGATTTCCACTGTAAAGTTGTTTTCCCTGCACATATGCGGGCTTGCGAAGTCTGAACTCATTTCAAGCATGTGCTCCTTCACCATCTCCTGAATTTTGCAGTGGCCCCTGAAGCCTGGGTTGATCTTCAGTCCACCATTGCAGGCTAGTCTGTATAGTACTTGCCTGGCCTCCCCCATACTAACTAAGTGTAGGGGGGGGGGGGGGCAGATCCAGCAATACCTCCATGGCGGCTGTTGGGGTTGAAGACATAGCCCCTGTGATGCCTAGGCAAGCCATCCTTTGGATCTTGCCTAGTTTTTGTTTGGCACTGGATTTTGCCACCTTAGGCTACCAGACCAGTGCCGCGTATGTTAACGATGGTCTGACCACCCTTGTGTACAGCCAATGGGCCATACTAGGTCTTAGTCCCCACGTTTTTCCATATAGCAGCCTAGTGACTGCTAAGGTCATGACTGCCTTACGCAGTATTTTTCCAATGTGACCATTCCAGGTTAGCTTAGAGTCCAATACGACCCCAAGATATTTTACCTCCCTGGCCATTGGAATGCTCCTACCGTATAGAGTGAGAGTACTGTGGCTCTCGCACTTCCTCCTCCTCGTAAACGACACGACGTTTGCTTTCTCGGGGCTCACCCCGAGCCCTTGATCAACCATCCACCCTTCCACCACTTTCAATGCAGTCTGCATGCGCTCCCACACTGCCTGTGTGACTTTTTCTCGGACTATGATGACAGTGTCGTCCGCATAGCCCTCTACCTCATACCCCCTCCCAGAGCAAGGTAGACAGAACGCTCCCCTGCGGACACCCCGCCGCGACCCCCGCCAGCAGAGTCCCTCCCGCAAGTGAGGTGATCACCGCCCTGTCCCTGAGCATGGAACCGATCCACCTGCAGCAGGTCTCCTCTATTCCACGCTCCCGGGCAGCTGCCAGAACCGATCCGAACGAGGTGTTGCTAAAGGCCCCCTCTATGTCTGGGAAGGCCCCCAGCACGACCTCCCTGTTCTCCAGCGTATTCTCCAGTTTCAGCACCAGTTGGTGCAGTGCTGTTTCTGTTGAGAATCCTGCTCTATATGCATATTGTCCGCAGTGTAGGGGATATGCTTCCAGTACACCGCCCCTAATGTGCCGGTCGAGCAGTTTTTCCACTGTTTTTAGCAAGAAGGACATGAGACTTATTGGCCTGAGGGACTTTGCCTGGTCTGTTGGACGCCCAGGTTTAGGAATGAGTACAACCCTGGCCAGTCTCTATATCCTCGGAATGTACCCCAGAGCCAGGCTGGGCCCTCATAATGAGGGTAAGCACCGGCGCCAGTATATCTATCCCCTTCTAAGGAGTGTTTGGCGTTATTCAACCGCAATACAAACGAGTTTTTGCTCCGTTTCGTAACCATGGACGAAACATGGATTCACCACAATACACGAAACACTAAGCAGCAGTCAAAACAGAGGGTTTTTTCGTGCGAATCGGCGCCGAAAAAGGCCAAGGTGGGTTTGTCAGCCAATAAAGTCATGACGACCGTTTTTTGGGATGCACGCGGTATAATTTACATTGATTACATTTAAAAGGGAAGAACAATCAATTGCGAATATTATACCCACATACTAGATTGATTCAATGACGATTTGGAAAAAAACGACCGCATTTGGCCAAGAAAAAATTTATTTTCCAGCAAAACAATCCAAGGGTGCACACATGTGTAATTTCCATGACGAGATTGCATAAGTTGGGCTACGAATTTCTCCCTCATTCCCCCTATTCTCCGGATTTAACCCCAAGTGACTATTTATTGTTTCCAAACTTAAAGAAATGGCCCGGCGGAAAGAGATTTGACTTCAATGATGAAATTATCTCACAAACAAATACCTATTTTGAGGACCTCGACAAATCTTATTTTTTGGAAGGGATAAAAACATTGGATAAACGTTGGACAAGGTGTATAGAGCTCAAAGGAGACTATGTTGAGATATAAAATGATTTTTTTGTCAAAAAAACTGTGTTTTATTCCAAAAATCACGGACTTAATGACGCGCCCTCGTATTGTAACTTTGTAACAGTAATTTATAATAAATTAAAACAAAATAAATATATTTTTTCTATTGAAATTTTGGCTGCACACGTACCCCTGTGCCCCTTATCGCCAGCCGCCACTGATTTATACAACCTCTTAGTAAAGTTCATATCAGATTGCAGGGCAGGTCAACACTCGTGCATGTTATTTGTATCTCACATTATCATGAACCAGGACAAACTGAGTCAAAGTATATCGTCTGACAGGTAACAAGTCTAGAACTCCAAGAGTTCGTTGGCAATGGATGTTAGGTAGTAGATTGCTGACTCTAAAGGATTAATTTGTTTCAGGTTTCACGACGAAGAGCACGCGAACCTGCTGAATGCAATGTGGCTGATAGCAATCACCTTCCTGAGCGTCGGCTTTGGAGATATCGTGCCCAACACGTATTGCGGCAGGGGTATCGCAGTTAGCACGGGAATTATGGTACGTCACTCTTATTTCTATTACTTTCTTCATAAAATAAGAAAGCGACAATAATTTTCAATAAATAATATACCAAACAAAACTTAAGATCCCTTGAAATCCCTAGTACTGCTACTACTCGTCATGCTATTTTTACAAATGAATAGGCGAATCATAAAGCCTATGATATTTTTAACCGACTTCAAAAAAGGAGGAGGTTCTCAATTCGGCTGTATGTTTTTTTATGTGTGTTACCTCAGAACTTTTTTCTAGGTGAGCCGATTTTGATGATTTTGTTCTTATTTGGAAGCTCGTGCTTCTCATGCGGTACCATATAAATTTTATCAAGATCTGACTAGTAGTTTTTGAGTTATCCTTAATTTACCTCACGGTAACACGTTTAACAAATGGTGGCAGCGCTGATATGCATTTCTCTAATACGTGGTCTTTTTTTATCTAACTTCAAAATGCCTCAGAACTTGTTTCTAGGTGAACCTATTTTGATCATTCTTTTTAATTTGAAAGCTGGTGCTTCTCTTGTGGTCACTTATAAATTTGATCAATTTGATCTGACCAGTAGTTTTTGAGTTATCCTTAATGAAGTCGGTTTTCTATTATTATTTTTTTATCTTTAGTTGTCTAACAATATTCCTGCATGCATTTCTGTCTTGACGTGCTATTTGTGATTCTTCTTCTTCCTTAATATTTCCCATAACAACATTCAACCAAGCTTCCCTGGTTCTTCCACGACCATTTTCAATAATGAGCTTGTCAAGAACCTAGTGTTATACTGCTCGGCGTTTATTGTTAATTTTTATGGATGGTCTGGTGTTGTTATCATTTGTATTGTTTGTTATTTTCTTGTATCGTTTGTTCGCTTTTGTAAAAATACCGCGTATTCATCACTTGCTTCCCCGACAAGTGGTTTATAGACTCTCCCCCGTAGAGTTAGATTTATATTTCGTTCAATTTGTTAGTTTCGGGGAAAAGAACGTTGTATGTTTAGTTTGAATTTGATTTTAAATCGTTTTGACTTAGTTTCCCAACTATTCATTCAATAATTTCAATTATATAGTTTCCTTGTAAATATTTCTCCCAAATAATTTGTAAACATATAGTGTACATAATAATCGGTTTAATATTTTCTTACAAAGCCCAAGCTCCCTAAAGAGCTTCACTCTTTTGTTGCTTTACCGCTACGGGAGGCATTTCTAAACTTTGATGATGGTATAAGGATATATAAGATAGTGAAGGATACCACTCTCTCCTCAGACTCAGCAACGCTCTTCTTTCTTCACTGAAATTGCCATCGTCTAAATTGCGTCCCAAAAGTAACTGAGTAACGAGGATTGTCCAAAGACGAGCCTCCTTGACAGTGCTGCTGACTCCCTCAATAATTTTAGCATTGGCGCCCGAGAACTAATTAAAAAATAATTAGTTATAGATTAGTTATAGAAGAAGATGCTTTGTTCTACATACTCAGCTTTTGTTGTCACATAATCTCAGCCATTGAAAAGGCGAGTTAACACCCATTTTGTAGCACAAGAGCACATGATGTCTTTGAGCCACATAGGCTCGGCATTATACATATCTTTTTTGTCTTTTTCTTTTAACTGATAAATCTGCTGTTTATTATGTGTTATTTGGATGGTCCATGGAGTTTTTTATAGCCACTTTTACAAAAACAATAGAATCAGAGATAGTCGGGATAATATTCGGAAAGACATTAAGATTCCATTTTAATATCCATAATCTAAGCTAATGAAAAATTAATTCTACAAAGTTCAAAGTATTTTCTACAGTAGATAATGTCTCTTGAGATAGCATGTCAATATCGAATTAATAGAGCGGTTCCATTTCCAATCGCACAACATGTACAGGTGTCCTACGTAGACCTTTCATTAGCAGTTTCTGGAGTACGGCTCCCAATTGAATTCTGCAAATTCACGCCCGTGGGTTTCTCAAAATTTCCAGTTCATTGAAATTATTGACGTTATTATAAGACTATAAGTTTAATGTCGGAAGGTGACGTTTAAAATTTTCATCTCCTAGGCAACCTGCTAAACTGACTGATAATTATTTCATATCGCAAATATGCCTCGAAGTGAACGGTGCAAATTTCGAACATTTATTGTGAAGTGATAACACACAAATCTCTTTGTTCCCTAATAATGCTTTACTCTGATGAAATTTTGGACGAACACACAATTTTTTTAGTAGAATTCTGATCATGTAACGAGTTGATCTGTCTTTATGTGGAAATCTCTTTGCACCACACGACATCTTCTGTTAATAATTCTATTATTATCCTCGTAAATGAAAGTTATATTTAAAAGTCGTCTCATATTTTACTTATGTCGGAAGATGACGTTTAAAGTTTTCATCTCATAGGCAACCTGATAAACTTACTAATAATTATTTCTAATCGCAAATAATGTTTAAATATCTTCAAATCGGTGGTACTTAGGTATAGGGAACGCTGATACCAATCGAAATAACAATAAAAAGTACATGAACTAACGTTATAAAATATAGGGTGTTCTATTTAAAGTAAGAAAGTTATTAGGTTTTAAAGTTGTCAAGATTAACCGGTCTATTTCGGACACCTGTCTAACTTGTACTAGCTCTAGTAAATTCCAAATATTTTGTGGCATTTTAGAATTTGCACTTTAAAATTTCAACTCTTCAGGTTGAAAAATAAGAGAGATACAGATGTGTAAGTGTGACAATATTTTTTTAGAAATTTTTGAAGAAAGTCACATATCTTGAAAATTGTTAAGAAAAATTATATAACATGTTTGTGAAACCTACCATAATATTTGAAAAGCAATCTAGATCCGTAATAAAAAACACCATCTTCTATTTGAAATAAGATAGTTGATGTCTACTTCCGGTATAACCGAAAGTACCATACTAATTTCAATATTTTCAGTGTACTGGAAAATTTGAGAAACCTACGTGCGCGAATTTTCAGAATTCAATTGTGAGCCGTACTCCAGAAACGGCTGATGGAATGTCTATGTGGGACACCTGTATATATAAACAAAAAATCTAAGATCATCAAAAAAATGAAATTCTAGGTTATGTTTTGGTTATGTGCGTTTTTTCTGCGAGAGCTCGCTAAAAACTCTCTAGAAAATGTATCTACAATTTGAGAAGAAAATTGCGCTTATTGTGAGGCACATTTATTTTTTAGCGGTTAATTAAAACAATGTTTTTTATTTACAGGGAGCTGGTTGCACTGCATTACTAGTAGCTGTTGTTTCGAGAAAACTGGAGCTTACTAGGGCGGAGAAACATGTTCATAATTTTATGATGGATACACAGCTAACTAAAAGGGTACGTTTTTGTTTAGTTACAAATTAATTGTTTAAAGACTAATGTATCTCAAACTACATAAATGTAAATGTATTATTTTAAAGCGTTATTTTACTAATTGATACTATCAGTCTAAAAGTTCATTAGTGACTTTTTTAGATAACCGTCACTTGCATATTTCATTTGCTTTTTGATAGGTTACCGTACAGGAGTATGTAAACAGCTGATAAAAAGTTTTGCACTTCATTAAGGTTGTGTGTGGACCAATTCAGCGTTTTGTTTTCAGCGATATTCACGAAATTTTTTCGGAAAATATGTTATTGATGGTGGAAAATTGTCTTCAAGTGAAGTTGAATTAGGGTCTGTAGAACCCAAAACAAAGGCCTGTTGAAGGTTTTATACTACTACTATCTACCCCTAAGTTCATCCCAATAGAAAATATAGTTTCTTAAACAGAAGACAATATAACACAGCTACACAGTAACGAAGCTGAAATTACAAAACAAGACGATGCCAGAACTTTACGTTCTGCCAAATTTCCTTCTTCGAACATTCATTTTCACGAAGGACAACCACTCAGAGACCTAAATGGAAATACATAAATTGTAATCCTACGATCAGCAAACGCAATACTCGACAAAAGAGACTATATACAAAAAACGGAAAATTCATTAAACACAGACTATAAATAAACACACTGGAAAAATAAACAAAGTTTACAAAAAAAATTAAACCGACTTCAAAATAGGCACTCAAAAGCGAAAAATAACTGGATTGCAGATTTAATTCAAGACAAAAATTAATTTAAATGAAATATTATTATATGCGCTACCTACTTATCTGTTTGAACTCGGTCCCAAGCCAATTAGGTGGTAGATATAAAGGCTAGGCCCACTCTCGCCACATCGCAAGTTCCTCCGCGCACGGGACGGAATGCGTGAGCGTGGGTTGGTCTTTGGTCATTAACAACATATTTAGGTATTTCATTAGAATCATAGAAATAAGCTGTTTATATCGCTAAGTATTATTGTGTTTCGGGCATGTCACCGACTTCAAATAGATAAGTAAGTAGCGCATATATTAGTATTCAGTTCAATTAATTTTTGGCTTTTGAATTAAATCTGTAATCCAGTTATTCTTCCCTTTTTAGTGTTTATTTTGAAGTCGGTTTAATCTTTTATCAAACTTTGTTTATTTTACTATTTTTAGTGTACACATACGTACGTAGCGAGTACGGTATAAGAAAACCCTATAATATAATCCAAATGCCGTACTACGGTACAGTATTTCAGGGGATTAAATTGTTCCTACCGCCCTGGGCAACGCTGAACTTTTTGCCTCGTTGTTCGCCGGCAATTCTACTCTTAACCCACCTTCAAATGTTCAACCACCAACAGTCCCCAATGTCGCGCATAAAATGACATTTTCAAAACTAAAAAGGTACGAAAGATACCCTTTTCTCTTAATACCAGGAAAGCCTCTGGACTTGACGAGATCCCAGCAATTGTTCTCAAAAAATGCGCACCAGAACTTGCTCCTGTCCTGGCTCGTCTGTTTTAGACATCTTACAATAGAGGCATATTCCCTAGTAACTGGAAAACTGCTCGAGTAAAACCGGTCCCCAAGACAACTACATGCCTATTTCTTTCCATTCAGTCGTCTCTAAAGTGATGGGAAGGTATATAAACACTGATTTACTAAAATTTATTGAAAAACACAGTCTAATCCACGACAGGCAGTATGGACTTCGTCAACGCAGATCAACTGCCGACCTCCTTTCCTTTGTCACCCATTCTTGGAGCAAGTCTGTGGAACTACACGGTCTGGTACGCAGCGCTGCTTAATAAGCTTCCGGCCTATGGTCTACCACTAAAACTCTGTACCTGGACAGCAAATTTCCTCTCTAACCGGAGCATTTCTGATGTCGTCGATGGCCATTCCTCTAAACTGTATCCAATTAATGCAGGAGTCCCTCAAGGTTCAGCTTTAGCCACTACTCTGTTTCTTCTCCACATCAATGACCTCCTCTCTAGCACATCCAACCCAGTTCACAGTTACGCGGACGACAGCACCCTCCACTCAAATATACAATATTCTAAGTTTGTCTCTTTAGCCCAATTAGATAATAATCGCAGACCAATGGAGGGTTCTGTCTCTGTGGATCTCCAAAAAATATTAGACTGGGGAAGTAGAAATCTTGTACAATTCAACTTCACCAAATCTCAGTCTTGCTTTCTATGTCATAAGAGATACAGCAGCCCTAGAGCCATCACAATAAACAACCAAGTTATTCAAAGTAATGAGTCCTTTTCACTTGTTGGCATTCATGTGGATCGAAATCTCAGTTGACACCAACATGTCACATCAATTGCAGAAGCGGCTGCTAAAAAATTAGACTTCTTCTTCCGGGCTCGCAAATACTTTTCACCAGCTAATCTCTATACCTTATATACTTTACAAATAAGGCCAAACGTCGAATACTGCTTCCACATCTGGAGTGCCGCTGCCGCTTCTTCGCTCGCTATCCTGGACTTTATTCAGAAGAGAGCTATACGTCTCATCGGTGACCCTACCCTCACCGAAAGGCTGCCATCCCTTGTCCACGAATTTGCCGCTGGTGACCTCTCTCTCTCTCTCTCTCTCTCTCTCTCTCTCTCTCTCTCTCTCTCTTTTATATAGATATCTGCACGGGCACTCCTCAGAGGAGCTTTCTTCCATAGTTTCTCCACCTGCTACCCCCAACAGATCTACCAGGGGAATAGGTCGAATACACCCTTTTACTATCCAGGTCACCAGACATAGAACATCTTGTTATGCCCGCTCCTTTGTCCCGAGGACTTCCAAGTTGTGGAATTCCTTGCCAGCACATTTTGTCCTTCTCCTCCGAACCTTCAAACCTTCAAGTCCAGAATTAACAAGTTGCCTCTTTTCTCCTTGTCGAGACCCACAATACGATAGTATTTAGGCTGTGAGCCCTCGTGATGTGTTGTTGAAATATATTTAAAAAAAGAGTTCTCATAATTAAATTAAGTTATCGAACACAACGTTGATTCCATGGCAACATGAAATTTTATTTTAATTACTTATTTTATGAACCTGGAAGTTTGTGATAAACGTATGGAAAATACGCTAATTTACACAAATTTCTATTTCATGTATGTATTAATGGAAATAGTAATACATTTATATTTAGATTGAGATATATTGTATGCAATGAAATGATATTAGAAACATTGTAAAATTTGTTTGTTACAGTTAAAAAACGCTGCTGCCAATGTGCTAAGGGAAACGTGGCTGATATACAAACACACAAGGCTAGTGAAAAGAGTCAATCCTGGAAGGGTGAGGACTCATCAGAGGAAGTTCTTACTTGCCATTTACGCGTAAGTACGCTCGTAAAAAACCTTCAGTTGCAAACGCACTCTCACACCCAACAATTAGTTCTCAATTAATTTGTTTTACATTCTCCATTTTCGTCTACCACCTCTTTTTACCAGCCTTGCTATGTTCGTATTATTCGAGCAAATCTCAATGAGGGTTCATACAAATAGAACTGTTGCTATCCCAATTCAAACACGCTTGTAGCCTAAACAAATCAAAAATGTTGACAGGGTTTGTGAGAAATGCATCCATCAAATCAATGTAACTCCTAATATTTAGATTATTTGCCTTCGTAGTATAGGCAACTCATGCAACACAACATAACACAAGGCGTTGCCTTTTTCTTGTTTGCCAATAAGAACTTTGAGTCCACAACAATGCAGACTTTTAAATTGTCGTGTCTTACATTTTTTTACTTATCCCTTACAGAACAGTGTGCATTAAGTGGAAAACACTGAGTGACATTTCAATTATTTTTTTAGTACGTAGTTGAATCTAGGCATGGTATTAGTTACTATTTACAATTTTAAGATGGTTTTTTGGGTAAACAATGTTTTAAAGCCTTAAAGAAGATAAACGTAATATTTCTTCACACTACCTTTAGATTCTGAATTTGTACACTTTGTTTTTAATGGTATATGTTTTATCCTATATATATATATATATATATATATATATATATATATATATATATATATATATATATATATATATATATATATATAATAATTCTCTGGACGCAAATCGGTCTGTTTCGTTTTCAATGCGCCAGCCTGTATATATATATATATATATATATATATATATTTGCGTCCAGAGAATTTTTTTTTTAAGAAACGCTGAAACACCACAATTTTAATATTGAGGGGGACATGTTTTGACATAAAGCTCAACTTTGTCACATCAAACCCTTAAGGGTAGTGATAACAACCCCCCTTATATTTTAAATAGGGAACATGGGTCGAGTGTTGCATCTTTTGAAAGCTCTTTCTTTTTTGAATTCAGCACACTAATTTTTTTGGAAGTTTTATCAACTCGTTTAAAAATTATTCACAGTTGGAGTTGCAAGAACGTATTTTATGCATTGTGATAAGAAATGCACTAATTAGTCAATTTTTCGTTAAAAAAAACTTTAAAAAAACTAAACGTTCAAAAATGTTTATTCAGTTAAGTAAGTGTTCAAATTGTTGACCACCAGCTTCCATACAAAAGTACAAATTTTGTTCAAAACGAGCTCTGACATTCTGGAGCATTTGTGGAGTTATTAGACGGCATTCTTTAACAATCCGTCGTCGTAATTCTTCCAGAGACTCCGGTTCTGTTGCGAAAATTCCACTCAATGGCCCTATAGAAAGAAGTCTAAAGGAGTTAAATCCGGTGATCTAGGGGACCACTCAATAGCACCTCTACCCCCAATCGATTGCTCTGGAAACTCTCTGTTCAAAAACTCCCTAACACGTTGTAAAAAAAATGCGGAGGAGCTCCATCTTGTTGAAACACTAATTGATTTTCTTGATAGCGATCATCATTTTCAACAATGTCAATTAGTAGAGGGTAAACGATATCTTCTAGTAACTCCAAATACGTTTCGCCACTCAAATTGCCATCAAGAAAAATTGGTCCGAATAAACGGTCTCCAAAAATGCCAGTCCAGACATTCAATTTCTGTGGAGTTTGAGTGTGGACTTCGTGAAAATGTCTTGGATTATTATCTGCCCAATAGCGACAATTGTGACGATTGGCTGTAGAGTTTAATAAAAACGTACACTCGTCTGAAAAACAGATATTGAACAGAAAGTTCCCGTTATCAGCTATTAGTGCAGTCATAACTTCACAAAACTCCAGCCGCCGATCAAAATCATCTTCATTCAGTTGTTGTACAAGATGAATTTAATACGGGTGAAATTTATGATGCTTTAATATTTGCTGAATAGTTCTTCTTTTGATGTTTGAAACTGGCCACTTTTCTCGTGCCAACTTTAAGGTCTGCAGCAATTTGTCCTAAAACTTCAATCTCAGTAGTCTCATTTCTAACCGGAACTTCACGTTCGGGGTCCCGTTTTTTGTTGGCTACTGAACCACTTTGTCGAAACTTTGCAACTAACTCCAAAATGTATTTTCTATTAACATGTCTCTTCGGATGTCGTTCATTAAAAAACAAATTTGCGGTACGGTTGGCACAGTGATCGTTTTTGAAAAAAAGAGTAATTCTCTCAACTCTTTCTTCTACAGAATACATCATTGTGAAATTAATTTGTATCAAGTATCAAACCGACCAATAAACTGAAATAATAAACCGTATTTCTCTCATTCCGATAAGAAATGTTCTAATAGTCAATTATTTGTTTACAAACCAACAAAACATTGACTATCAGCACATTTCTTGTCGGAATGAGTGAAATGCGTTTTTGCATCTTCAACTGTAAATAATTTTTAAGCGAGTTTATAAAACTTCCAAAAAAATTAGTGTGCTGAATTCAGAAAAGGAAGGGCTTTCAAATCATGTAACACTCGACCCATGTTCCCTATTTAAAATATAAGGGTTGTTATCACCATTCTTAAGGGGTTAATGTGACAAACTTGTGTTTTATGTCAAAACATGTCCCCCTCAATATTAAAATTGACGTGTTTCAGCGTTTCTTACAAAAAAATTCCTCTGGACGCAAATAGGTCTGTTTCGTTTTCAATGCGCCACCCTATATATATATATATATATATATATATATATATATATATATATATATATATATATATATATATATAGGGTGGCGCTGCGTGTTTAGCTTTCATTGGTCGGTTTACACTTGTAACAAAAACACAGCTAATCAAACAACTGTAAACCGACCAAGAGAAGCTCAACACGCAGGCGTCACTTACAACTTTAGACACACAGTAATGATCAGAGTCAGTGGCGTGTTGATAATGAATCTGTTATTTTGTTTACCCTAGAAGTTTTACCTTGTCTACGTTATTTTAATGGCTTTCTCAAACATTTCTCCTAAAATGAACGCGCCATGATCATTTTATATATCGTTACTCTAAAAAACACATTAAAAGATAAGCATGTGATAGATGTCAACATTTTCCTCCTTTTTGGGTGTTTTATTTTATTATCTCAACATTATCAAACCCAACTTTGTATTAGTTTCAGTAAAATATTTTTATTACTTACCTCTAACATACTGACTTTTGATTTTCTTGATAGTGTGTCTTAGAAACTTTACTGACACATAATTTATTTCGTTTTTTTGCTTATAGTGAATTTTCGTAGAAAAAATTCAAATGAGCGCGAACTAAGACCCCTAGAACCCATATCCGAATCAGTTTCAATTTATATATATATATATATATATATATATATATATATATATATATATATATATATATATATATATATATATATATATATATATATATATGTCACACCGATAACTCAAACAATTATGGGCCGATTTTGATAAAATTTGGCACATACCTTCCTTATGTAACTGGCTTGAATAAGTTTATTAGCCAGGAAAATCGAACCAGATTTTCCGGAAAAATGTGTTTCTTTCGGAAAAAATGTATATCTCCAAAAATAAAAAGCTATGGTAACTAAATTGGGTACGTAGGTGTACGATATTAAAGGGAAACCATATACCAGAATTTAGTTTTCTATCTTATAAAAAAGGTTTAAAAAAATATTTGGTGCCAGATCATTTCTATGAAAATTCACTATTTCACTGCTCGTTTTACTTATTGTTTTGTAGTTCTTTTAATTGCTTTTGAATATTCAGCGTTTTTATACTGGTGACATAAAACTGTCAGAAATTTGCGCTGTTATTTAATTTAATTCAAAATCACTTCCTATTGTAGGTTACGAAAAGTTAAGATGGACCAACGTAAGCTGATGGATAACGCAAACACAATAACCGACATGGCAAAGGTAAACAATTAATTATTAACACCTATTTTTAAGAAGGCACTAGAATAGTTCCTGTAGATTGAAATGATTTTGTAAAATAATAATAATACTATTGTTTTAACTTTGACACATTTTAATCTTTAGTTAATACTTTTGATGGGTCTCTATTCTATTACTCAGAAAAATGCAATAGCCATTGAAAATTTTCAGATAGTTGGTAGCGCAAAAAAAAAGTACGACGGCTTAAAAAGTCGATCGTAACATTGTCCAGAAAGTAAACCGACAAACGCCAGGCTTTAGGGGCCACTGCAAAATTCAGGCGATCGTGAAGGAGCCCATGCTTCAAATGAGGTCAGACTTCGCGAGCCCACGAATCTGCAGGGAAAACAACTTTACAGTGGAAATCCCCGACCGCGAGGCATGGCGGGAGGAGACTCCTGGCATACCACGGGGCGCGCTCGTCTGGGGGGAGCGTTGGACGGAAACAGGTGTTTATTCGGAAGGACCAAGAGTATGTCATCGTATTTCCCGCGAAGCCCGTGCATTTTAGGCCGAAATGTACTAAAGGTGCTACACCAACAAGCGGATCCTCATAGCCACAGGCAGCCAGGCAGCCATTAAAGCCCTAAGTAGCCCACGGGTAAATTCCTGGCTGGTGAGTGAGTGCCGAGACGAGACCAGCGACCTGGCTGGGAAGAATGAGGTCACCCTCATCTGGGTGCCGGGTCACTCGGGGGTCAAAGGCAATGAAGAAGCTGACAGTCTCGCAAAGAGAGGGTCAGCAGAACCATTTATGGGACCAGAACTGGCTCTGGGCGTGACAAAGAGCGCTGCCAGGGGAACCATTAAGTACTGGGTCAGAAACCAACACAAGGCTCAGACATGGGAAGTCAATAATTGATGAACCCAGTTAAAACAGAGCTGTGGAGCTGCTAAATCGTAGCAAAGGACAGCTCAGAAATATAACAGGTCTCTTGATGGGACAAATGTACATCAAGAAACACCTGCAAAAAATGGGGCGTTTCGAGGGGGACCTCGCATGCAGACTTTGGGGTGGGGGGGAGGAATCAGCCCAGCACATCTTGTGCAAGTTTAAAGCTCTGGACCGCAAAAGACAACTGATCTACGGTCAGTCTAGACCGGAGACAGTCTTAAAAATCTAAAAAATCTTAATAATCTTAGGTCTTAAAAATCTTAAAAATCTTAAAATCTTAAAAATCTTAAAAGGCTTAAAAATCTTCAAAATCTTCAAAATGTTCAAAATCTTCAACTTTTTTCAATTATCTTTAGAACGCGTTCACCTAATAAGATGAAACTTTACACGCAAATTTATCTCAATGTATATGATCGTTGACTGTAAATTCTCCAGTTTTTTAATAAGGTGGATGTATTGTCTAGTACGCACCGTTTTCCAGAAAAATAGATTTGAACTTTTTACTTTGTTAGTTCTCCACAGCTAGATTGCATTTCAAGAAATTAATTAGGTTATACTATTTTTAGTTGTAGTTAGGTTTATAGTATTAGTTAAGCAATTAATTATATTACTTAGAATAAACTTAGACAATGACTTAAAAACTTCACATCGATTTTTCTCGAAAACGGTGCGTACTAGCGACAATAAATAACCTTATTTTAAGTAAAATCTAAAAAGTTTTTCAAATCAAAAATATGGAGGTATTTGAGATACAAAATTTACAGTCAACCTTTAGATATACCAAGATAAAATTTTTACTTAATATATTTGACGTTATGTGTGGTAAAATCAACATCAAATCTCATAAGACCTTGCCGGTGTACTAGCATAGGTGGTAGAATCAAAATGACATATTCTTTGAAAATTGTAGCAATATGGTCTAAAGTTGCTCAGCAAAAAGATTTGCACAACAAAGGTACCTTTCTAATAAATTTCACTTTTTGCTTTTGTTGGAGGTTTTTTATTAGATGGAATTATAATTTATTTAAAATGTAAACACGCAAGCATTCACTATCTTTTTTTAATTTCAGACACAAAATACAGTGTATGAAATAGTGTCTGACATGAGCACAAGACAGGATAGCTTAGAAGATCGACTAACGACTATGGAAGACAAGTTGGCTGCTTTACAAGAACAGTTAGATCTATTGCCAGATTTACTAGCAACTAGAATTCAAGCGCAGGTAAGTTCTTCACTATTACTAGTTATTTTAAATTAATATTGTAACTCTTAAGTTATCACCTTAATATGGTTCCCTATAAAAACTAATTTCAAGTTTTCCGACATCCCTGACTTAAAACACAAATTTTTCATTATGTGATAAAATGTTTTGAGCTATATTGTAATAACTTACAAGATCAAAGGATTAAACTAATAACCAAAAAAATTATACAATAAACATTTTTTAGTATATTAGAGCTTTCACAGCTGACTTAAATAAACTAACTGTAAACAAAACAATGGAAATAAAAACATTAAATTAGTCAACTTTTTTAATTTCCTATTATACTAGTGTTCACAAACATCATATATAGTGATTACAAAAAAATGAGATTTTTTAAGACATTGTCTAGTAGAAAAAGCCTTTAATTCTGATTCCTTTTTTATCATATCAAACCCAACTATGTTGACGTTTAGAAATAATATCATATATAGTGACTTCTAAGCTCTTTATTTGATTTAAAAGTGTTAATTTTACGCATACGAACCTAAAACCGGTTTTTCACAACTTGTTGCATCTAAGTACATTTTCTACAAACGTTTATGATGGTTAATGTCATTTTTGTTTCAAAATGACTATTTTACACACCTATGTTCAAAACTATTACTAAATAAATATAACATGACATTTGGATGAAAAATCATATATTAAATGCGCCGCTAAAATGTGTTTTAAGTACTGGATCTATTATTATTAAACTTTACTCAAAGCCCGTGATTTCATAATTTATTATATAAATTGTTTAAGCTGTAGGGATATCTGAAATCCTACAATTTTTTAAATGTTTCAAGACACGCAGGCATCAGTAGGTGCTTCTAGAGCCTCCTTGCCCTTTTAACCGCTGTGCACGCGTCTGACATCGCCCTAACGAAAGAAAGATGGCGCTGGATACCCTATCACGAGGGGTCTAACCTGATATGACGTAAGCCACGATGGCGGATCTAGCTTTAAAAATAAGAAGAGTTTAAAATTTTGAATGATATTTAGTCTAACCTATCGAGATAAAAAGATTTACCATTTTGATTGTGGACAAAATGACGTATGCAAAATGCAAATATAGCGGATGGATGATGTACATACCTAACTTCTAAATTTTCACTAGAGGCAAGTGTGGGGTGTCCATTTCTTAGCGTCACGAGTGGTTTTACTTGAGATGACGTAGTCCAAGATGGCAAATCTTGATTTAACGCTAAAAATGTAATCTAAAACATTAAGACATTTAACCTAACCCGTCAAACTAAGACGCTGGAAGCTTAAACTAAAGCACTGTGACATAGATAATGGGTTTTACCAGGTCCAGAGATAAAATACCCCTCAATTCGGATCTCCAGGAAACAGGTGTGCAGGGGGCGTCGGCATCAAGATTTAACATATCCTTCTCCAATATATGTGTCCTAAATTCTAACCTGAAATCTGTTCACCATTTCCTCCAGGCTAATAGGCCCCAACTCATCTTCCTCACCGAAACCCAAATCAGTGCTAAAACAGCCACTAATCACCTTAATTTCCCAGGGTATGAGCTCCTTAGTTCCTTTAGATTGCATGGAGGCATGTGCGCATACGTCCGTAGAAATCTACTCTGCACCAGACTCCCCAATTTAGAAGCTGGAAGAAAAGACATACTTTGGATTAAACTCTCTCTCAGGGCTGCAACTAAATTC
The DNA here is from genome assembly GCA_964006375.1 of Tillus elongatus. Classification (NCBI taxonomy): domain Eukaryota; kingdom Metazoa; phylum Arthropoda; class Insecta; order Coleoptera; family Cleridae; genus Tillus; species Tillus elongatus. The sequence goes on from OZ023269.1 coordinate 123,112,382, forward strand.
ATCTGTTGCATTTACCGGTCACCTTCTGACAACAACTTTGTCCAGCTCTTCGACTACCTTTCTGAAAAAAACCGACCACCTGATTTCTGAATATCCTTCCTCCGAGGTCACTATTCTTGGTGACTTCAATGTCCATAATAAGGAATGTCTAGGATATTTAAACACCGATCCAAAGGGAGAGCAGCGGAGGCCTTCGCAGTCAGCAATTATTCAGCCAATATGGTTCAGCAACCTACTTACTTTCCCCCCACACACGACTAAAATCCCTTGGATCTCCTTCTTACTACAAAACCTGAATGCTATAAGACATTAGTCACCATCCCCCTTGGTCGCTCAGACCACGGCATGGTCACTGCTTCCTACGCAATGCAACCAGAGGTCACACAGACATGACACCCACGTATCGTTTGGAACCAAAACTCCGCAAACTGGGACGAAATTCGGGATTACTTTTCCTCATTTCCGTGGGCGTTTGTCTGCTTCTCTCATCCTGACCCCTCTGATATCTCACAAAACGTCACCGAAATTATCCAAGCTGGCATGGAATTATTTATTCCACGTACGCAGAAAACCTCTTCAGCCACTCAAAAGCACTGGTTCTCTAAACCCTGTGACAACGCCAGACTTGAAAAGGTCAAAGCTCACAAACCGCTTCTACACACTCCCAGTCAAGAAAAGCGTCAAGCATTTAACGACGCAAGAAACCGCTATGTCCACATTCTTTCTGAGGCAAAAAAACTCGTTTAATAACCACATCAAAAACAAAGTCCTCTCAAGTTCCAAGGGCAGCAAAGCCTTCTGGACTTTTGCTAAATTTATGGGGAATAATTTCTGCAAGAGCACGTTCCCACCTCTTGTTTCAGGGGATAAAATTGTTTCTACCGCCCTAGGCAAGGCTGAACTTTTTGCCTCATTGTTCGCCGGCAATTCTACTCTCAACCCACCTCCAAATGGTCAACCACCAACAGTCGCCAATGTCGCGCATAAAATGACGGATCTTCCTTAGTAACAGGAAAACTGCTTGACTACAACCTGTCCCCAAGAAAGGATCCAAAGCGGTTCCTAGCAACTACATGCCTATTTCTCTCCTTTTAGTCGTCTCTAAAGAGATGGAAAAGTATATAAACACACAATTACTAAAATTTATTGAAAAACACAGTCTAATCCACGACAGGCAGTATGGATTCCGTCAGCGCAGATCAACTGCCGACCTCCTTTCCTTTGTCACCCATTCTTGGAACAAGTAGTCTATGGAACTACGCGGTGAATTCCAGATTGTCGCTCTAGACATACCCAAAGCAATCGACCAGGTCTGGCACGCAGCGCTGCTTAATAAACTTCTGGCCTATGGCCTACCACCAAAACTCTGTACATGGACAACAAATTTTCTCTCCAACCGGAGCATTTCTGTTGTCGTGGATGGCCATTTCTCTAAACTGTATCCAATTAATGCGGGAGTCCCTCAAGGTTCAGCTTTAGCCCCTACTTTGTTTCTTCTCCACATAAATGATCTCCTCTCTAGCACATCCAACCCAGTTCACAGTTACGCGGATGACAGCATCCTCCACTCAAATATACAATATTCTAAGCCTGTCTCTTTAGCCCAATTAGATGAGGATCACAGACTCATGGAGGGTTCTGTCTCTGTGGATCTCCAAAAAATATTAGACTGGAGATGTAGAAATCTTGTACAATTCAACTCCACCAAATCTCAGTCTTGCTTTCTATCTCATAAGAGATACACTAGCCCTAGACCCATCACAATGAACAACTAAGTTATTCAAAGTAATGAGTCCTTTTCACTTGTTGGCATTTCTGTGGATCGAAACCTCAATTATCACCAACATGTCACATCAATTGCAGAATCGGCTGCTAAGAAATTAGGTTTCCTCTTCCGGGCATGCAAATACTTTTCACCAGCTAATCTCTATACCTTATATACTTTACAAATAAGGTCAAACTTCGAATACTGCTCCCACATCTGGGGTGCCGCTGCAGCTTCTACGCTCGCTATCCTGGACTCCATTCAGAAGAAAGCTATACGTCTCATCTGTGACCCTACCCTCACCCAAAGGCTGCCATCCCTTGCCCACCGACGTGCAGTTGGTGACCTCTCTCTCTCTCTCTCTCTCTCTCTTTGATATAGATATCTGCATGGGCACTACTCAGAGGAGCTTTCTTCCCTAGTTCCTACACCTGCGGCCCCCAACAAATCTGCTAGGGGAACAGAGCGAATGCACCCTTTTACTGCCTAGGTCACCAGACATAGAACATCTTGTTATGTCCGCTCTTTTGTCCAGATGACTTCGAAATTGTGGAATTCCTTGCCGGCACATGTTTTTCCTTCTCTCCGCACCTCCAAGCCCAGAATTAACAAGTTGCCTCTTTCCTCCTTGTCGACACCCACCGTACGATAGTATTTAGGCTGTGAGCACTCGTGGTGTGTTGTTGAAATAAAAATATAAAAAATAGGAAGAGGAAGACCAAGGCAAAAACCTGGCACAACTGACGAAGTGTAGAAGTTAGCTAAGAAAACTGCTGGAGACAGAGAATCGTGGATGCGACGACGAAGCGACAATACCTGTAAATTGTAATGTTATGATTAGTATAAAACAATTTAGCCTCATTTGAAATAAGTAACATTTAATGCTTTAAATAGGTCTTGTATTGTCTGTGTTTTAACAATATTTCCTGGAAGATGTTAAAACCAGAATTCAGATAGGGAGCTTGAAAATAATCCTGGGAATTTGTGGAACGCCCTGTGTTATATATAAATTCCATTAAACCACTTACCCCTTGAGATGTTTCCAGACAAATAGCAAATTAACTTCAAACAGCTTTTGTAATAACGTAGAATAAACAAGCAAGTTGCGTCTACAGTCAACATGACTACATATACCAGCGACTTGATCCTGTTTATATCGGCTACAGAATTATGCAATAGTATTTAATATTATTCTCCTAAATGTCACTAGATATAACCCCATTTAGGACTTCAAATGCAGGAATACGTAAACAGGCTCAATCTTCAGCAAATGAATATACAATTCTAAGAATTATATATTGATCCTTTCCAACAGAGCAACTTGGAACATTAGTCGCTTGTGTACGAGTCACAGGAATGTAGAGGGCTGTTTCAAATTCTAGAGTTTCCCAAACTATTCGTGTTACGTAGCTTTCGGATTGTAACCTAATATTTTCCAATGACAATTATCATCACAGCCTTAGGCGATGGCATTTAAAGGATCAACGGATGGCGGTGCAAAAACATTTTGGAAGAAAATTAGAAATTTTATTTGTATTTGAACTTAATGTTAATTTATTGAAAAAATAATACATGCAATTATAATACATATTTGTTTGACTGTGGTTAATAATAATCATAATTTATTATTACATATACTGACCTGCAAAAAAATCTGAACCTCCCAGTAGGAATTGATCAATTTTAATAAAATTTATACATATGTGTTTAATCAAACTTTAAAATTGATTCAATTTTCAAGCTAAAATATTTAAAAAAGTACAGTTATTTAATAATGAGTTAGTCCGCCGCGGTCTCTTATGCATTCGATAACTCTTCGAGGAACGCTTGAGATTAAATGAATCATGATATCATCATTCCAGCCTTCTTTTTTATTTATTTTGTATTTCAACAAAACACCACGACAGCTCACAGCCTAAATACTATCGTACCGTGGGTGTCGACAAGGAGGAAAGAGGCAACTTGTTAATCCTGGACTTGAAGGTTTGGAGGTTCGGGGGAGAAGGAAAAACATGTGCCGGCAAGGAATTCCACAACTTGGAAGTCCTCGGGACAAAAGAGCGGGCATAACAAGATGTTCTATGTCTGGTGACCTGGACAGTAAAAGGGTGCATTCGCTCTGTTTCCCTGGTAGATCTGTTGGTGGCAGCAGGTGGAGGAACTATGGAAGAAAGCTCCTCTGGGCAGTGCGCGTGCAGATATCTGTAAAAAAGAGAGAGGTCGCCAACGGCACGTCGGTGGGCAAGGGATAGCAGCCTTTGGGTGAGGGTAGATTCACCGATGAGACGCATAGCTCTCTTCTGAATGGAGTCCATGATAGCGAGCGTAGAAGCGGCAACGGCACCCCAGACGTGGCAGCAGTATTCGAGGTTTGGCCTTATTTGTAAAGTATATAAGGTATAGAGATTAGCTGGTGAAAAGTATTTACAAGCCCGGAAGAGGAAACCTAATTTCTTAGCAGCCGCTTCTTTGATGTGACATGTTGGTGCCAATTGAGATTTCGATCCACAGAAATGCCAACAAGCGAAAAGGACTCATTACTTTGAATAACTTGGTTGTTCATTGTGATGGGTCTAGGGCTGCTTGCTTTCTATCTCTTATGAGATAGAAAGCAAGACTGAGATTTGGTGGAGTTGAATTGTACAAGATTTCTACTTCCCCAGTCTAATATTTTTTGGAGATCCACAGACACGGAACCCTCCATGATTCTGCAATTATCATCTAATTGGGCTAAAGAGACTTAGAATATTGTATATTTGAGTTGAGGGTGCTGTCGTCCGCGTAACTGTGAACTGGGTTGGATGTGCTGAAGATGAGGTCATTGATGTGGAGAATAAACAAAGCAGGGGCTAAAGCTGAACCTTGAGGTACTCTTGCATTAATTGGATACAGTTTAGAGGAATGGCCATCCACGACAACAGAAATGCTCCGGTTGGAGAGGAAATTTTCTGTCCAGGTACAGATTTTTGGATATGTCTAGAGCGACAATCTGGGATTCACCGTGTAATTCCATATATTTGTTCCACGAATGGGTGACAAAGCAAAGGAGGTCGGCAGTTGATCTGCGCTGATGGAATGCATACTGCCTGTCGTGGATTAGACGGTGTTTTTCAAGAAATTATAGTAATTCGGTGTTTATATACTTTTCCATCACTTAAGAGATGACTGAAAGAAGAGAAATAGGCCTGTAGTTGCTAGGAAGCGCTTTGGATCCTTTCTTGGCGACGGGTTGTACTCAAGCAGTTTTGCAGTTACTAGGGAAGATGCGTCTATTGTAAGATGTATGAAACAGACGAATCAGGACAGAAGCAAGTTCTGGTGCGCATGTTTTGAGAACAATTGCTGGGATCTCGTCAAGGCCAGAGGCTTTCCTGGTATTAAGAAAAGAGAGCATCTTTCGCACCTTTTTAGTTTTGAAAATGATATCAGTCATTTTATGCGCGACATTGGGGGCTGTTGGTGCTTGAACATTTAGAGGTGGGTTGAGAGTAGAGTTGCCGGCGAACAACGAGGCAAAAAGTGCAGCCTTGTCCAGGGCGGTAGAAACAATGTCATCCCCTGAAACAAGAGGTGGAAACGTGCTCTTGCAGAAATTATTACCAATAGATTTATCAAGAGTCCAGAAGGGTTTGCTGCCATTGGAGCTTGAGAGGACTTTGTTTTTGATGTGGTTATTAAACGAGTTTTCTGTCTCAGAAGAATACGAACATAGCGGTTTCTTGCGTCGTTAAATGCTCAACGGTTTTCTTGACTAGTATTGTGTAGAAGCGTTTTGTGAGCTTTGACCTTTTCAAGTCTCGCCTTGTCACAGGGTTTAGAGAACCAGGGCTTCTGAGTGGCTAAAGTGGTTTTCTGTGTACGTGGAATAAATAACTCCATACCAGCTTGGATACTTTCGGTGACTTTTTGTGAGATATCAGAGGGGTCAGGATGAGAGAAGCAGACAGGCGCCCAAGGAAATTAGGAAAAGTAATCCCGCATTTCGTCCCAGTTCGCGGAGTTGTAGTGCCAAACGATACGTGGGTGTGATGGCTGTGTGACCTCGGGTTGCATTGCGCAGGAAGTAGTGACCATGTCGTGGTCTGAGCGACCAAGAGGGGCGGTGACTGGTGTCTTGTAGCATTCAGGTTTTGTAGTAAGAAGAAGATCCAAGGGCTGTGTATTAGGATGCGGGGAAAGTAAGTAGGTTGCTGAGCCATATTGGCTAAAGAATTGCTGACGGACGGAGTTCAGGTTAGAATTTAGGCCACATATATTCGAGAAGGATATGTTAAATCTTTGTGCCGCCCCTACCACCACCAGTTATTTTCCACCAAGACAATGCAAGGGTGCACACGTGTGTAGTATCCATGGCGAAATTGCATAAATTGGGCTACGAATTGCTCCCTCATTTACGCTATTCTCCGGATTTAGCTCCAAGTGACTATTTCTTGTTTCCAAACTTAAAGAAATGGCTCGGCCGAAAGAGATTTGATTCCAATGATGAAATCATCTCACAAAAAAATACCTATTTTGAAGACCTCGACAAATCTTATTTTTTGGAAGGGATAAAAAGATTGGAGAAACGTTGGACGAAGTGTATAGAGCTCAAACAACTATGTTGAGAAATAAAATTATTTTTTGTCAGAAAAACCTGTTTCATTCAAGAAGTCACTGACTTATTGACCCGCCCTCGTATAACACAAAGCTTGTTTCAATTTCGAACTGCAACTGAAATATCTTCTCGTCTTTCTGAACAATTTTGTCAATATGACAATATGAGCCGAGAAAACTAGGGCATATCAAATTTTTGACTAGAGTAGGCTGGTATAGCTTTTCTCAAGTAGGTAGCGCCACTAAAAATCGGATCTTTGAAAATTTTCCTACTTGCCATTTCAATGACATTGACTATTTTATCTATTTTATATATTAATGAAGAGTCATTGGTTGAGTTCACCAGGCGCCAGTGTTGCCAGCAGCTGCATTGTTATCTGAAAAATTATTGACAAAAGGTTTTATATAAGATTGCGACTGCTGACAGCTGATGGTGCCCGGTGAACTCGCCCAATAATATGAAACATCGAATACCTTTCCCACATTTCGATGCAATCATTAATTCGTATTTTGTTTTATATATTAATAAACAGACGTAAAAATACACATCAGTAATTACTGCAAGTAGAAAAAATATTGAAGGTAACATTTAGCTCGCAAGTCGCAATTTGAATCAAGTTTTCTAAAGTTTTCGTTACTAATTATTTCGTAACATAATAGGGTACCTAATCCTTTTGTACAAATTGTTATCTGCAATAAAGAACTAGATGTTACTATTACAGTTACCAAGAGTATCCTGAAATGTAAGCTTTATCACAAATTAGTCACTGAAATTATTTTATTTTTGTACAAAAATAGTAGGTACCTACTTACTAATAATTATAGTAGAAACCACAGGATCCTTTACAAAATTGCACGCATGCTAATATAACATAGCACTGGTAGTAAATAGGGCAAAGGTAAATTTGTTGATTGTTCTAATTTAAGTTTATACAAATGTTGGAAATAGAAATAGCAAGAGTGAAATATAAACGAACTGAAACTGCTTGTGCGAACCGCGTAGATAAATAGGTTTTCTGCGCTTGCGTGACATTGTAAAAGGGTTGAATTAAAATATCCTATTTTATTTATATATTTATTTTTTACTTTGATTAGTTCTTTTGTCGTCAGATATGCTTATGAAATATATAAATGTATAATTCCCAAGTGCTAAAAGTAATAGTAGTAGGTACACGCTGGATGGTCTGACCTAAGTGATGGTTTCGGTTTGAATTTGAAATAGGGTAGGTACCTATAATTTAAAATGAAACTAAAACGATCAATCAATTTCGTAACGCATCTAGGTTTTTTATACCATTGTCACAGAATAAAGAATAACAAACATACATTTTTTTCGTTATGCTGTGCTATTATCTTATGTAAGGTATAGCGTTTTTGTATTAGACCACTGTAAAGTAAGGTAGTGACCATATTATAGTCAATTGGAAAGTAGAAAGATTTGTGGCGCCATCTGCTAGAGAATAGGTTTACTTTGTGTTTAAGAGGTTTTAATTTGACGGATTCAACACAATGGCAACATGTTTACAGAATTTTAAAGACCACCAGCCGATAATTTTGGATAATAAACAAAATTTATAACAATTTATAAACCAAACAGAAATTATGAAATATACCTGAGGTTTTTACCACAAAAAAGTGAAAAACAAGAAAATAATAAACACTATGTGTTAATGACGTAAATCTACGGTTGCGTTCTGTCACAATAAGTGGTCAAATTTATGTTTTGCAAATATAAAATCTGAGGGTTTAAAAAGCAATCAAACTTTGTGAAAATAAGTGCGCTCTTGTGCTCACGTTTATGTGATTGATTTTTTCAGTCACAACGTTCCTCATAAGGCTGCATATATTTTTCTATTTTTTTTTTTATTAACTGTTGTTGAGGTAAGAGCAATTTTAAGGACTTTTTTGATTAGAATATTATACACTATGTGAATAGAATAGAATATTATACTTTTCCTATTATTATTATATTAACTATATGATGACTAGCCAAAATATAAGTTTTTCTCATTGCCTGGAGATAAGAGTAAATTGAAAGGTGGCGAGCTATTAAGAATTAAATAAGCCTAAATAATAAGAGCACTTTCAAATGTCACATATGATATATATATATATATATATATATATATATATATATATATATATATATATATATATATATATATATATATATATATATATATATATACATATATATATACAATTTCATTCCTATTACTTTGTGACTTTTTATATTTATCAGTGGCGTACTTCAATTATTTTTTGTATCACAGAATTATCAATAAAAACTTCATACATACCTGTCGCTTTTACATTTAGATATCTGTAATGGCCAGAGCCACATCGGTGGTCCAGGGGTAAAAACGTGTGCCTCTGAACCGAGAGGTACTTGGTTCAATTCCCAGGGTTCCCCTTTTACTTTATTTCAGTACATAGTGTAAAATAAACATCAACCGAAGTTATGGCATTGTATTTGAGCAAATTGAATGTGTGCATATTCCGTAGTTATGGGGGAAAAATCGTCGATCCCGTGCCCAGGTGATGTTGGGCACGTTAAAGATCGCTACTCTCTTTACAGAAAGGCAGGGGTTCGGCAAAATTTCCAGGATAGTGAGGTGAAACTGCTCCCTGAAATCGGTGATTGGTTATAGTCGCGGAAATAGGCAAAGTACAAAAAAATCTTTAACTACTATAAAATGCAGTTTTTATATTTTTGTTTTATTTCTTACATTAGCTCACCGATCTGAAAAGTCTAGTATCATTGCACGTAAGCACAAAAAAGGAACTCGACCATATCATGCATGTCACAAAATTGGAGCTACTTTGAGTCTTTGTGCAGAAAACTACCGTATAGCAGGGTTTTTTTCTTAACTTCGGTCTATTTCCGCGACTATGACCAATCACCGACACCATGTAACAGTTTCACCTCACTGGACATTTTACCGAACCCCTGCCTTTCTGTAAAGCAACTACCGATCTATAACGTGCCCAACATGGCTTTACGCCCCCTCCGAAGAGCGGTATACCAGGGTTATATCGAACAATTTTGTTACATTTCCCAGGATAATTTATACACTGTTTAATTAATTGTAGGGTCATCTAAGCGTTTTGTATGAAAATATTCGATAACGGTAAGATCGTTTTACTTTCACTGTTTCGAAAGCTGTAGAAGAAAAGATCAGCGTTCGATATTACCAGACATGTGGGGTTAAATCGAACGTATTTAGGGCGAAATATGCATGTTTTCGATATTGTTTGATACGGGAATAAAGCATATAAACCTTTATTTAACGACTATTAAGTAAAGAAATATATTGATGCAAAAATTTAGAGAATCTCGTAGATGAAAACGTTTATTTTGATAACACGAACCTTTATCCTTAATCAAAAAATCCAACTACAACGCGAGTAAAATTTTAGTGAAATTATAGTACTTACGTTGATATATATATATATATATATATATATATATATATATATATATATATATATATATATATATATATATATATATATATATATATATATATATATATATATATATATACACGACAGGTAGCTAGTATTACGGCTTTCTGAATCAAAGGTACATAGACCAATGACTAACGCGAGCTTTTGCAGGTTTTTTTATTATTATTATTTTAACCGCAACCAAATTTGTGAAGCAGTGCGCTGGATGTGCAAGCTAACTCCTGATGTCCGATCAATGGTCCCATTTTGTACCATATGGGCGCAGACTATTTTCAAATGTCGCATTCAATAATTGTGAAATACTCAATTTTTTCAAATGACACCTACTATTTTTTGGCACAATTCGAAAGAAAATGTAATTTTCTGGATAGTTACTTAGGCATTCCCTATACTTAACTTCAACCACCACCGAGTTATTTAATAAAAATAAAGAAATTCCGAGATATTCTTTGCTTTTTCAAATATGCCATGCCAACAAAAGACAAGGTTAGGTAGAACGGACATGATAGATTATGACAGCACGCCAAATTTAAAGCTTCTAATCCAACTGCAAGTTAAAAAAAAATCTTATACACAGCCTACGTAAATCACTCTGTATATATATATATATATATATATATATATATATATATATATATATATATATATATATATATATATATATATATGTGTGTGTGTGTGTGTGTGTGTGTGTGTGTGTGTGTGTGTGTGTGTGTGTGTGTTCAGAAAGATTTCCGCGGTCTTCCGACTACTTGGAAACTTATTATATCTTCTTTACAACACACACAAAAAGAAAATAAATTCCACAGACAATTTTATTGCATCATTATCTGCCTCAACGAATGCCGGTGACTCTCCTAATCCTCCCCCAAATACCGTGACCAAAGCCCCCCACTTAATTGACGGTGATCCCACTACTTTTACTGATAACGAAGCAGGTAGACGGAACGACATATATAAGACAAGACTTGCAACGAACTGCCAGATCTCTCTGAGGCCTAGGGTTGAACACACTGAGACCTCACAGACGATCTCCGGCGAGATTTCGGGAGTAGGCAGATTGAGGCCCCGTAATCGAGCTACAACAACCCAACCCACCTTTGTCCTCCGCTCTAAGGAGTAGGCAGATTGAGGCCTTAGAGTGTCCTTACATATTTCGTTTACCTACCTTTGTCCATCACTCTAAGGAGTAGGCAGGTTGAGGCCTTAGAGTGTCCTTACATATTTCCTTACCCACCTTTGTCCACCACTTTAAGGAGTAGGCAGATTGAGGCCTTAGAGCGTCCTTACATATTTCCTTTGCCTCTTGAAAATGGCTCCAAAACAGGAGCCGAAACATCGAGTTTCCATAAATTCTGGACGCGGATTAACCCGAGAACCAAGTATGTCTCATATATATATATATATATATATATATATATATATATATATATATATATATATATATATATATATATATATATATATATATATATATATATAGTTTTTTTAAGAAACATTTTATTTTCAAAGTGGGCCCCGTTCTAATAATTCTTATAATTGTAGGCTGAGAAGATGGAACAGAGACGTAACTTCTTACATCCAGAATCAGCAGCAGGGCTTCAGCAAGCAAGAAGTGTTCCATCTGGATGTCCATGGCCTGGTCCAGCATTAGCTGTAGCTGTAGCATCCGCTGCAAAGCCTTCTATTCCCACTTCGACAGCGCAGAGTTGATTTTTCCATGACAATTAATCCTACCTAGTATTTGTAGTTTTGTACATAATACATAAATATAGCCATATATCCATATTCGTTCACGTATGCCACACGTAACTTTCACCCAACAAGGAAATATGTATGTAATATCTGAAAATATGTTATTCCAACACTATATGAATATATTTTTAATGGGTGTGGGAAAACAATGCAAATAATACAGGGATCATGGCAAAAATGTGGAACAGAAATGTTGTGTCAAAAATTCTGAAGGCAGAATGTGGTCATTCGAGCCAGCTCAACTAAAATACACTCAGAATAATATATAATTATTGATCAATTATTTTTACAAATTTCAAACAAAACTCAAAGTGGCAGACTAGCTAGTTCAATTTACTTTTACTGTGTTCTAGCTTGACATATCGCACATCACACTGGCAGTAATAGTAGGTAAATTAGAAGGCAATTAAAAAACAATCGGCAAACATGTAAATTATCTTCCTAAAACTTTTGGAGCTGTGTATGGCAGCGTAACATAATTACAACGTTAATTGGTTTACACGTAGATTAACTCTTTTAAATAATATACAGCACGTATTAGACCAAATTAATCTAATCTGTGTAATTTCAATATTTTGTTAGTTTAACGCTATCGGCTAATGATTTAATTCCTAATTCGTGCGTATTCGGAATCAGCAATGCACTTGCAAAAGAAAGCCTGGTAACTTTGATATACAAACAAATAATATTTTAACGTAAATACAAAATTTAGAAACCCATTATTAAATAAAAATACAGTGAATAAATAAAACATATACTTCATTCAACAACTACATTTATAATCAGCAGCAAGTATTTCCAATATGTTATATATTATTCTAACCTACGTTGCGATTATAATTCACAGTTTTGAACTAGATGGCAGCAGCAGTTTACAAGTAACTTTTTTATAATCAACACTTCTGATGAATACCGACTCGAATCTTACACTCTCTAACGGACCTGGATGCTTATTTTCGACCAAAGAAAGTTGCACTCAACTCTATAGACGACTGCAGCCCACCCACCATATCACGTCATTTAATTTCGTTGTTTTTTAATCATGTGCTGCAATTCGGGTTGCAGTCGTCTGAAGAGTTCCAAAGGAGACTGGTACTGCTATCGCATGAGCAAATAAGCACCCAGGCCCAAAAAAACAAATCAAACAAAAAAATCATTATAAGTTCGTTAAAGTAGCGCAGCGTAGAAAAGCGTAGAGCGGTCATGGTATGAAAAAATACAAGCGTCTACAGTAGTGATGCGTCGTTATTTAATAGTCGGTTATTTTTAAACGGTTGTCGAGCCGCAACGGTAACCACCAGTTATGGATTTATAAAAATAACAGCTTATTAAATAACGCTTTTTACACTTAACTAGAATTCGGAGTCGTATCTGTTTCAGTTCCACTGCAACTAGGTTCGATGAATAAACATCGGTTTTCATCGGCAACTGTTAAATTTAACTATTTAACGGGATGAATGGACATGCGACTGGGAATGATATAAATATGTATGGGTATGCTATGCAGTATAGATAGGACTTAACTTCATAACATATTACTTAACAGGAAACACGTTATTTATACTCTAGTGTGCTCACTCTCGCTCACAGCTTTGGGAATGTAGGATACTATCGATCGACTATCCAGTTCAAAATAACAGCGAAATAACTGAAGCTGTTATTTTCAACGGTTATTGTGAAATAACGTTAACGGTTTAACTGTTAATAGAAAATAACGGTTTTTCCCATGACTACCGTACAGCCCCCGCAATACTTTGGCTTTCAAAATCCCGCATGCGCAGTTTGGACTTCCCGCTTGTTTGGAATTTGATGTTTCCACGTGACACGTGAGACGTAAAAACTGTGCCGCTGTGTAATTTAATAGAATTTAACAGAACATGTTATGCAGCAATGACAAAGTTATCAATAATTGAATAAAATCGTAAATAAAAACGAACTTATTTGCTACTATCTTTTATAATAACCGTGTATAATACATGTACCCACTTATTGTATTATGTAATATTTTTTGCGGTTTTATGTTTATTCAATTTTTAGAAGGCAGCCAATATCTCATTCAGTTAAAAGTTACATTTTCATTTTTGTAACTTCATAAAGTAAAGTAGGTAACTACCTACAATTAAAGTGTTGATGTTGGTAGTTTTATCATAGTTTATGTACTTTTAACTTCTTTTATTTGCCATTTGTTGCAATATTTATAAGTATTTTGGAGGGATTTAACGGAATATTTAATGAAACTTTGTAAAATTGATATTTTTTATTTATCTTATTTTTAGTTGTGTATAAATCCATGAGTTGGTTATAGGCTGTGGTTATAGATATCTACCTATTTAATCAGTTTTACAGTAGGTACCTATCAGATACAGGAGACTAGTGTCTTAACATTTATTTTGATGTTGCAGGAGTGGATTCTAATGATGAAATGAAAAGAAACGAGAAGTCAAAGATTGTAGAAATTCTCAGTATTTATTTATTTCTTGTTATATTTTATATATCTGCTTTTGTCTAGACTTGTTTTAAGTGATTATAGGATACCTTGTTTTTGATACAAAGTTTACTAATTTAATATTTATTTCTGTGCAGATAATTAAAATGTTTTGAGAGTATATTTTCTATTATGGAATATGTGTTAGTGAAGAGTTTAGACCATAAAATGAATACGTAAATGTGGCAATACATTAAGATTTTTTTATTTATTTTTATAATTGTTTAAAACCAAGCTGAAACAATACTACACAACAGAAGCAAGCGGAAAACAGCTGATCAAATCATCAATCAAACATCAAATTCCAAACAAGCGGGAAGTCCAAACTGCGCATGCGGGATTTTGAAAGCCAAAGTATCGCGGTGTCTGTAGACGCTTGTTGAAAACATTAAGACATTAACCATTTGCTGGTCAAACTCGAAGTTATACGTGTATCCAGCAAATATGATTACATCGCATCCATATACAAAATATATAACTCATGAAGATGTGACTGGAACAAATATGGCGATAATGGGCATTCTTCTGCACACTTGCACACCTCTCCTTATTTTAGTTCCAGTTTCATGTCCGTTGAATATTGTACTTTGATTTTTATATAGGTTGAGAATAATACACCTATGCTTCCAAAATCCAATCCAGGTCTCCTTAATTCATTGATTATTGTTGCCCTTACTTGGTAAAGCTGGTCCATACTACATACAGACTTGGAGACTACTTCTCTGGCTTCACTGTTGAGTTTCGTTTCTGTTAGTGAAGGACGTATCTAGCACGTAAGCTAACTGGAACAAGTGGCCCTTCTGAATTCTAGATGTTCTTCAATGTTTCTGTAACCGGTTTCGCTGCTTGACAGCATCCTCAGACAGAAAAAAATTGAATTAACACGAAATCATGGCAACTACAAATAAATATATATATGTTGCTATGTTATGATGTTTTGATCAAAAAATTCTTTAAAATTGAAAATAAAATGAAACAGAAATGACTGATGTGGCCTTCAAAATCTCTACGTGATGTATGTCAATATTTAACATGGAGATAGAACTAACATATAACAGTAATAACTATAATAACAGTTACAATAAGAAAATAACTAAAGAATAATAGTAATTAAGCAGACTCTATATAATGAAAATATCGACATACATGACAATTAATTTTCTTATTACAACTTTTTTCAAAAAATAGTTAGATTTATTTTGTTTGGTTTATTTAATTAGGAAGAAGAATATCCAAGAAAGGGGAATTCATTAAATCAGTTTGCTCATTTAAAACAAGGTAGCTATTGTCGTGTGTGTACTTTTTGACTTCTAAAGCTTCAGAAAAGTCTAGTTTACGCGTGTCATTACATTGTGGTTTTATGCGGTTATTTACGGTAGGTCTATGTTGATGACAAATCTACATTTGAAAAACACATTATTGATACCCAACATCGACTAACCGCATAAAACCACAACATTTCTGTAATGACAAGCGTTAAACTAGCCTTTTTTAAGCTTTGGGAGTCAAAAAGTACACACATGAAAATAGCTACCTTGTTTTATATGAGAAAACTGATTTAATGAATTCTACTTTCTTGGATGTTCTTCTTACTAATTAAATAAATCAAACAAAATAAATCTAATTATTTTTTCAACAAAAGTTGTAATAAGAAAATGATAAGTACACTTGGATAACCCAAATCACCACAACACATTTTAAAATACCTAACTATCGCTTCATCAGAGGATGAAAGTATTCTCAGAATATTTCATCCTCTGATGAAGCTAACTGTGTTAGCGAAACGATCGTTAGGTCTTTTAAAATATATTGTGGTGATTTGGGTTATCCAAGTGTACTTATTAGTGCTCATCACAGCTCCAATCTTCACTTAATTAATAAGAAATTCAATTGATATGTATGTCGATATTTTCATTGTACCGAGTCTGCTTCATTACTGTTATTGTTTAGTTATTTTATTATTGTAACTGTTATTATAATTATTACTAATAACTATAACTATTAAATTATTACTGCTATAGGTTAGTTCTATCTGTTAAATATTGACATACATCACGTAGACATTTTGAAGGCCTCATCCGTTGTTATATTTAAAAGAAGAAGGACTAACCTAGAAAGACAGTTGACATTTTGACATACTGCGACTGCGTCATGATACATCAGAAAAATCAAATATTTAAAATCAACGTTCGAATTTGTACAGAATACAGAATTAGTAATGTAGTTGAACACGTGAAATATAATTAGTTAATAAATACAAATAAGCCAACGTAAGGCCCTCGTTATTCATTAATCTACAACGTATACAAAACAAAAGGGTGAAGCAAATATATGCATTTCAACAATAACACGGGGTTCGGTAACCTCTAGAAACGATCAAACATGGAAATGCAAGCTATTTTACAACCCCTTCAACAACAAAGTGAAGCTCTCAAAATCTTAATTCAAAATAAATCGCAGCAACAACCATCGCCCAGCATTACACAGGCGCTAATGTCTCACAGCATAACATTTGAATCATTCAACCCAGATGAGGAACCATTTGTGGCTTACAAAGACAGGTTAGAAAACTTTTTCAAATTAAGGCAGTTAGATTCAAATTCACCGGATGCCCGGGTAGCAAAGCTTGATGTGTTATTAAATTGCTTAAAAAGTAAGCAATATCAACTACTATCATCATTAACAGCACCAGAAAAACCTAATGAAAAGTCTATATGAGTTGATCAATATTTTAGAGAAGCAATATGCCCCTGCAATAAATATTGACACAGGACACAAATTTTTGTCCAGGGTACAGTCGAGTAATGAATCATTGTCAAGTTACATAGCTGACTCCAGCTGTCAGAAAAGAAATCATTCGGCCAAAGTATGTATCTCAACATTACTCAAACAAAATAAAGCATCAAAATATATAAAGAATATTGATGGCAATACAGAAAACTGTTCTATAAATACAATTTAATTTATTGATATTTATTCACCAGATGAAACCAGATTGTCAGGAAAATTCTTAATCACTGTAACATTGTATGGTCAAGAACAAATATTTGAACTCGGTTCAGGTAGTCCTGTAACAATTATGTCCTCTCAAGATTACAGTAAGCTAGGACTTGATATACCAATACAGCCCCAAGAAAATATTTGTTTTAGTGCATATAATCATACAGACATAATACCTCAAGGCATTGTAGAAATGCCAGTACATTATCAAGAAAATTCCTCAATAGAAAAATTATTCATTGTGTCAGAAAACCTTTCACCAATTTTTGGACGTGTATGGATAAGACGATTGAAAATTTTAGACTTTGACAAAATTGAAGACAATACCATTGCACAAACAAGCATCAATATGGTAAGTCCAACAATTTTTGACATATTTCCAGCATTATTTGATTACAAAGTAGGAGAAATTCTAAATATTGCATGCTCTCTGAAATTGTCTGAAAATGCAAAACCATTATTTGTTAAACCCAGATCGGTACCATTTGCATTATTACCTAAAGTAAATGCAGAAGTCAATAACTTAGAAAAAGAAGGAATTATCAAAAAATAAACTGAATACTGTCAATGGAGCACACCACTAGTCATTGTACCAAAATCAAACCATAACGTTAGAATTTGTGCAGATTATAGTCACAGTCAACAAACAATCGGAAGATGCACATTATCCAATTCCCAGAGTGTAAGAGTTATTTACTAAGATGAAAAATGGTAGATATTTTTGTATTCTCCATATACACAAGGCATATTTACATCTCAAACTAGACAAAGAAAGCTCAAAAATTGCAGCTATTAGTCCTCATCGAGGCAGATATCTGTCTAAAGGATTATTTTTTGGTTTAAAACCGGCACCCAGTTTATTTCATATCGCTCTTGATCCAATTATTAGTGGTCTAGAAGGATGTATTGCATATTTCGATGACAGTAATATAAGGTGAAACTATCAATGAATGTCAAAACCGATTAAAAAAAAGTCTGGAACGGTTACAAGAATTCAATATCCGGCTGAATAAAGACAAATGCAAATTTTTTGTAACAAAAACTAAAAGTACTTAGAACATATCATATCATCAAGAGGACTTGAAAAAGACCCAGAAAAAGCAGAAGCTGTAAAGAGAGCTCCAAGGCTAAAAAATGTCAAGGATGTACGTTCTTTTATTGTGATGACTTTGTACTACAGCAACTTGATTCCTAACGCATCAAAAGTTTTATATCCACTGAATCTACTTTTATGTAAAAATTCCGAATTTAATTGGACAAAATCTTGTGAGGACGCTTTCAATACTATCAAGGAATAATTATCAAGTACTTGTTCGTTTCAATGTGAAGTTACCAATATTTCTAGAAACAGACGCCAGCCCATGTGGGATGGTCGCAATATTATCACAAAATTGGTGGTAGCCTCAAACCAGTTTCATATATTTCCCGTTGTTTAACAGCCAGCGAAAAAAATTACAGTCACCTAGACAAGGAAGCAACAGCAATATTTTGGGCAATCAAAAAATTCTTACAATATCTGTATGACAACAAGTTCACTTTAATTACAGATAATAAGCCATTAGCAAATATTTTCAAGCCAGAAAAGCAACTTCCAACAGTTTCCGCTCTAAGCCTAACATGGTATGCATTATTTCTTAGACAGTTTCAATATAATATCCAACATAGAGCGGGTAAAGATCATCAGAATCCCGATTATTTCTCAAGAGCACCTATTCAATCTACCAACCCAGATGCAATTGATGAAGCATTCCAGATGGAAGAAATCATGATTAACCAGATATATACATAGAATATTAATGCTTATGTTATTTAATTAGAAACTATGAAAGACTCAAAGTTAAGAACTCAATAATGAACTCCTATCGAAATCATCTGAGAAAACAGAACACTCAATACATCAAGATATTATTATGAGAGGAATATGAGTTGTAATTTCAGATTTACTTCAACAAGCTGTCCTACAAGAATTGCATGATACACATGTAGGTATGGTTAAAATGAAAGCCATTGCAAGAACTATTGTTACTGCAAAAACATAGACAAAGATATAGAAGCTTTAGTACAATCATGTCCAGAATGTGCTCAAAATCAAAAAGAATCAATCAAGATAACTCCACATCAATGGGAGGAATCAGCAGAACCTTGGATAGGCATACAAGCTGATTCTGCAGTCAAAGAAACACAATTTCTGATTGTTATCGACACATTAAAAAATGGGTAGAAACATTTACATCTGATCCTAATACTATGAATACTATCAAAGCATTTAAGTCAATCTTTACTATTCATGGAATTCCATATTTCTTCGTTGCAGATAATGCCACTCAAAAGAATTTACAGAGTTTTGTTGATATAATGGAATCAAATAGTTTTTCTCAGCCCCAGGTCACCCAAAAACCAATGGCCAGACAGAAAGACCTGCCCAGACCTTCAAATACAAATTAAAAGCAATGCTGTCATCAGAACATGGAACATCAATGGATGAATTAGTAAGAAAATTCCTATTCAAGTATCGTACCACACCACTAGCTAATGGAAACGCCCCTGCTGAACTGCATTTTAGTAGAAAAATCCGGAATAACTTGGAAATGATGAAGCCAGCACCTGCAAATTGTACTATAGCAACACCAAAGATAACACGTGTGTTTAATACAGGTCAACGTGTTTTATCCAGAAATTATATTGGCCAACAAAAATGGAAATTAGGCAGAATTATCAGGAAGTTGGATAACATACATTACGAAGTTAAATTGGATTGAGGATAAATTTTAAAACGTCATGTAGATCAATTAAAGCGTTGTGAATACACTGATGCACTAGAAGGCTCAGAAAACTCAAGACCCAACTGGACAATAATCCTGAGAGACTGTGTAACTTTCCAGTTACCTATCCCACAGGTGACAAAATCAAGTAAAGAAATGTGGGAAGTGCTCCAGCCAAAAGCCTGAGTATAATCCTCAGCGAGAAAGTTTAGAATCAACATAACCTCATGACACCCAGGCCAGTCCACAAGCTACCCAGGATTATGCACAGAATCAATTGAAAAGGTCCCAGAGACCAAGAAGGCCAGTCCAAAGATTTAATCTATGAAGTGTTTAGTGTTTCATTTATTGTTTTGGTTTTAGTTTTTCTCAATAATATTTTTGCAATATTTTAAAATTAACCAAGGGAGAACTGTTATGTTTAAAAGAATAAAAACTGACCTAGAAAGAGAGTTGACATACTTCGTCATAATACATCAGAAAAATCAACGTTCGAATTTGTACAGAATTAGTAATGTAGTTAAACATGTGAAATATAATTCGTTAATTAGTACAAATAAGCCAACGTAAGGACCTCGTTATTCAACAATATACCACATATCCAAAAAATCTGTCATTTGTGTTTCATTTTATTTTAAATTTTAAAGAATTTTTTTATCAAGATATAACATAGCAACAGATTTTTATTTGTAGTTGTCATGATTTCGTATTAATTTAATTTTTTTCTGTCAAGCAGCGAAACCGGTTACGGAAACATTGAAGAACATCCTACAACATCTAGAATTCAGAAGGGCCATTTGTTCCAGTTAGCTTACGTGCTGGCCACGTCGTTCACTTACAGAAACGAAACTCAACAGTGAAGCCAGAGAAGTAGTCTCCAAGTCTGTATGTACCAGGTCTCTTTGTTATATGAATCAATATTTCCAATCCACATTATCGAATGCTTTTCCGAGGTCTATAAAACCAACAAATATATCTCTATTTTTCCAAGTCTTGTTTCTCTTAGTATTTTAAGTGCTAGAATTGCTTTTAGTTCCTCATCCAGGTCAAAATCCGAAATAATCCTTATCCCAGCAACTCTACATTTTGCTCTATTTTTCTTTTATGGCCAATAGAATCTTCACTATATGGCTGTGCTTATTGTCCTGTGCTGGTTGCGTTTTCGCGCGTTGCCTGTTTTCGGAATAGTAATAAATACTTTTATTCTTCATAAACTCACTAGGCAGTTCTCTATAACATTTCTCAATCAGTTGAAAAAGTTTCTTTTTCATTTTGTCACCAGAATTTTATAAAAGTTCCACTGTTAATTCTTCTAGACTAGGAGTTTTTCCTTGTCAAAGTTTTTTAAAGGCGTTCTCAAATTCTTCTCTTGGAATAGGCGCGCCCAGATCATCTGGGTCTATTTTTCCTATTTCCTTAATACACTCTTCTTCACAGTTAATTGCCTCTCCGTAAAATAACTCTTCTAAGTAGGTTTTCCAGTACATAGCAATGTCTTTTCTATTAGTAAATTTCAACCATTGTCTTTTATGACTTTAATTTTACTTCTAAAAATAAATAAAATACAGTCAGTCATCGTGTGTCACTATGAAAATATTTACAAGAAATCTCACGATGCCAACAGCTAAAAATTTAGGGAATATATAAACTTAAAAAACATAAATGTAAGATTTTTTATCCCAATCAAGATGATTTGGAACCACATTTGTTATGGAAACTCACTTTGAAAATAATATAATTAGAAAAAACTCAATAATGAGCAGTGGCGAAGGGTCCATTAAGGCTGTTAGGTGTTTTTATTCAGCTGCAAAATGTAAATATTGCTGTTTTATCTGTATTTAATTGTTTCATATTAAACTTTTTTGATTAACAACGACGTTTTAAACCGGACTCTGAAATTTAATGCTGCACTTGGCAACATACAAATAGCTGGTGAATTTAGTCTATGTGCCTTCAGCTCAGATCAGGCAGGGGAGCTTCACTATCCTGAGAGGAACCGGGGGTGAAGCTGAAGGTGACAACCGATACACTATAACTACAGTATAAAGGACTGTTGATTATGCTGTGCTATAACACCAAGTGTTGCCCGCATGTTTATTTTCTGCCTTAGGCTAGCCTAGAGGCGTGCTTGAGGTCTGCTTAGTCGATTGAATCACGGCCAGAACGGTGTTGTGGCACTTTACAGTTAAGTTTTTAATTTAATCGTGGGTGTTTAGAAATGGCTTTTTCATTGGATAGTGATGATTTAGTGGACTTTCTAATTTCGAATTGACGCCATTTTTCACAGTTATGTTTAGAGCAGAAAATCTAAATGAAAGAAAAAAACCTACTCCTGATTTGTTTAATGGAGAAAAAGGAGTCAAGTGGGAAATATAGGCAGTGGTTTCAAAGTTTGTGGTACACAAAATATAAGTGGATAGCAGGAAATGTAAAACAAAACAAAGTTTTTTGTTTTTGTTTTTTTAATCTTTTTTTAATTTTTTATTTTATTTCAACAACACACCACGAGGGCTCACAGCCTAAATACTATCGTACCGTGGATGTCGACAAGAAGGAAACAGGCAACTTGTTAATTCTGGACTTGAAGGTTCGGAGGAGAAGGAAAAACATGTGCCGGCAAGGAGTTCCACAACTTGGAAGTCCTCGGGACAAAAGAGCGGGCATGACAAGATGTTCTATGTCTGGTGACCTGAACAGTAACAGGATGCATTCGCTCTGTTCCCTGGTAGATCTGTTGAGGGCAGTAGTTGGAGGAACTATGGAAGAAAACTCCTCTGAGCAGTGCCCGTGCAGATATCTATAAAAGAGAGAGAGGTCACCAACGGCATGTCGGTGAACAAGGGATGGCAGCCTTTGGGTGATGGTAGGGTCACCAATGAGACATATAGCTCTCTTCTGAATTGAGTCCAGGATAGCGAGTGTAGAAGCGGACGCGGAACCCCAGATGTGGGAGCAATATTCGAGGTTTGGCCTTATTTGTGAAGCATATAAGGTATAGAGATTAGCTGGTGAAAAGTATTTGTGATCCCGGAAGAGGAAACCTAATTTCTTAGCAGCCGCTTCTGCAATTCATGTGACATGTTAGTGCCAATTGAGATTCCGATCTACAGAAATGCCAACAAGTGAAAAGGACTCATTACTTTGAATAACTTGGTTGTGCATTGTAATGGGTCTAGGGCTGGTGTATCTCTTATGAGATAGAAAGCAAGACTGAGATTTGGTGGAGTTGAATTGTACAAGATTTCTACTTCCCCAGTCTAATATTTTTTGGAGATCCACAGAGACAGAACCCTCCATGAGTCTGTGATCCTCATCTAATTGGGCTAAAGAGACAGGCTTAGAATATTGTATATTTGAGTGGAGGGTCCTGTCATCCGTGCAACTGTTAACTGGGTTGGATGTGCTAGAGAGGAGGTGGAGAGGAAACAAAGTAGGGGCTAAAGCTGAACCTTGAGGGACTCCTGCATTAATTGGATACAGTTTAGAGGAATGGCCATCCACGACAACAGAAATGCTCCGGTAGCAGAGGAAATTTGCTCTCCAGTTACATGAGTTTTGGTGGTAGGCCATAGGCCAGAAGTTTTTTAAGCAGCGCTGCGTGCCAGAGCTGTTCGAATGCTTCGGATATGTCTAGAGCGACAATCTGGGATTCACTGTGTAGTTCCATAGACTTGTTCCAAGAATGGGTGACAAAAGAAAAGAGGTCGGCAGTTGATCTGCGCTGACGGAATCCATACTGCCTGTCATGGATTAGACTGTGTTTTTCAAGAAATTTTAGTAATTCGGTGTTTATATACTTTTCGATCACTTTAGAGACGACTGAAAGGAGAGAAATAGGCCTGTAGTTGCTAGGAAGCGCTTTGGATCCTTTCTTGAGGGCGGTTTGTACTCGAGCAGTTTTCCAGTTACTAGGGAATATGCCTCTATTGTAAGATGTCTGAAACAGACGCGTCAGGACAGGAGCAAGTTCTGGTGCACATTTTTTGAGAACAATTGCGGGGATCTCATCATGGCCAAAGGCTTTCCTGGTATTAAGAGAAGAGAGCATCTTTCGTACCTTTGTAGTTTTGAAAATGATATCCATCATTTTATGCATGACATCGGGTACTGTTGGTGGTTGAACATTTGGAGGTGGGTTGCGAGTAGAATTGCCGGCGAACAACGAGGCAAAAAATTCAGCCTTGCCCAGGGCGGTAGAAACAATTTCATCCCCTGAAACAAGAGGTGGGAACGTGCTCTTGCAGAAATTATTTCCAATAGATTTAGCAAGAATCCAGAAGGGTTTTCTGCTGTTGGAGCTTCAGAGGACTTTGTTTTTGATGTGGTAATTAAACGAGTTTTTTGCCTCAGAAAGAATGCGGACATAACGGTTTCTTGCATCGTTAAATGCTTGACGGTTTTCTTGACTGGGATTGTGTAGAAACATTTTGTGAGCTTTGACCTTTTCAAGTCTGGCCTTGTCACAGGATTTAGAGGACCAGGGCTTCTGAGTGGCTGAAGACGTTTTCTGTGTACGTGGAATAAATAATTCCAATGCCAGCTTGGATAATTTCGGTGACGTTTTGTGAGATATCAGAGGGGTAAGGATGAGAGAAGCAGACAGACACCCATGGAAATGAGGAAAAGTAATCCCGCATTTAGTCCCAGTTCGCGGAGTTGTAGTGCCAAACGATATGTGGGTGTGATGACTGTGTGACCTCGGGTTGCATTGCGCAGGAAGCAGTAACCATTCCGTGGTCTGAAGGACCAAGGCTGGTGGTGACTGATATCTTATAGCATTCAGGTTTTGTAGTAAGAACGAGATCCAAGAGATTTGAGCTGTGTGTTGGGATGCAAGGAAAGTAAGTAGGTTGCTGAACCATATTGGCTAAGGAATTGCTGACTGCGGAGGCCTCCGCTGCTCTCCCTTGTGGATCGGTTTCTGAAGATCCTAGTGTTTTGCTTTTATTTTTCACTGTTTTCATCAAACAACAAGTGGTGCAAGTTAGAGCTCAGGGAGGAAAGTCTAAAAATACGACCGCAAAAATGAAAAAGCATGAATGTTCTGCATTTCATGTCTTTGCAGCTGTTAAATCTTGAAGATTGAGCTCATTTACACAAAGTTCTAGGCCAGTTTTTAATTTTACCTAATTTGGGTATGTATGCTTATTGATTTTGAACTACTAATCTATTGCGTAAGCCAATCAGCCTACCCATAGCCAAAATCTACGCTTCGCCACTGATAATGATAGATTTGTTTTAATCTTTTGAAACAAGTTGTGTAGGTATTATATATTTTTTTAATATTCTGATATGAGATTAAAATACCCATGTTATTTTATTCTTGAATTTGTGTTCTTTGTTAGACAATTTTATTTTCGCAATATTCTGCAGAATAATCTACTGTAACATTCTTTTAGACATTACATACATATATACTTATATATTACATAAAAAATTACCTTCGTATATATACACATGTAATTTAAATTATAGGTAATGAAAGCCATAGCAAAATCTTCTAATTGCATTTTAGCTTACTTATAAGTCGACAGTCTTTAAAATTGCTGTCTTCAAAACATGCACACAAAAAAAAAATCTGAGAAATCAGAATTTTTGTCAACTTTTAAACATGTTCAGTTTATGGTCATAGAAAATCATATTCGTTCAGAAAAAATACATTGTGGAAAAAACTGAGAATTGTAGATAGGATTTGTCCAGATCTAGAAGAATAATATACAGTGTGATAATAAAATTTGGAACATGATTCATATATGCGTTATTTAAGGTTTTCACGAAAAACACTTGGACAGGTCAATTTTATCTTTTCAATTTGCAACTTATGGCATAAAAATTACATTTGTGACCGTCACCTTTTATGAATGGTGATGTCATCATATTTTTTTTTACATGATAGCCATATTTTTTGCTGGTTTTCCATAGACCGACTTATTACTTAAACAATGATGGGAAAAAATTGGTGCCTGACATAACATTTTTTTTAATAGCATTATTTACTTTAAAAAATGGAAACGTAAGTTTAATGGAAAAAATTATTGAACCAAAGAAAAACAAACAAAATTTAGCACAAATGTTCCAATTGTTTTCTACCTACCATTCGGTATTGACCAATAAGAGTGTAAACACTTTGTACACTGCGCTCACAAATGTCAGGACTAATTTACTCCACTTCAGCGCGAATTCTTTGCTGTAGCTCCTCTAAATTATTTGGTGTATTGAAATAAATTTTCGATTTTAAATAACCCCGCAGAAAACAAACCAAGGGAGTCAAGTCTGGGGAACGCAGTCAATTGCTCCTCGACGCCCTATCCACCTTTCAGGAAATATGGCATCTAGATATTGACGAACGTCTACACCAAAGAGAGGCGGCGCTCCGTCTTGCTGAAACCAAGTATCTTGATGGGGCACGTCTGCCTCGTGATTATTTGGAAAAATTACTACCAGAGCTGGCACTAAATCCAATCGCAAGAAATTTAGGTAACATGCTGTTGTAAGATTTCCTTGAGAAAAGTAAGGCCCTATGAAACACCGTCTGATTATTCCCATCCATACATTCACTGTACCATGACGTTGACTCTGGGAGTCTTGAGTCGAATGAGGATTTTCCCATGACCAATATCTTGAGTTGTGACGATTTACTGTCCTATTCAGGCAAGAAGTAGCTTCATCAAAAGAGAGAGTGTTATTAAGAAAATTTGAATCTTCATCACATTGTCCACAAAACTGCAAATGGCGGTCTGAATCATCGTTTAACTTGTGTATCAATTGCACTTTGTAAGGATGATACTCCTATTATTTGAATAATTTTGACAGTAAAGATTGGTCCACTTCGTTATTTAGGGCTAGTTGACTTGTAGAATGGTGAGGATTTTCTTCAAATTCAAGCAATAGATCCAATCTGACTTCTTCACTTACTCGAGGTTGACTTTATCGACGTAAGTCTTTTATGGATTCCGTTTCTGTGAATTTGGCAACCAATTTACTTACTGTAGATCTTACAATTGGCAGTCTAGCAGGATGTTGTTGGTTAAATAACTTGCATGCTTCCTGATGACTTATAAGCCTGTCGCCATATCCAATCGTCGTTAATATCTTGATTCTGTCTCTGTCGGTTAAACATGCCATTTTTGTTAAATTCGAATTACAGTTGATTACTTTTGGCACTTTTACACCCACCACTAAGACTATTAATTAATTTAAACGGCAAATAATGATTGAAATTGATTCACGATTTGACATTATTGTCTTTAGTCACTACATTCCAAAGATATACTGCGATAAAAGTCCACTACCTAAATACTAATAACAGCAAATAATCAGTATATTATCACGAGTGTTGTTAAAATTTTATTTTGACTTTACTTTTTGTTCCACCTGTTAAATAGTTGCATGACAGCGTATCAAAAATCACAAAAAAAGCAAGTATTCATTACTTTAGAAAAGTGAAGTAAAACCTCAATATTCTAAAGAGAGCTCGTCCTAAATAAAATAAACCGTGAGAAATATTTCTTATTAAATTTACGTTTTCATTTTTTTAAGTAAATGATGCAATTAAAAAAAAAATTGTCATGTCAGGTGCCAATTTTTTTTCATTATGATTTAAGTAATAAGCAGGTCAATGAAAAAACAGCAAAAGAAAATATATGGTTGTGTGTGAAAATACGAAGACATATTTTAATCCTTATTTTGTATGGTATGCTTAAACTTTTATGAGATTTTGAATATGGCTTACCTAAAAGAGTGACAAGCCACAAGTGATTTTATAAGAAGTGAAACGAAACAAATGTTCTAGTCACTTAGTTTGTAGTTGCCATCTTCCTTATTTCAATTATGGCAAACGCTTGCACACACACATGTGCAGTCGAAAAAGCCACAATTTATGTAAAAACTAGATTTTCTATGTCAGTTGCAATTAATACATTTTAATGTAAAATAAAAAAGTTTAAATGGTATATTTTATTCAAAGCGTTATAAAAGTAATTTACTAAACATTTTCTTTAATCACAAATGGGGTACTGTTAACACATGAAAAAGGTGAACTGTATGCATATCTAGTGGAACAGATCATGTCTGAGTTGCACATACTACAGAACCAACACATCAAAAACTGCAACATGTAAAATGTATAGACGACCCTGAAAGATGTGATAATCGGATGTGCAAATGTAGTGAAGCAGAAAATTGATGTTTTAAGAGGGATGTGTGGTGGAATGAAAAAGTAAAGAGAAATATGGATGACAAAAAGGTAACATATAAATGAATTGAAAATGGCGCAGAGGAAGAGAAGCACCTGGTTGAGTAGGTAAAGAAAACTTAGTAGCAAATGCAAACGAATAGTTAGTGACAGTAAGTGAGGACTGAAAGTGAAAGAGGCTGAGAGAATACAGAATGATTTTGAAGGGAACAAGAAATTATTCTGGAAGTTGATAAAAAAGAATAAGACAAACCGGAATAAACAATATGACTGGGCTGAAACCACAGAATAGAGGCATGTTATGGGACGATAAAGGTGTGAGAGAATGCTGAAAAGAATATTTTTATTAACTATATGGAAGTAGTAAGAACCATCAGAACCCTCTGTCGATTGCAAGGCAATATGATGAAGTGCATACGGTTGAAATAATACTAATAAGAAAAAACCTGCAAAAGCTCGCCTTAAACGTTGGTCTATGTACCATGATCCAGAAAGCCGTAATATTAAATACATGCTGTGTGGTACATATATATATATATATATATATATATATATATATATATATATATATATATATATATATATATATATATATATATATATATATATATATATATATATATAATATATATATATATATATATATACAGTGGTCACTTGAACACTTATCAGGATTTTGTTGAAAATCGATCAGAGGAAATTTTTTAAATGACGAGGGAGTCAAATAGCACACCATTTTAAAGCTGGTGTAAATCTCTTTTCAACAGTGCCTAATTTTTTAAAATTTAAAACAGTGGGTTCTGAAAAAATTACTTCTAAAGGTAATTAATTTATTCAGATGTTAAACAAAAATTTCGACCACCAGTCCCCTTACAATGTACAAGTTTGGTTCAAAATGTCGGCACACATTCTGTAACATTCTTGGCGGCATTAGGTTACGATACGCTGGCGTTAATCTTGTAAGGAATCGGGCTGAGTATAATAAATATTAGTTTTTATTAGACCCCACAAAAATAAATCTAGAGGTGATAAATCCGGCGATTGTGTGACTCGTTCTGTGGAACCTCTTATCCCATCCCACCGATTTGGGAATCTGTGGTCGAGATATTGTCGAACAGGAAACTTGTTACTATGGGGGAGCTCTATCCTGCTGAAATACCAACTGGTCTTCGAGATGATTATTCTGGATAATGTCATTTAACATTGGATCAATAGTGTTTTCAACAACTCCAAGTACATATATCAAGTCAAGAAAAAAGGACCAAAGGTCACTAAAAAATTTAGCCCATTCAGGGTGTTGTGTATTATTGTCGTGAAATGATCTGGGATTAGAAGCGGCCCAATAGCGACAATTATGGCTAATCCCTGAACCATTTAGAAAAAACAAACACATCCAAAAAGCAGGTATTAAAAAGAAAATTCGGATCATTCACCACTTGTTCACTTATCACTTCACAAAAGTCCAGTCTGTGGTCAGTCATCGTCATTTAGTTTGTGTACAAGATGGATTTTGTATGAGTGGAATTTATGATGCTTCAAAATGTTTTGAATGGTAGTTTTCCGAAAACCTAATTTACTTGCCAGTTGCCTCGTACGAGTCCTGTAATTCAAAGCAACATAACTAAGAACTGTCACTTCTACCGCTTCATTTCTTTCAGTGCTTTGCTTTTTATTACAAACAGACCTGATTTCTTGAAACTTTGCCACTAAGTCCAATTACATATGTATCAAACTTGAATGATCTTTACTAATTCCTCTTCATACTGATACTGATTTTTTGTTAGGAGCTTTCAGGACTTTCTCGTAAAATTTAAAACATAAACTAGGAATAAATGTGATTGATTTTATATATTATTTGCAACTCGACTGAGTAAATCTAGTTTTTGCCAATTTTTGTCCATGGATGACACAGTTATCAAGAGTATATGGGAAAACAATAGGCAGATTTTATATAGACAAATTAAAGTTCGAGACCATACCTGTAAGTCCATTTTGGAAAACCTAGTTGACCACAACACATTTTTACCACCTGATAATGGTTTCGCTAATAAAATGTGTTGTAGCAAATTAGTTCTCCCAAGTATACTTATCAGTGCTCATCACAGGTTCCAATCTTCACTTTGTAAATCATACTTACATTTAAGTAAATAAGCCTAAAAACTTTTCATACCTAGTAGGTATAATACAAGATATTGTACTCATTCAAATTTCTTTTGTGGTAATTTATATTATTAATAAAATATATAACTAGGTACCTAAAATAAATACCCACCTACTTTTACCTGGTACTGTAAGACTGAAATAGTGAAACCTGAATCTGTCATGCTGTTTTTTCCCATATTAATGGAAACTAAAATCTTATACTAAGTATATACCTTTATAAAAATAATACTAAACATTAAACTAATACCTAACTATAATAAATATTTTATAGTACCTATTATATACTCAAGGTTTTAATTAAACAGCTTAACTTTTTTTGTTAGTGTTAAACTGTTAGTTCAGTTAAGAGAATAGATTGTCTTGTACCTGAATGTTATTTAGTTGTTGATTTCTTTATAGGCTTCTGTTAAAGTGTCAATTTGACACAAAATGTATAAAGCATGGTATAAGCAAAAACTGTTGTAATTGCTTTATCTGCCCTTAAAGGGTCGAATGCTCTAAGTTTTTGGAACTAACAAGTGATGACTGTTACTTCCTCCTAAATATATATATATATATATATATATATATATATATATATATATATATATATATATATATATATATATATATATATATATATATATATATATATATACGATATATGAGCAAAAACTTAAGTTTGCGAGTCTACGTACTTAACTCACTCCATGTAATACCCTTTTTCAATAAATTGCTACAAGGGAGTTACATCATACAATACCTCAAAATGTTCTCGTGTTATTTCATTTTTATAGTAATATTTTAGCTGACTCATATCTTACAAAATTAGCACATTAATTTCCTACAATACATACATATTTATTACCTTCAAAGCTTACAAGGCATGTCTACATCTAAAATATAAGTATAAACAACACATAAAGACTACGACGATCCAAAAAAATCTACAAGTAATAAACCATTACAACACAACTGTAAGACACTTTGACAAACATGACTAAAAGCGACAGGATAAATATTCATCCACAGAATGAAAGGCGTTTTTCAATAAAAAGTTCTTTATAGTTTTTTTAAAGATCTTACTCTCTAGTTCCTGGAAAGCCAACGGCAGTTTGTTATACAATTTAACGCCAGCACAGGAAGGCTGGAACCTTGCCAAGCGATGCCTTGGTGTGATGAATTTGTCCCTATTTCTTGTGTTGTGGCAGTGAAGGTCTGAGTGCCTAACAAATTCACTTTGGTGACTGTGGAGATAACACAGACAGCAAAGAATGTACACGCACGGGATGGTAAGGATTCTGTACTTCACAAACAAATCCCAGGAACTTGTCGTTTGAGGCACACCAGCCAACACCCTCATCACTTTTCTGCTTCAGGAAGACTCGTGATGCACCACCCACAGCACCCCAAAGGATGATGCCATACGTCGCCACACTATGAAAATGCACATGGTATGTTAACAATGCTGCACTCTCTCCGACAACAATTTTTATTCTTCTTACGGAAAATATGGCAGTTGACAGTTTAAGGCAAGGCGCATCAATGTGCGGAATCCACGAAAGCGTGTCATCAACTACAAAACCCAGTAGTAAAATAGTAGCATGTTCAGGGGACTTTTTGCTGGTAAGGATTAGTTTTTGGGTTTTGCAAGAATTAAGAACCAAACGGTTTGCCTCAAACCAAGCTTCAGCAACATCCAGGCCGGCCAATGCTTTCCTGTTCAACACGTCCCTTTTTTCAGCTCTTTCTATGAGGGTAGTGTCATCTGCAAAAGCTGTTATGTTCTTGTAATGGAATTGGTTCATTAGGTCGTTAATATATAGAGAGAATAACAGAGGGTCCAATATAGACCCCTGAGGAACACCTTGTTTCATTAGTCTTAGAGACGATTTTTCTCCATTTAGGTCCACTATTTGATATATGTTCTCAAGGTACGACCTAAGCAACTTCCCCACAATGCGTCTTATACCGTAATGACGCAGCTTCATCAAAAGCATCTCGTGATCCACACAATCGAACGCCTTACTCAGGTCTATACTGGAAAGCATTGTTTCCTCCATATTCTCAAATGACGCCAAAATGGTCTGAATTATCTCGATCATTGCCGTAACTGTTGACTTTCCTCTGCACGAAAGCCATGTGGATTTCCACTCAGAATCTACCTTGATTTTATAAATTTGACCAGCCTCTACTTGAGCAGCGCCTAAAAATTTTGCCAATTGCCGTCAACACTGATATAGGTCTATAATTTCCACGAAAGTTGACATCCCCCTTTTTGTACAAAGCAATCACCCTAGCCAACTTGATAAGGAAATAGTCCCTCCCTGAAACAAATATTTATTAAGAAGCAAAGTGGGACAGTGATGTACACTATACATTTTTTAGCAGGTTGTCTGAAAATCCATATATGTCTCTTGAATTTTTATCTTTCATATTTTCCACTGTCTGTATAATTTCTTCAGGGGTTGTTTCAAACAAGAACATGGAGCTTGGCGAGCTCGCCACCTTCTCTTTATAATATAATAAACTACAGTGTTGCTAGATTTATATCATAACTGATTTTCCTGTGAAACAGAAGAATTAACCTAGAATTATTTGCTGAATTCTTTGAATGTGATGATGTAAACAGAAAAACAACTAAACGTAGCGTTTTCAAAATATTTAAAAAATATGTTTCTTAAATAAAACACACTGTATATTACGTAAAATTCTAAAAGGCAGTTCGATTTGAAACAAAAAGCGTGATAAGTTTGTTTCATAAAATGTAAAACTATAAAAATAACGACTTCTTCGAAATTCATACAGTTTCCAAACAGTAGGTTGTGGATAAATATCTACATCTTACAAATCAATGTTAAGAGGAAGGTGTGTTTCTGAAAAACTCAAGTGTGCCAGAGGAGTACCTTTGTATGAAAAGGCATTAAATCAGATTGTGAAAATGATCGACTGCTGTCAATCATCCCAGCTGCTTGGATCCATCCCAGCATAGATGTACTGAAGGCAAATCCACAATAAGTGCAGTTACAAACATAATGGAAGGGATGACTGAAACCCCCAAAGATCGTCA
This sequence comes from Tillus elongatus, assembly GCA_964006375.1. Classification (NCBI taxonomy): domain Eukaryota; kingdom Metazoa; phylum Arthropoda; class Insecta; order Coleoptera; family Cleridae; genus Tillus; species Tillus elongatus. The sequence continues at coordinate 123,145,619 of OZ023269.1, forward strand.
CAAAGTGAAAATAACATGCTGTGAACATAGTAAAACTTTCGACACAGTTAATCGCAGACTCTACAAACTGAAGTAAGCACTATGGGGTGACAGGTGTTGCCTCAAAGCTATTCAGATCTTATTCATGCAATCAAATAAAAATCATCGACTGGAAAAATGAAACACCTGAACCAAAACATGTAAATATCGGCGTACCGCAGGGATCCATATTGGGTCCACTCCTATTCTCTACACGGCATTGCTTGCCTAGAGAGTAGCAGGTAGGATAGTGATTGGTGAAGGTAATTCAAAACCTATAGCCACTCCCCCCACCCCCCGCGGGGATGTTTTTTCGGTATCTGCCTCTGCTGGAAACATAAATAAATGTAGAGGGTCTAAAACAAAGCATTAGGAATTATATCGGCAATCTGGAGTCAAAAAATTCTAAAACCTACGAGAAGTTTATGAAAAAATGCATTAAAGAAAGGGGTGGTATTTTTGTACATTTATTTATTGTATTCATGTATGTATTTTTCATTCATTTATTGGATTTATTTATTGTTAATTATGACGGTTCTTTTTGTTGGTTTTGGTGAGTTTTGGTTTATAAAATCAATAAACTAATCATTCTTGTTCGGCTATTTGTTGTTTACATGTTACCAAGATACACAAAAATGATTCTTAGAAGTCGTTATAACTGTCTGGTTTAACATTGCATGAAAACAGCTTATCTTTTTTGTTAGAAATTGCACTGCCATTCAAAATTTTACAGAATATACACTGTCTTTTATTCATACTTATATTTTTGTAAATATCTTGAAAACGTGATGTTCACTTGTTTTTCTGTTTACATCACCATTATCAGTGGAACATTTTTTCAAGGTTTGCTAATTTAAACGACTTCGCAACTACAATAATAACCAGGTTAGCAATAATACAGACTTTAATTTGGTACAGCCTGTATATTCTGTTTAACAATGATACGTTTGTTATCATTTCAAATTTTTAGTCTAGCAATGCTGCATTTATTAAAGAACCATTTGAAAAATTACTATAGGTGTTACAACATTGCTGTTAAGCCTAACTTAAGTATCAAATTTAATTAATGCCCTATTCTCAAATAGATTTGATAAAATTTATAATTCAAGCCTGAAATGTTTTTCCTCAAAAATTAATTAATTAACTTTAAATAACGGTCATCTTAAAGATATTTTCGAAACATTAATAGTGACAAAAGGCACCTATTTAAGTAAAAATTGCTGGCAAATTGTACTCATTAATGCGCTTTTTTCTAGTTTTTTTTTTTAATTTGAAGGGTACTTAACTAGATCATTTTGTGCGTATTTTTCAAATTCAGTTTGCTAACCAACTCAGCGGTAAAAATAAATAATTAAAATTGATCTTTGGGGCCATGTCTATACTATGTTATATTTTTAACTCTTAGACTCTTAGTTTTAATCTCATCTAGTTTTGCTACACTTAACTTACATGACATTAAATCGGTTTCATATTTATACATTGCTTATACAAGACAAAAGACAACACAAAAGTGATGCCTCTATGTTTTCCAGAAATACCAGGGCATTATTAACTGATTTTGTTGGTGTAATTTTCATAATTTTAAAAATATAGATATTTATTTCAATTGCCTTTATTTTTCCTTTCACATTATTATAGACAATATTTAAACAGTTTATCAATAGTTTTCCTCGTCTTATTTACACCTTCACAATCATCACTACTTTCTGCATGATTCACAAAATTATTAATGCCTTTTTATGTCATTTTGTTCACAGCGATCACTGCTTTTTTGGTTAACATAGAACAGTCCTGGGTTTTGGCACAAAAAAATATTAATTATTTTTGTTAGGAAGTTAGAATTAAATTGTAAGACCTTCCTTTTCATAATTTAATGTAAAATGAATATCCATAACAATAAATAAATGATACCGTAAAAGAATAGTCCTGTCACGATTGATAAGTAAAAATACAGCATTTGTTAAGTCATTTAAACTGGAGACTCGTTACAGGCTCCTACTCCAACTACATCTTGCCACTTTGCAACAATTCCTTGCTACTGGTTTGACACAGTCAGGCTGATACTTGCGTCGGTCTTGGTCGATTCTTGTTTAGCAGGTTCAGGGGCTGGTTGTGGTACTGGTTTTTTATGCTCTTCTCATAAATTTTCCACATGTATCATGTCAGAGTTTTGCTATACTTCAATGTTCTATAAGTGGATTTTATCTGTTTTGACAATAAATTATTATAATTATTTGAAAGGAAGATGTAAATGAACCTTGAGTATATAGATATATTATTAATTACTAACAAATTAAATCTAGAAGTTGAATAGCCAAAACATTCTTGATTATTTAAATAGGTATAAATTTAAAAATAACAACTTGCGGAGATAAAGACGACTAGGTATATATGATGATTATGTATATATACATATAAAACATATGTATGTATATATTAATAAATACTTAGAGCCTTAATATTTACAGTATTAATTATGATACAGTTTATAAAGTTATGTTAATATAAGTAGCAATTAGATACGCAAAGCTAATTATATGAAGACCATGGATCTATAGCACTATAATCATATTTGAACCTAAATTACAATTATCTACAATCAGTTTTCACTACATGGCATATAGGTAATTTATATTTATTAATGTATAATTTTAGGCCAAATGGAAAATAGATTAATGAGAAAATTACAAACTCTTGCTCAAAAGTTATATATTAGAAAGTTACATTTAAAGAATGTTGCATACCTCCTGTCAATATTATTAGGTAGGCATCTATTCTCTCACTTTTAGCACCTGTTTATTTGACTTTTTAGTGTACCTTTTCTTTGTAAATGTTTTCTATATCCACATTTCAAAAGCCGCTCACATTCTCTTTATATTTTGCTTATCCAAAGTCTTAGTTTTTCCACCCCATTCATTACTACAATCCATACAAACTTACTGAATCTCCTTCTCATGTTGCTATTAAAATGTTTATGAGGGAGAAGGGTATATCTCTATTGAATGCTTGCTTTGCCATTGATTTAATACATTTTTACGCATAATAAGTACACTTGGAGAAACCCAAATCACCACAACACTTATTTCAGAAACCTTACAATCGTTTCGTTGACAATGTCAACATCTTCAGAATGTTTCTTCCTCTGAAGATGTTGACATTGTCAACGAAACGAAATAAGTGTTGTGGTGATTTGGGTTTCTCCAAGTGTACTTATTAGTGCTCATCACAGGTTCCAGCTTTCACATAGTGTCATTTTTACGCATTTAAGTTGTTGGCTATTAACTCTATATGTGTGGGCCATTTTCGTGTTGGGTGTATTGAGATCTCCGAAACTAGAAGAAACAACTGTTAAATTGTAAGGTAAAGGTAAGATGCTTACTGGCAATTAGGCCATTGCTGACCCTTTTTGCTCATCTAAACTAACCTACCCTCCACCTTGAGCTCGATCTCAACGACGACAGTGGTTTTGAAAAATCATCCGCCGCCGGTGAGGCTCGAACCGTCGACCCCCGAGTCCGTATTGGAAAGTCTGAATCGACTTTCCCTGTTAAATTGTAAAACTTATACACAATTTTCGGTAATCCTCAAGATAAAATATTCGCGCACCCTAATGGTCTCAATCGTGAAAATTACCAAATTTTCTTGGCAATGGAATGCGGTTTATTTCATGATAGCTGCTGTCTTAGTTTTCAAAATATTTTGAAAAAACACCAAAATCTTTCTATGGCAATTCTGAAGAAAAAAGACAAGCCTGTTCCTACTTTTTTAATTGGCTATAATTTTTAGTGAATTTTTATTTTTAAAAAATTCACTAATAGAGAGGTATCGACGGTGAGACTTTGCAAAAATTTTTTCAAATGAGTGCGAACTAGGACCCCTAGAACCCATATCCAAGGTCAGTTTAAATTTATATATATATATATATATATATATATATATATATATATATATATATATATATATATATATATATATATATATGTATGTATATGTATGTATGTATGTATGTATCCAATAACTCAAAAAATAAATAACCGATTTCGAGTAAACTCGGTAAGTGCCTTTATTTTATTAATGGCTTGGATGAGTTCGTTAGCCAGGAAAATCGGACGGGGTTTTCCGCGAAAATTTTGAGTTTTCTTTCGAAAATTTTTTCTCTGAAAATTACAAAGCTGTTTTAATGAAATTTAATGGATCTATTGCCTTAGGAGAGACCTTACTACGTACCAAAATTCAACTTTCTAAGTTTATAGAAGATTGAGTTATTCAAATTTTGAATTTTCTTTCAAACAAAATTTTTTCTCTGAAAATTACAAAATTATTTTAATGAAATTTGGTGGATATCGTGCCTTAGGAAAGACCTTACTACATACCAAAATCAAACTTTCTAAGTTCATAGAAAATTGAGTTATTCAAATTTGAATCATTTAATAAAAATTCACTACGATTAAGCACTTGCTGCGTCCCGAACTTTTTAACCTTCAAGCATCTTGCAACTCTGTGAAATAAACATTCTCGTTTCTGGATAATGGAACTACTGTATTAGATTTTTATTTGGCCCTTCAGCTTTTTTGTATCATCTACTCCACTTTTTGATATAGCCACCGCATCGGATTTTCTCATTTTTTGAATCTTACTTTTTTAGCTATTATGCAACTCACTAAACAAAACACCCATAACTTATAACCTATTTATATTTAATTTAACATTTAACGTTTTAATTTTAATAATTCATAACCCAACATTCCATATTGTAACATTTATAAATTATACATTAAAAAATCATGATTAGAATCTAGGCTTAATCAATTATTGTACTGGTAAGCTCATAGAGAAAGTCTCTGTATCGGTAGGCCTAAGCTGGCAAATTAAATTGTCACTTATAAGTTGACACAAAAGTGGGATATAAATTGAATAGCGTATTTCATATTTTGATTAGGCTTTTTTATTACCTATTTACCAATAACCTATATACTTGTGAATATTTTTTGAGAGAATATGATTATAGTGTAAATTCAAAGGATTCTTCGCAACGAATAGCACATCCATTGTGAATACACAAATACCTTTGTGACTATTTATGCCTAGTTGAAACAAAAGTTCGTCAAGTTCGTCATACACATTTGTACATTGTAAACATAATAAATTTTCAACATAAGATAATAATTTTGTGTATGTCATTGTATAAAAAAAGACTTTAAAAATTTTGCGTGAATGTTAATGACTTATTCTGTTTGTTCGGCATAAATAGTTGTTTTTTCACTTAGATATTTGGCGAACTGTTGTTTATAAAATATTTCCAAAAATTAGAGAATGTCTGACTAAATTCAAGTTAATGATAAAGTCTAGTAAATTTTTAAACAGTTTGTTTTATAGAACTAAATTATGCAATCTTTAATTGAACTAGTGAAGAATGAATAATGTAAGATTTTGTTCAATATTTCCATAAGGAATATTAATACCGCATTCTAAATGCTGCGTACTTCCACGATATTTGAAGTGAATAAAGCGATTAAGTATAGCTTCAGAAGTATATTGTTGATCCAAAATTGAAAACTTAAGAGATAGATAAAATTATAACAATCGTTTAGACTTAACATGTATTAGTTCTTGTAGTGTCGAATTATGTAGTTGTATTTTCATGATGTAGTTAATCTTTAAATCAACACCAGATCATTGACAATACCTCTAAGATATTTGCAAATCTCATCACTTTCTCATGACTGTATTGTATAGTAAACTATTTATAACTCATCTTAACCTGCCACACATGTAGAAGGTATTGTTAAATATTCTTGAAAGTAAAAAAAGCAATTATAGTTTTGGATCAATTATATTTTAAGTGAGTGGGGAGCTTTTTGAGGTGAAAACAGTGGATATACTGGTGTGATAGTGTATGGTGCACCTTAAGCATTATATATTCAGAGGTCCAAATTGTTAAACTGTTAGAGTTTTCTGCAATTTCACAAGTTTTATAAGCATATATTATATAATTTAATATAATCTTATATTATACAAAATATATATCTGCATAGATAGCCTGTTTTAAATTCCTTAGCGTTATATATTTTCAAATGCATTTTCATGTTACCCTACTCATGTTATACCAACGAATAAACTACTAGTTTCCTACATGTTTTATTATTTAAAGACCCTTAACGTTTAATTTTAGGCCGTGCCGCCTCCACAAAAGATAATTCTAGATGCCTACCGAGACCTCTTATTCGATTCCAACCAATCCATAATAAAGGCTGGTGATTTAAATGCCAAACACTTTAATTGACAATCTCGCAATGAAAATTATAATACAAATCTAAAAGTCCTCGAATCCTGTGTCGACAACCATGCAGACTGCATAGTTGACGCACCTACAAGACCCACACACTTCGCCAGTGTGGGTCAACCTGACATGCTCTACATAGCAATCATGTCGAACACCACCATTCTTCACGAAATAACGACACTAAACGACCTCTCGTAGGACCACAACCCAGTCATATTGCAGTTCGGATATAACAATGACGAACCTGACTTCTCAAAGAAAAAGGTAGTGTGGCCAGTGTTCACAAATCACCTTAAAAACAACCTTGGCAATATTCCAGTTATCCGCAGCATCCCGAGCTCGAGAGTGCAGTGGATAATCGACAATCCAAGATCCAATGTTCTGTAAAACATGCATCAAGGATGTACCCCGTCCCGAGCAATCTGCCGCCAAAAGACTAATTCAGAAAAGGCTAGCCTCATTCACCTCTGAGAACCATATCCTTCCGGACTAGCAATTCAGATTTAGACACCACAGATCTTCGCGTGGTAAAAAAACATCACAGGAAGATTCAACAAAAACAAGTCAACTGGTGCAATATTTCTCGACATTGCTCAAACCTTCGAGACGGTTTGGCATGCAGGCATCCTTAACAAACTTCTATCATTTAATTGTCCGCTCCCTCTGATACTGCTCATCAGGTCATACATGAGACAGGTGAAGTTCCAGGTCAAAAATCTGAGAACCAGATCTAGTATCTACTCAGCCACGGCTGGCCTCCTACAGGGTTCTGCTGTACGATATATTTATCGCAGACATACCGACACTGCCCCTAAACGTGACATACGCACTGTACGCAAACGACACTACCATCCTCAGCAGCTCCACGCAGCCGAGGATAATAACCCAAGATCTACAAACCGCCGTATACGAGCTGCGAGACCGGTATAGGAAGTCATGTCTAGCTATAAACCCCGATAAATGTTCAGCAGTCCTATTTTCCAAGAGGAAACACACACCTTGCGAGCACGTATCATTAGACAACCGTCTAATTTCCTAGCAAGACTCCGCCAAATACCTCGGGGTTTTCTTCAACAAACGCTTAACATGGCGCACTCATGTCCAACATGCTCAACGAAAAGCTTCGAGATTATGACCGATTCTTTCCAGAAATTCCAAATCGTTCATGAACAATAAACCGATAGATAAACTAACGTATAAAGTCATAGTTCAGCTATGCAACGCCTGCACGGGCCACTGCGGCCGACGCACACATCAAGACTCTTTAAATCATCCAGAATCAAATTCTGAGAATGGTTACCGGAACGCCATGGTTTGTCAGAAAGAGTCAGATTAACTCTGATCTGAAAATGCTACTCAGTTCGCAAAAGTCGCTTCTCACCCAAATGCTCTTCTCAGTAGTGCCACCGATTACGATGAGCAACTTCCACATAGGCATAAGCTTCCAAAGCTTATCCTTATCCGATAACGCCCCCGCGGCGAAACAGAATGGAAACATTCAAATCCCAACGTCATTGTATGAAATCTTTTCGACGGAGGTATGGACTAAGGTCCGGTACTCCAGGAAGTGGAGTTTTATGGATAGGCGTCGCACACTACCTCGATATCACACACACTGCAGCATTCTCCGCTCCTGGTTAAAAAAAAAGTAAGTTTTGTTTTTGTGCTGTCATTACATCGTTATATAAAAGACCTGGGTAAGGGTGCAGTTCAAATAGAATACCCCCAAGCTCCTGTTCAGCCCTGACTATCAGTTAGTCTAATTAAAAAGCTGGGGAAAGGATAGCCATAAGGTAATGAATCATGGCATACATATCAAGGTCATGTGACCATAATGTGTACATTACCTCATGGTTTTCCGTCACCCTGATTTTTAATTTGAAAAACTTATGGTCTAGTCAAGTCAGAAGGTTGGGGGGAGGGAATGGTAATGTACCTTCATCCACGTGTTTTTATAACGATGTAATAAAACAGCACAAAACAAAACTTACTGTGGTGAGACACTCGTATGAATTTACGTCTAACTTTGTGGTTTACGTTTTGTTTGTCTCCATGCCTCCATAGCCATTTTTTCCCTCAGGGCTCGTCCGCGGCCTTGCCGCCCCGATAGCACTGCAAACTTTGGTTGATTGTGTATACCCTTAGTCTTACTCCACCCATTCCAAAATCACTGTGCCTTGAACTAGTCTGCACAACGATTGGTAGGGTGAAGTTTTATATTGCTCCGATCTAGACTGACCGTAGATCAGTTGTCTTTTGCGGTCCAGAGCTTTACACTCGCACAAGATGTGCTGGGCTGATTCCTCCCCCTCACCGGAGAGTCTGCATGCGAGGTCCCCGTCGAACCGCCCCATTTTATGCAGGTGTTTCTTGACGGCTATGTGTCCCGTCAAGAGACCTGTTGAGTTTCTGAGCTGTCCGCTGCTAAGATTTAGCAGCTCTACAGCTCTCTTTGAACTGGGTCCGTCAATTATTGACTTCCCATGTCTGAGCCCTGGACAGTCCGCCCAGTACACCTTGTGTTGGTTTCTGACCCAGGACGTAATGGCTCCCCTGACAGTGCTCTTTGTCACGTCCAGAGCCGGTTCTGGTCCCATAAATGGTTCTGCTGACCCACTCTTCGCGAGACTGTCAGCTTCTTCATTGCCTTTGACCCCCGAGTGACCCGGTACCCAGATGAGGGTCATCCCATTCTGCCTAGCCAGGTCGCTCATCTCGTCTCGGCACTTACTCACCAGCCAGGAATTTACCCGTGGGCTACTTAGTGCCTTAAGGGATGCCTGGCTGTCTGTAGCTATGAGGATCCGCTTGTTGGTGTAGCCCCTCCTCTTGTTCTCCCGCACACAGTGCAGGATGGCGTACATTTCGGCCTGAAAGACCGTTGCATGGGCTTCGAGGGAAATACTATGACTTACCCTCGGTCCTTCCGAGTAAACACCTGCCCCCGTCCCACGCTCCCCGCCGGATCGGTCCGTGAACCAGACGAGCGCGTCTCGTGGTCTGCACGGCGTCTCCTCCCGCCATGCCTCGCGGTCGGGGATTTCCACTATAAAGTTATTTTCCCTGCACATTCACGGGCTCGCGAAGTCTGGCCTCATTTCAAGCATGGGCTCCTTCACGATCTCCTGAATTTTGCAGTGTCCCCTGAAGCCTGGGTTGATCTTAAGTCTACCATTGCAGGCTAGTCTGTATAGTCCTAGCCTGGCCTCCCCCATAATAAGTAAGTGTAGGGGGGGGGGCAGATCAAGCAACACCTCCATGGCGGCTGTTGGGGTTGAAGTCATGGCCCCTGTGATGCCTAGGCAAGCGATCCTTTGGATCTTGCCTAGTTTTTGTTTGGCACTGGATTGTGTCACCTTAGGCCACCAGACCAGTGCCGCGTATGTTATAGCCATAGAGATATGTAAGGTTAGATGAATTCTGATCATAATTAAAAACGCATTATACAAACAGCCTGCATTATAATTGAAAGCAGGTGTTGTGGTGAGCTGGGACTTTCCGTAAAACCCAGCGAAGACGGAAATGATCCTATTCGCCAAGAAAAGGAATCTGGAGGAGTTCAGGGCGCCGGTCATGTTTGGAAAACCTTTAGCTTTAATGCGGGTGGTCAAATAATATCTAGGGGTTGCCCTGGGCTCCAAATTATCATGGGGGTCGCAAATAGAACGAGTAGTGAGGAAAGGAGCAGAGACCCTCTGGCAGTTGCACCGTGTGATAGGAAAGACCTGGGGATCCTTCATTAGATTTACACTGCGATCGTCAGGCCGAGAGTCCTTTATGTATGGGGCAGTGGTCTGGTGGTGTGGTATGAACCAAACTGCTACCCGGAACAGGGCCAAACTTCAAAGGTTGGAAAGTCTAGGTATCACCGGCGCTATGAAGACGATGCTCTCAGCCGCGTTAGAGGTCTTGCTGATGCTGCCACCACTTCCAATCTGTATTAGAAGTGAGGCTGTGGCGTCGCATCTCAGAATGCGAGACTCGGGAAACTGGAAAAGCTTTGCTCTGTGGACATATACAACAGCATTCGAAACGGAGTTTACGCTATGCTGTCTGTAGCTAATCGACAGGATGTGATGATGAGCCCTGATAAATGCGTATACATTTGCTCACATAGTCAGGCGGCCCTCCGGGTAATCTGCGCGTCCAGAATTAGGTCAATGCTGGTTCAGGAGTGCGCTGACGCTCTTGCGGGATTGTCAAGGACCAAGGAGTTTATGTGGGTTCAGAGAGACACTGTGGCGTGGTGGGGAATAAAGTGTCAAATGACCTCGCAAGGCTTGGTTCCCGGCGGCCGTTCTGTGGCCCGGCAACTGCTATATGCATAAGTAGGAAGATGTTTTCCGACGCCCTAGATAAATGGACTGAAGATATCATGGAGGTCGGACAGTGGCTGTAGGCAGGCGAGGGATTTCGTGGAGAGGCCGGATAGAAACAAGACTTTCTGACTTCTTGGTAGAAGTCGTTCTGCGCTTAACCGCATCATTGGGGTGCTGACAGGCCACTGTACTCTCAGAAGACACCTTACGTTGGTAGGTGTTGATAGTGATCCCATTTGCCAGGAATGCGGCGAGACTGAAGAAACGTCTTATCACTACCTGTGCGAATGCGAGGCTTTTGGGAGTCTTCGAGCAGAATTGTTCGATTCGAGGACTCTACATAGGAGCCAGGTGAGTTCCGTCCAATGGAAGACCGCGATGGCCTTTATTCTGAGGTCGAGGAGGTTTGGTGACAACACCGAGGAGGGGTACGGCATGGTTTATGGGTTGCCAAAAGGGGCCCGATGCGGCATACTTGCGTGGCTCTAACCTCCCCACCATTGCTACTACCACTATGGTCAGAATGCATCTAGCCTTAAATAAATCGTTCCTCTATTAAGGAAGAACGTTACTAATGATCATATTCAGTCCATTTCGTTCAACCCTACACTATATATGCTCTTTCCCATTTTAGTGAATTTTCGTAAAAGAATTCATTAATGAAGAGACGGCGACTTTTAAATTTTGAAAAAAAAAATGCTTCAAATGAGCGCGAACTAGGCCCCATAGAACTCATATCCAGGGTCAGTTTCATATACATAAACGAAATATAGACCAAAATATTTTGTGTGGTTAACAAAATCTGTTGAATATTATACATATTGGATTATAGTTCGCGGACGAGAGCACCCTCCACTCAAATATACAATATTCTAAGCCTGTCTCTTTAGCCCAATTAGATGAGGATCGCAGACTCATGGAGGGTTCTGTCTCCGTGGATCTCCAAAAAATATTAGACTGGGGAAGTAGAAATCTTGTACAATTCAACCCCACCAAATCACAGTCTTGCTTTCTTTCTCATAAGAGATACACCAGCCCTAGACCCATCACAATAAACAACCAAGTTATTTAAAGTAATGAGTTCTTTTCACTTGTTGGCATTTCTGTGGATCGAAATTTCAATTGGCACCAACATGTCTCATCAATTGCAGAAGCGGCTGCTAAGAAATTAGGTTTCCTCCTCCGGGTTCACAAATACTTTTCACCAGCTAATCTCTATACCTTATATACTTCACAAATAAGACCAAACCTCGAATACTGCTCCCACATCTGGGGTGCTGCTGCCGTTTCTACACTCTCTATCCTGGACTCCATTCAGAAGAGAGTTATACGCCTTATCGGTGACCCTACCCTCACCCAAAGGCTGCCATTCCTTGCCCACCGACGTGCCGTTGGTGACCTCTCTCTCTCTCTCTTTTATTGATATCTGCACGGGCACTGCTCAGAGGAGCTTTCTTCCATAGTTCCTCCACCTGCTGCCCCCAACAGATCTACCAGGGGAACAGAGCGAATGCACCCTTTTACTGTCTAGGTCACTAGACATAGAACATCTTGTTATGCCCGTTCTTTTGTCCCGAGAACTTCCAAGTTGTGGAATTCCTTGCCAGCACATGTTTTTCCTTCTCCCCCGAACCTCCAAATCTTCAATTTCAGAATTAACAAGTTGCCTCTTTCCTCCTTGTCGACACCCACGGTACGATAGTATTTATGCTGTAGGCCCTCGTGGTGTGTTCTTGAAATAAAATAAGTAAATAAAAAAGATAATAATTAAGTTTTCTTGGTGCGAAACGGTCAGGAACTACCAGAAAAATTACTTTGTAAAATTTTATAGTTTTTCTCTCAAAACGTCAATTTAAAACGTCAAAATGTTTCGATTTTTTTTATAAAGATCCTGAAACTAAATGTTATAACAAGTGTGTTTTATAACGCCTTAGGTTTCTGTTTTAACCGTTATTGTTGTTCATTTTACTAAAATATTTGCAGTTTAAAAACGACCCTTCCTCTGATGGCTTGGCAGTTTAAGTTATATGTTTTTTTTTTGAATTTTTATCAAAAAGCTTTTATCTTGGCCAGTGTGTAAATTGTTTGAAGAGGTTAGTTGGCGGGGAAAAACGAATAATTTTTTTCGGAAACATTTGAATTTTTTAAAAAGATTTTTGCACTTTTTCAAACAATGAAGTTATTTTGATTATACTCTTAACCAAAGTTGATTCCTTTGATTTAAAAAAAAAACATACTTTCGATAAAAACATTTTAATGAAAAGTCGCTACTATAACGCACTTGCTACGTCCAGACTTCTTCCGTTATAACTCGTAAAAAACAAACCAATTTTGATATAAGCTTAACACCCACAACTTCATTAATTTGCGTTTGGCAGCAACCCTTAAAGATATTTAAATGGCAAGAGGGGGCCATGCGACATATCTATTTTCAAAGGTCTAATCATCCTCTATATAATGAATGAAGTTTGGAACATATGATGAGCTCTTATAAGTACAATTTGGAAAACCCAATCACAACAGAGTTTTCAGAGCTGACGACCGTTTCGCTAGCAAAGTTCGTGTCATCGGAGAGATGAGTAAACTCGAAAACACAACTGTCACCGCACGCATCCTTTAATCATATTGCTTACAAGGTACTAGACGATGAGTCATGATTTTTGCCAAGTTTATGTTAACTTTTTACAGGTGTAATTTTAAGCGGAATTTTACATGATTACATTGTCTTTACCTTTAAATTATTACTATAATAAAGCTTCCAGTTTTCTCTATGGCAACTAATGGACTCTTCAGTACCTGTAGATGGTACACATTTCTAAAAAGCAGAAGAGTCTACTATGTGCGACATCGTTTAAGATTTGAACTTGCGCTTTTTGAATTTAAAGTGACGTGACCATAGCTATTATAGTCATCTAATATCATAGAATTGTTCATCATCTGATGACGCTAACTTCGTTTGTGGAACGATTGTCTAGTCTATAAAAATGTGTTGTGGTGAATTGGGTTCTCCGAAAGTGTACTTATTAATACTCATCACTGGTTCCAATCTTCACTTAGTGCATTAGTCATCTTTTATGCAGAATTTACTGGTATTTGGTATTGTGATTTTTAGTACATATTGCTTACAACGTACTGGGTGATGAGTCATAATGTTTGCCATATTTATATGTATTAGCGTTTTTTTAAGGTATCAATTGCAGAGGACTTTTCACGATTAAAAGTATCATTATAATTATTATTATAATATATTATATCTTTTACTTTCCATTTTAGCAACTCGTTGATATTTAGTACACGTTTTTAAAAGAAGAAGACATAGAAAGTACTTTCTGCGACGGTGCTTAAAATAGGACTTGCGCCGTGACGTGATCCCCATAAGTCCATAAGGGATTAGCCATCTTTTATTTAGAATTTACGGCGAACTGTATCTGCTAATTAGTGTTGTAGTGCTCAATAAATTACAAAAGGGTTTGCAAAATGCATGTTTATGGAATGTATAATCAAACCGGAAGGTAATGATATATTTTTTTAAACAATTGTTGCTTTTATACTCAATAACTTAATTCATTCATGTGTTGTGTATTTTTAGTCGTTACGTCACCACGATTCAAATGTCGGCGGTTTCTTTAGCGGATTTTCATTAAAAAAAACTTAAAGGTATTCAACGGTCAGTCAGTCTATTTAAGTAGGTTCGTAGAACCCATATCCCTACCCAAAAGTTTTCAGAAATTGAAATATTAAAATAAATGGTGCCCACGTTTTGGTTCATGTTTAGGAGTCATTTTCAAGACTAAGCGAATGCTTTTAGGATTGGAGGTGACAGATGACAGATCAAACATTTTTCAGTTGTTATTTAGGCATTTATGTATTTAGAAAAAATCATTACATTACAATACATTCTATTTATATTATTCTAACACGTTTGGCTAAGGCGTAAGCCATTGGCACAGTTTGAAACATTATTACTTATACCAAAAAAAAAAAACCATTTCAATCTGTCTACTAATCTAGGGTTTGCGGGCCATTATATCTGTGTAAAGCCTAAATGATCTAAGGCTAGATGCATTCTCACCACAATTAGAACCGTAGACCAGTTTTGCTCTAATTAGAGCTCGTCAGTATGGCATACTAATTGTAGCAAAAATGCACCTATAAAGTAATACAGCTATGGTAGCCAGCCTTCCAACACCAAGTGAGTGGTAAGACACAAAGCAACGTGTACCAACCAAGTAGTATGTTGTCACGCCACCTCCACAACACCAACTTCATGTCATACATTTTGACATTGCAAGTAGCAAAAGCTATTTAGCAACAAAATTTTACAAACACGAAACATCCAAATCATAAAAAGTGAATATGTTCAATGAAATAAGGTAGTAATGAATGGCATGAGTATATTTATATTGTTCATGTAAAGTGAGATATGCTCCAAAACATGTCGCAGAACTGAGTACTTTTCTTACAAAAAAATCCAAATAACTCCAAAAGTTTGCTTCTGCCCTCATTTCTGTTGTGATTTTCGTCATCTACACCCTAAGACACATCTGTTTACAAAATTTCATTAGAATCGAACACATGTGCGGAAAGTAAACTTTTACCATTATTTATATTGTGCATCCTAATGATATTCTCTTCTTGCTATCAAAGTTTCAAAGAAACATCTTCCTATTTAAGGGTAGTTTACTCTTGGCATTTTTTCATTTTTTAATGCTACCAGAACTACTATGAATATGACAAGCTATACAATTACGTATAATCATTAATAGTAACTACCAGCTCGCTACCAAAAGTTGACTGAAAAATACCCCCATTTAAGGGTTAGTTCCCTTTTGACATATTTCAGTTTATTGCCACTGCCGCAAAAACTATTTCACTGACTGAGCTCAAAATACATGTATAACCATTTCTAGGTACAATAAACTCGCTACTAGAAGTTGGCTGGAAAATACCCCCAATTAGGGGTAGCTTACTCTTGGCATACTTGAGATACGATTACTACTATCAATAATAAACTTGCTACCAGAAGTTCACTGAAATCGTAGTTTACTCTTGGCATATTTGGGTTAATCACCGCCACTGGTAGACCTATGCAACCGATTGAGATCCAAATATATATATTCAATTACTACTATCAACAATACAGCAGTTGTATAAAAAATACTCCCATATAAGGGTAGTGTACTCTTGACATATTTCAGTTTATTGCTACTACAGCCAATACTATTCAACTGACTGAGCTCAAAATACATGTGTGATCACTACTTTAAGGGAACATTTGATACACCCTGATGTTATGTCGCGAGACAGTTTCAGGGTGAAACAAAAGGAGGTTCAAAAGGGTCAATGGTTTGGTTATCCTTGACCAGTGCCGGCTAAGGAGAGGGTATTTTCGAGTCAACTTCTGGTAGCGAATTTATTGTTGACAATAGTGATCGTATATATATTTGAATCTCAATCGGTTGCATAGTTTTCTCGGTGGCAGTGATGAACTTAAATATGTCAAGAGTAAACTACCCCTAAATGGAGGTATTATTATGTCAACTTTTGGTAGCGTGTTAGTAGTTATTAGTAATGTTGATATGTAGGTTAGGTTAGGTTTGAATGTGAGTGGGCCATACTGGTCCCTCCACCGTGACCATAAGGTCTATTGTGGCTCACGCCTAATGGTCTATATTTCGCCCAACACAGCCAGCCTCCTGCAGAGGTCGATAACCTTTGTGGGCGAAAGTTGATCCAGATCTTCCGGAGCTTTGTCTTGCCGAAGAGCAGGTATCTAGTCCTGTCCGCCACCGGACAGACCACACAGTACGTGTGGTCTGCTGTCTCGTCACTCTCCATACACAGCCGGCACTCAGTTTCCTGACTGACTCTAATTCGGTGCATGTGGTGACGCAAGCGACAGGCCGACTAGAGTACTCAGTTGTTGTCTGTTTAGTTCTAAGAAGTTTTTTAGCCCTTGACTCAGACAGGCCATTTATGAAGGCCTTAGAGTGAGCTAATCCTGGCAGATTTTGCAAAAGGTTCAGCCTTGCCTCGGGTTGCATTGCGCAGGAAGCTGTGACCATTGCTGTGATCCAAGGGATTTGAGCTGTGTGTTGAAATGCGAGGAAAGTAAGTAGGTTGCTGAACCATATTTGCTAAAGAATTGCTGACTGCAAAGGCTTCCACTGCTCTCCACAAGGATCGGTTTTTGAAGATCCTAGCCATTCCTAATTATGGACATTGAAGTTACCAAGAATAGTGACCTCGGAGGAAGGATATTCAGAAATCAGATGGTCAGTTTTGTCGAAAAGGTAGTCTTAGAGCTGGACATATATATATATATATATATATATATATATATATATATATATATATATATATATATATATATATATATATATATATATATACATATATATATACACATACATATATATATACATATATATATACACATACATACATATATATATATATATATATATATATATATATATATATATATATATATATATATATATATATATATATATATATATATATATATATATATATATATATATATATATATATATATATATATATATATATATATATATATATATATATATATATATATATATATATATATATATATATATATATATGAACAACTTGGTTTTTGGGTTAAATCACGTCTAAATTTTGTTTAAAATTATGTATGTAAAAAAAATTATACATAAAACCCTGTTCAAAATGGTCTCAAATGTCAAACTTGTCAACAATGAAATGCAGGTAACAGTAGCATAAAAGCATTGTAGTAAACTCTGTATACAGACATAGGTTCATTAGATCGAAGTACATTAAAAAAACACATTTTTCTATCTTGTAATTCATTTGTTTAAATTGTTTCCACCAAACCAAAGCTTTGCTACAACTTAAAATGTATGTCATGTAGCTAGTCAAAATTTTGTATTGATTTTTTTTGACACAACTGGGCTTCTTAGAGCATTGTGTGATGTATGACAGTCGTCATCTTGGTACGGAACCAGGTAGTATGTTGTCACGACAGCTCCAAATAACACAAAATGTTATAAAATAGAGACCAATTTACAATTTTGTAAATTGTCAGCCCTGGCCCATTTCTTCTCTAATATAGGGACAATGTATGTAAGGCGACTGTCTTACGTTCTAGGTGGCTGGCTACCATAGCCGTATTACTTTATAGGCGTGTTCTCACTGTAATTAGTATGCTGTACTGACGAGCTCTAATTAGAGCGAAACCAGCATGGGGTTTTAATTATGGTGGGTTTGTTAGTTAAATGATATGTGATGATATGTATGTAGATATTTTTTTTATACATTTTTTAACTCCTGTTCTTAACTGCAGTTACATGTATTGTGTCTGCGACAGAGGGAAGTGCCGAAAATTTGGTTTTCTCAGAGATGACTTTAAATCCTCAAGAAGACTAGTACATTGTAAATCTAGCCTGGACATATGCTATTATAAGTAAGTACATTATGCCTTTAATACTAAATTAAGTTGTTAACTTTGCGTTTAATAAAGGCCCTATAAACCTCAAAAGATTTATGGGCAGTGAAAAATGCAATTTCTTCACTAAAACATGCTCTATATTTCGCAACTTTTTTTGGTGCATCCTCAGGAGCCTAAAAAAGAATTACAGCTATGGTATACAATTCATAATTGTCTTAGAATTACCTACTGAGAGCTGAACACAGTAAAAGATAACCTCCTGGTAATGAACAAGGAGAGAGAGAGAGAGAGAGAGAGAGAGAGAGAGAGAGAGAGAGAGAGAGAGAGAGAGTGACATCTCACAGGTTTGGTATTTTACACATAATGAACACACCAGGACACTTAAAAAACGTCGTTACATGGTCATATCTGTAAGAACATTCTTAAAATTTTAAAAATGAAGTGAGGGTTTGATGCAACACTCAGTTCTTGGAAACAGGGTACCCAGCGACCTGGAGAACCGGGAAAACCTGGACAAATCAGGGAATGTGAAATACCCCCTAAAATGTCAGGGTAATTTGTAATTTTACTCATATGTCATGGAAATCGTTCAGTAGACCTGGAAATTATATATTTGTAAAATTTCGTCACTAGCAGATGCATTTTTATTTTGTTTTCATATATTATATAAATTTTCTCACCTAAATAGTTTTCTCACACCTACGAAAATATATCTGACTTACCTTTGGTACCAATATCAATTAAATCCATCAATCAACGCAGCGTATGCCACATCATGTGCTGATATAAATAGCGTCTTCATCTATCTCAAACATGTCTCATATGTAGGTACATCTCACTTTGAATGTTGTTCCTTGAATGCATAAAATGCAAAATGCGTTTTAGGTATTGGCCGACTACAGCTGTGCTGTGAATGTGTTTATTTTATTGTAACCTTTATAATCATGTTGAAAGTTTCAAAATATTTGGCATTTGTATATGGCACATGTAAACAGTATCTTTGTTTCATTTGTTCAGCGAATTTTCTATAAAAACTTCGCTTTTAGAGATGTAACGACTTTAGAATTTTCAAAAAAAATATTTGTGAGCGGAAATCTGAGCTTTTGTAACCAATTTCCATGGTTTGCGAAGTTTCTATGCCACCTATGGACTGCTGGTTTGTTTCATCACACTGGAAAATTCTTTCCGGATGCTAAGTTCGTCGGCCAGTTATGAAAGTCAAGTTTTTCCAAGAAAAAATTGCAAATTTTCTTCTCGAAAATGCTATATATTATAAATTTAACACAGTTAAGCTTACTTATGTTTTTGATTATGTACGTTTTCTGTTCGTAATTTTTATTTATCTTGTTCACAAAAAAAGTATTCAGGTATATGTGTTTTTAATTTCGAGTATTATAAAAAATTTACTCGAGGGGCTTGGAAATGTCAGGGAATTTGGTTTGTCATTTCTGCTGGCTACCCTGCTGGAAACCTGTTGATTGGCAGCTGACTTTTATATTTTGTGTTCGTGACACACACACACACACACACACACACACACACACACACACACACACAAATATATATATATATATATATATATATATATATATATATATATATATATATATATATATATATATATATATATATATATATATATATATATATATATATATATATATATATATATATATATATATATATATGCTGCGTACATAGTATTTCACCAAGTGGGATTATACAGAAACAATTTGACATTTAGATTTGACGTTTGGTGGGTTTAAATTATATATAAATACCCATAATTCAATACTAGTTTATTTTGCTTTGTGTGACTTGTGTTTGTCTGAAGCCGCCATCTTGAATATTTTTTAATGGCAACTTAGGTTTAATTTGGTGTCATTTGGCAGGTAATTGATTTAGAAATACAACACACTATATCATAAGGTTGTTTATTCTAAAATTACAGAGACAATTTTATTTACTTTATTTATTTAATAAATTCACATATATTACACAACAAGGGTTACAAAGTACATAATCTGTGTCACATAAGTATACATACACTTGTCGCTGTCATAATAACATAGTTATTTAATATGAATATAAACTAATACTTCAAGTGAATATAACAAATTTTGAATAAGCAGTTACTTAGTTGAAGAAAATCACAATAACTGCTCAAATTGTTGTCCATTTACTTCTTGAGAATATGTAAGTCTAATAACAAAAGCACCCAATGCATCATTCTGCAGACATGCCGTGGCAATGTTTGCAATCACAGTTCTAATTCGAGCTTCCAATTCTTCTAATGTTGTTGGTCTATTATGCTACGCAACACTTTTCAAATATCTATTATGGTACACAACACTTTTCAAATATACACAGCCCCGCCCCCCCAAAAATAGTCCATTGGAGTCATCTCTGGAGACCAAGGAGGCTATTCAGTCGGATGCTGTGTCCAATCTATTGCCCTGCAAAATTGTCATTTAGGAATACACGAACAAATGACCAAAATTATAGATATTGTAATTTATAACGGTTTCTCTCCGGATATTGTGTACAGATAAGTTGCTAAGGAACATGTTGGTAAGTAACATTATGACATTGAAGCCTGAATCTGTTCACTGTACTTCCTATGTATCTTTGTCTTGCAAAGGGGTTAGAGAAAATATTCAAAGATATAGATATATAAAGTTGATAATTTGTAGAGCTTTTTGGGTGGACCAAAGGATGCTATTGACTTCAGACAAAATCGAGCTTTTATGAAATATCTTCTAATATGCGAGAAAATCTGTAATTGATTAATGCAGAGAATGATAACCACAAGATTCAAATAGCACATAGCTCATTTAAGACTCAATAGAGTTGAAAAATCTAGCGTTGCCCAACATATGATTGACTCGGGACATAAGGTAGGCAACAGTAATCTTAAGTATTGAAAGTAACCACAGATTATTGGAGAGTTTAGAAATCCACAAAGTAAATACACAACATTTAATGAATTAGGATGGGTTCAGTTAATTCAACACTTTTTGAAATAGCACAAACAATCCATGTTGCTTTCATCATAACAACCGGTTAGGGATATCCACTGACACAATAATGGCCCTTGGATAATGTCATCCGGTATTACATCATGCGGTATTGTAGTTATTGCAGGAACTAAGTGGACAGGCAGACTGATAAAATTTTCTCCCTTCACAAATCAGGTTTTTTCGCATATTTTGAAACTTTCGATGTTTGAGTTAAAACAAAATTTTCGATTTTCCGTTCCCGATACCATACTTCCACGTGTAAGTCAATGTGGAAGTAAAATTAAGGTGTTTTTGGCAAGCAGGTCTTACTACAGATTTGAGGAGTTCTTCAGTGACAAACTTGACACTTCAATGTTTTTGTTTTGTTTTAACTGTTAATGTGTTGAATCATGTTTAGATGATATGTGTTTATCTTTGTAAATGTTTATTTTAGGTTAAGTTTTGTTTATATGCTTGTTTATACGTCTTTATTTTGGGAGGTATATGTGGATTTTGTTGTATGACATGTTCAACGCCCAGTGTGTATATCAAACTTAAATTATATTATTATTATTAGTAACCCGTTCAATGGGGAAGATGTCATATAGGGTCAACCCATAGTGAGTGCTACATTGGGGAGGATGTCACATAACTTTTTTGCATCTGACGTCCATATATTGCGTTCTTTTTCTACCTAGATCAATTCATTAGTTTATTTATTTATTCATACACCATCCAACAGCTTAAAAGCCAAATTAAGGATGGGCCAATACACAAAACATAATAACAAACAATAATCAAACAAACTATACAAAAGAGAATCACAAATTAGATCGCTTTGAAAAACATTTTTATCTCTGATATATTACATGAGAAGATATCTAGACGGTCCTGCAATACAGAGTAATCATTGCACATCTGGTAAATTGGAGACGATCGCAGCAATCACATACGAGCAGTCGGGAGATATAATGTGCCTGGAAAACGTGCTGCAATACGAGGCACATTGAAATTAAGTTGCTGAAGCAGATTAGGGCAGTCGAACACAGAATTAACCAGTTTGTATAAAAATATAATGAAACTGCACTGCCTGCGCATCGACAGACTCTGCAGACTAAAGCGAAGAAGTAAAATTTTCATGAGGAAAACCAATAGACAGAAATCGACCATCCTCACGAAAGCTAAGAAATTTTAGAAATTTCCTTTGCACTGATTCTAGACTTGCCACATGTATCTCATAAGCCTACACAACTGAGCCATATTCAAGTCGGGACCTAACCAAACAACTAAAGAGCAGGAGGAGGGTGTCAGTCTGTGAGAAATTTTTGCTGTTTCTTATCAGAAACCCAAGAGTTTTGTAAGCGGAACTGACAGTCTGCTCATAGTGTGGTTTAAAAGATAGAGTACCACCAAAAACAATTCCAAGGTCCTTAACTGTTCCAGGGCGATATTGTACCCGAAAGTAACTGCGTGCTTATTTCGAGTAAAGGACATCACACAACACTTGGAAAGATTCATAGAAATACCACTCCGACAACACCATTTATCAAGGATCTGAAGACAGTTCTGGAGCTGCAAACAGTCATCAACACTCGAAATATTTGCGAAAATCTTAATATCATCTGCATACATTAAAAAAGGAACATGTAAAACATGTTTAACTGGGTCAATAAATATATTAAACAGTAATGGACCGAGTATGGAACCCTGCGGCACTCCCGAAGTTACGTGATAGGTGTAAAATTTGAAGCCCCCAACCTGAACAAATTGACTCCTTCCATCCAGGTAAGATCTGAATAAGCCAAGCAAGCCCCCGGAGAATCCGATAGCCCTCATCCTGTCAATTAGAACAGAATGATTTAGACAATCGAATGCCTTAGATAGATCAGTATACGCAACATCAACCTGTCGAGAGCGGACGCAATGAACTGTGTAACGTCAACTAAATTCGTTACAGTCGATCTCCCTGGAATGAAACCATGCTAAGAAATAGAGAGTCTGTTTTTGATGTGAAACAGTATTCGCCGAAAAAGGCAGGCCTTGAAAATCTTACAGAAGACACATAGTATGACTATTGGTCGATAGTTTGATGGATCACCACTATCCCCCGCCTTGAAGACAGGGAAAACCCGTGACAGCTTCCAAATCGCGGGGAATAGTAGTTCACATACCCATGCTGCCACCTGGTGTGTGAAGAAGAAACCGTCAAAATTGATTTATTCTATGGTAAATAGTAGAGGCGTGCGAATCTTCGAAATTACGAACTGACCCTAAACTCGGAACTGAAAATTCTTCAAAATAGTTAGTACTGTACTGCTCAAAACTACTTCGAAGTTAAACTTTACGGGCATTCAATGTTGACAAAGGTAGCCAAGTTGTAACACGGTAATGGCACCATTAACTTGGTAGCAGCGCTTTAAACCCAGTATTGGTTCCATTAAGTTGGTAGCGTAATTTAAGGAGATTTCACTTATGCATATTTTGACAGTTGATGGGTGCTTAGACATGATAGCCATTTAACAATCACAGATTTTTTTTTATATATGTCCTAGCATCCCCTCGCGTTATTCAGTTACAACATTATGATAGTTTTTTTCAACAACACACCACGAGGGCTTACAGCGTAAATACTATCGTACCGTGGGTGTCGACAAGGAGGAAAGAGGCAACTTGTTAATTCTGGACTGGCAGGTTTGGAGGTTCGGGGGAGAAGGAAAAACATGTGCCGGCAAGGAATTCCACAACTTTGAAGTCCTCAGGACAAAAGAGCGGGCATAACAAGATGTTCTATATCTGGTGACCTGGACAGTAAAAGGGTGCATTCACTGTGTTCCCCTGGAAGATCTGTTGGGGGCAGCAGGTGGAGGAACTATGGAAGAAAGCTCCTCTGAGCAGTGCCCGTGCAGATATCTATAAAAGAGAGAGAGGTCACCAACGGCACGTCGGTGGGCAAGGGATGGCAGCCTTTGGGTAAGGGTAGGGTCACCAATGAGACGTATAGCTCTCTTCGGAATGGAGTCCAGGATAGCGAGTGTAGAAGCGGCAGCAGCACCCCAGATGTGGGAGCAGTATTCGAGGTTTGGTCTTATTTGTGAAGTATATAAGGTATATAGATTAGCTGGTGAAAAGTATTTGCGAGCCCGGAAGAGGAAACCTAATTTCTTAGCAGCCGCTTCTGCAATTGATGTGACATGTTGATGCCAATTCAAATTCTGATCCACAGAAATTCCAACAAGTGAAAAGAACTCATTACTTTGAATAACTTGGTTGTTCATTGCCATGGGTCTAGAGCTTGTGTATCTCTTATGAGAAAGAAAGCAAGACTGTGATTTGGTGGGGTTGAATTGTACAAGATCTCTACTTCCCCAATTTAATATTTTTTGGAGATCCACGGAGATAGAACCCTCTATGAGTATGCGATTCTCATCTAATTGGGCTAAAGAGACAGGCTTAGAATATTGTATATTTGAGTGGAGGGTGCTGTCGTCCGCGTAACTGTGAACTGGGTTGGATGTGCTAGAGAGGAGGTCATTGATGTAGAGAAGAAACAAAATAGGGGCTAAAGCTGAACCTTGAGGAACTCCTGCATTAATTTGATACAGCGAGGCAAAAAGTTCAGCCTTGCCCAGGGCTGTAGAAACAATTTCATCCATGATGGTAGTGTTCAAAAGCGAAACCTGTAAATTTTGTTGACCTTTTCCTTTTTTTTTAAGAATGGGTATCCTATACATACCAAATATTGTATGCTACAATAAACCTATATTTTCTATTTATCAAAATGATAGATGAACGTTAAAGAATTTTGGTTATTTCGGTGTTGGATTTGAAATTTTTGTGAATCTTAGACTTAGTTCTACGGTTCGCAGTTCAAGGCAGCATATTTGCTTTGGTTCGGAAAAAACATGGGCTCGCACACCTCTAGTAAATAGGTAAAATTATCATTGAAGGTGCCTTTACAGTGGCACACATAATAAAGTGGTTGGCAGGTGAAGAAGCTGCCTGCAAAGGGAACTTTACAAATAGATTTACAATCTTTTCGGATAATCAATGATACAGAATTATAAAAAGATCTTGTAAAATTATAAACTGGACAGAAAAATAAGTAGTGTCCGAATCCAATTGTTTGTTTGTAGAACTATGCAATAAACCGACTTTTAATGCCACGCCACCGACCTAAAAAATTAAAACGACCTCCAAACAACAATAAAAATTATATCTAAGTTTCTTGTAACATACTTAGTGTGATATTGGTAAAAATGATATATTTAGAGAAAAAATTCCCCACTGTTTGTAAGAACTACAGTGTGCTCTCTCTTACACGGATACTGTCGGTCACACATATTCTGTTTGCTTAAGAGGAATGTTCATTTATGAGGAAGCATGTATGTATGTATGTAGTCCAAAATTTTAATTCAAACATTTATTAATTACCAACTTATTATATAATTTATTTATTTTTATTATTATTAATAATAATAATAAAATAATATTTGTCCAAAAACACAACATACAGAAAAAAATACATATTAGCATTTTACAGGAACGATAAATTATTTATGCACTATAAACCAAATTGGGTGTGTGTGTGCACATCAGTGGTAAAATAAATATATTAACATAAGCATTAAAATAACCTAAAAAAGAGAAAAAAGTAGAGAGAACTAAATTAAGATAATAAAAAGGAATATACACATTATGGACTTAAAGTAGTTTTTTTCCTTATTTACAAAAATAATCACCTATACATTTACAAATAGCAAAATTTACAATATTGTGAAGAGCATTACATAAGTAATTGTTATTCAAAGTTGATCAAAACATCCAAACATTAGGATGGGTAATTTTTGCTGATGTTAGGGCACGAATACTCAGAGAAAAATATAAAATATGCTTTAACTATATGTACATATAAAGTTATGATGAAAAAAAACCCTCTAAAATAGACACATACATCTATATATTATAATACATACATGCATACATAAAAACATAAAAGAAAACCAATGTTCCTCTCTTAGTGGTATCTAATTAAGAAACAAAGATGCATACATACTTCGAGAACACATCATAAATGCATATATTTTTCATTCAGTCTTTAGTAAAATAGTCTTCTAATGTAGTTTGTTTTATTTTACACTACACCCATCAAGCACAAAATGCAACATCAAATTATTACACAGTTCAAAAGCTTTCGTGTCACTATTTTTCGCACAAAGTGAACTCAGTTTCTCCACATTTCAAAGAGCTTCTCTATAGGATCTTAACTCATCACCAGCACCTTCCAATATTTTCTGTGTCTTCTTCTCTCCCTTCTCTGACTTTTTCCATTCATTCACCTTTTCTGCATTACTTCACCTTGATTATCTGCATTTTCTATTTCTAAGGTCTCATCGTTTTTGCAGAGATCGTTATTAAAGTTCACAAATCCTTCAAAATTGATATTGACCCCACGAGATCGAACCTGGTACATGTCCTTCCACTGGACCACCGAGGCTCTTTCCCAATAATTAAAGTATAAATAAATTTACTTACAGATTAGATATCTAATATTTTTATTCATTGCAGTTGGGAACTAAACTGATGCAGCACCTGATGCATTGTCATATAAGGTCATTGAGTTCGTAATTCAGATGACGGATTCTTGTTGCTCGGCCGTAATCCATCCAATAGATATCAAATATGACTTTTACACCTGCACCAAGAACAAGAGATCCTTTCTGTATAGGTAAGCACAAGTTTTAGCTCATCATTCAAATAGAGGCTTTACGTTATTCGACACGAAACATGGCTAACATATTCGCTTTAAAAAAAGGTTTTTTTTTGTGGATAATGGCCATCTGGCGGTACATTTAAAAATTATTTTCGTGGTGTACAAGTGTCCCCAA
Source organism: Tillus elongatus (assembly GCA_964006375.1). Taxonomy (NCBI): domain Eukaryota; kingdom Metazoa; phylum Arthropoda; class Insecta; order Coleoptera; family Cleridae; genus Tillus; species Tillus elongatus. Next base: position 123,172,579 of record OZ023269.1, read on the forward strand.
AACACAAATATACGTTAAGTTGTATTTTTAGCGAATTTTCGAAGAAAAAATTCGCCAATTAGGAGATTGTATATATATATATATATATATATATATATATATATATATATATATATATATATATATATATATATATATATATCACACTGATAACTCAAAAAATAATTGGTCGATTTTGATAAAATTTGGGAAGTACCTTCCTTTGGTAATTGACTTGGGTAAGTTTGTTAGCCAGGAAAATCGGATCAGTTTTTCCGCGGAAATTTTGGGTTTTCTTTCAGGAAATTTTTGTATCTGAAAATAAAGCTATGGTAACCAAATTTGGTAGGCAAGTTTTTACTGTAAAACGTATCCTACATACCACGAACCAAAATTTAGATCTTTTAAGTTAAAAAAAATGTATAAGAATTAAAAAAAAAATGTAGGTGCGACTGGTGATCAGAGAAACATACGGGACCAAAATATGTTGTGTGGTTAACAAAATCTATTGAATATTACAAAGATTATCATTATGAAAAATTACTTTGAAATTTCATAGTTTTTCTTAACACGTCAATGTCGCGATTTTAAACGTCGATATTGGCGATTTTTTTTTATAAAGATTCTGAAAGGAATGCAGTTTATGTAGAATAAACGTGCTGAGAAATGTTTTGAAAAGCCTTAAGTTACTGCTTCAACTGTCGTTGTCTTTTATGTTACTAATGTAGAAAATTAATTTCAAATAGACCTTTACTCTGTTGCTTTGGCAGTATTTTAGATGTAAGTCTATTATTTTTTTTAATTTGCAAAATAAATTTGAAAAATTTCCTCTCCTCGGGCAATAAATTGATAAACATACAAAGCATATATCTAGTAGTAAGAGTTCAGACATAGCAAGTGCGTTATGGTAGCACATTTTCAGCACAAGTTCTAATTTCCGTGGAAAGTAATATAACAAATTTTTTAGATTTTTATTTTTGTTTCAATATTACAGAATATAATTTGAATTTTATGTATTTTATCAGCAAATTATTGTGTAAGACTAGATGCATTCTCGCAACAATTAGAACCGTAGACCGGTATCGCTCTCATTAGAGCTCTTCAGTACGGCATACTAATTGTAGCAAAAATGCACCAAAAATAACACGGCTATCGTATAGCCAGTCTCAAAACACTAAGTGAGTGGTGAACGTGTCGCCACCTAGTTCGGAACCAAGTACTATGTTGTCACGCCCGCTCCAAATAACACAGAGTATTAAAAATAGAGACGGTATACAACTAACTAACAATTTAAAAAATTGTTAGCCCTGGCCCATTTCTACCCCAATATAGGGACACACTTTGTCCCTATATTGGGGTAGAAATGGGTCAGGGCTAACAATTTTTTAAATTGTTAGTTAGTTGTATACCGTCTCTATTTTTAATACTCTGTGTTATTTGGAGCGGGCGTGACAACATAGTACTTGGTTCCGAACTAGGTGGCGACACGTTCACCACTCACTTAGTGTTTACAGCAAATTATTGTGTAAACATGTTTATGAAAATTCGCTACCAGAAGGCAATTGCTGCATCCAGGCTTTTTTTTTAAGGAAACATCCTATTTCTACAATCAAAATAGAAAAGTGCACATCTCGGGTAAACCTTACAGTTTTTGTAAGGGTAGATGTATTCTTACCATAAATAAAAACGGAAACCAGTTTCATACATTGTCCCTGTATTAGGGAAGAAATGGGCCAAGGGTGATCATTTACAAAAATTGTTGGTTGGTTGTACACATTCTCTATAACATTTTGTGTTGATTGGAACTGTCGTGACAACATACTACATGGTTCCACACCGAGATGACAACCTTGTCATACATCTCACCATGTTCCTTAAGGTTTTTGAAAAGTATTTTGTATTTCTCAATGTGCATTTCCTTTTTTTTTTAACCAAAGTTAACTTTGAGCCTACTAATTGTTTAAATTTTGGGATGCACTTATGAAACACTCCCAGTTTGTCTAAATCGAGACAAGGCTGACAATTTACAAAAATCGTTGGTTGGCTGTACACATTCTGTATTTATAACATTTTGTGTTGATTGGAACTGTCGTGACAACATACTACCTGGTTCCGCACCGGAGTGGCAACCCTGTCATACATCTCACAATGTTCCTTAAGGTTCTTTGAAATATTTTTTATTTCTCAATATGTATCGCCTTTTGTTTTTAATCAAAGTTAACTTTAAGCCCACTGATTGTTTATGTTTTGCGATGCACTTATGAAACATTGACTAACGTATGTAACACTCCCCGTTTGTCTAAATCGAACAGAAAATTCCTAATGCCAATAAACAGAGAAATGACATCTTGATCATGTTTTCGTTTTCTGTAATAAGTTTCCTTTTAATGGGTTTTTCATACTGAAGACCCCCAGTTTGTTTAAATTAAGGTGACGGTCTTTTGAAAATTGTTTTATTTGAGCATAAACTCATGATGCTAATAAACAGTTTTGCACACATTCTCCAAGAATAATAACCACATCGTACGTTCTTCTTGTAGATAAACTACAGTGTGAATTATAAAAAGAACATAAACCACAAACTACCACCACAGAACAAATTGCAAAGAAATGCTTTTATAAGTAACTGACAATTGCAAATAATAATTTTGACATGTCAAAATGCCATAGGTGATTTATCGAATCTTAATTTTTTTTAAATCAGTTTGTATTATAAAAATTAGAGATGTGCGAAGCTTTGAAATTTCGAACCGAACCTTTGGTTCGAAAATATGTTCGCACTAGCGATGTTGAAGTAGTTCGAAGTTTGAACTATGTAATTTTCCAAAATAGTTCGAATTTCGTTGCACAAAAACACCTTGAAATTGAAATTTCCAGGCATTCAAAGCTGCCAAAGGTAGCGAAGTTGCGGCACCGTTAACTCTGTAGCGGCGCTTAAAACTCGCTATCAGTCTCATTGAGTCGATAACGCAATTTTAGGAGATTTCACTCATGCATATTTTTGACATTTGGTGGGACACATTGAGACACGAAGCAGCCATTTAGCAAACACAATTATTTTTCTTATATACCCTAGCCAACCAACACATTTTTCAGTAACAACATTATGATAGCAGTGTTCAAAGGCAATCAATGACGTAAATTTTCAGAATTTCTGAGGATAATTGCAGATTGCCTGTGTTTTTGGACATATGAAAATCAATTTTAAAGTGAAGTACATACATTATAATTGTCCCATGTCAAATACCTTGAATAACTATATATAAACTTTTATGCTTTTTTATATAATGTTTCGAAGGTATCTATATTATTCTTATTGGCATTGGTTTGTTCCATTACTACTGAATATGGTATTCCCAGTTCAGTCTGAAATATCTTCCACATTAAATCAGCTTCTGCATTTAATTGGTTCTGGTAGCTTGAAAACAGCATATGTAAAGAGAAAAAGATATTATCAACTCACAGTATCCGAACTATATGATTGTTTTATTAACTCACCGAGGGCAGCTGCCCCTGTTTCCATCATTGGTATGCTTTTATCCAAAAGAGCCTTATTTAATCTTAACCTGGACCACTGCCAACATGGATTTGCTAGATCTTGGATTATCCAAAATATTCTGCATTTAATTGGTTCTGGCAGCTTGAAAACAGCATATGTAAAGAGAAAAAGATATTATCAACTCACAGTATCTGAACTATATGCTTGTTTTATTAACTCACCGAGGGCAGCTGCCCCTGTTTCCATCATTGGTATGCTTTTATCCAAAAGAGCCTTATTTAATCTTAACCTGGACCACTGCCAACATGGATTTGCTAGATCTTGGATTATCCAAAATATTCTGCATTTAATTGGTTCTGGCAGCTTGAAAACAGCATATGTAAAGAGAAAAAGATATTATCAACTCACAGTATCTGAACTATATGCTTGTTTTATTAACTCACCGAGGGCAGCTGCCCCTGTTTCCATCATTGGTATGCTTTTATCCAAAAGAGCCTTATTTAATCTTAACCTGGACCACTGCCAACATGGATTTGCTAGATCTTGGATTATCCAAAATATTCTGCATTTAATTGGTTCTGGCAGCTTGAAAACAGCATATGTAAAGAGAAAAAGATATTATCAACTCACAGTATCTGAACTATATGCTTGTTTTATTAACTCACCGAGGGCAGCTGCCCCTGTTTCCATCATTGGTATGCTTTTATCCAAAAGAGCCTTATTTAATCTTAACCTGGACCACTGCCAACATGGATTTGCTAGATCTTGGATTATCCAAAATATTCTGCATTTAATTGGTTCTGGCAGCTTGAAAACAGCATATGTAAAGAGAAAAAGATATTATCAACTCACAGTATCTGAACTATATGCTTGTTTTATTAACTCACCGAGGGCAGCTGCCCCTGTTTCCATCATTGGTATGCTTTTATCCAAAAGAGTCCTATCTAATCTTAACCTGTCTACATGGATTTGTAAGGTCTTGGATTATCTTGAATATTCTGCACCACAAGTGTGCTTTCCAGAAGAACATAACCTAAAAGCATTTAGAGGTAAATAATAATAATAGTAATTAATAACCACTTCAGGCACAGTACTGTGCATATTGCAAGTCATGGGTAGAACTGGAAATGGAACACGTAGAACTGCCCGAAATGAATGAACAAACCGAAAAGATGAACAAGTGTGGCGAGTGGAACATTTCACTTCCTGAATATACTAAAGAAATTATAGGGTATGTAATTAAATATATATACAGGGCGATTCCTAAGTTGATCCTTTTTGTCCAACTGTGTATACCAGGAAGTCATGAAAATAAACCATTTTTTTCTTCAATGTCTGTCTGTTTCCGCAACTATGGCCAATCACTGACGCCAGGGAGCAGTTTCACCTCACTATCCCATAAAATTTTTGCCGAACGCCTGCCTTTCTGTAAGGAGAGTTGGGATCAACTTGCTCAAATACAATGCCACCGCCTCAGTTGATGTTAATTGTACAGTGTGAACTGAAAAAGTGAAAGGGAAACCCTTGGAATCGAACCCGGTAGCTCTCGGTTCTTTACCACCAAACCACTCTTCACAACATTTTCAAATAACTTTTTTCAAAAAACTAAAAAATAACAAAGTTACATTCATTTAGTACAAAATGCATCCAATACTGTCCGTTCTAACTTGAATAATGTGTTCAAAGTTGTCACCATAAACTTCCAACACAACGGTTTGTTTCGTCAACGTAACTACTGTTTCAGAATAGTATGCAATAGGGAAAACGGTTCCTCTAACTGTTGCCGCAACCTGCTCTATGCGAACAATTAATTCTTATCTCGTGTTTACAAGCATCTGGAAAACGAATTATTAATGTTCATTTTAATGCCTTCTATACACAGTTAAAAAGAAGTATCAACTTAGAAATCACACCATTATTATATATATATATATATATATATATATATATATATATATATATATATATATATATACACACATATACACACACACACAACTTTTTTGTGGTCAACAAACTCAGCTTACTGCAGACCAATATTTCCTTCAACATTTTTGAAGGAGAGATTTTGGCAACTAACAACACATTTAAGTTGTAATGATTGAGTGAGATTATAGCAAAGGCCAAATCATAAACTTGCACAAATAAGAAGTGTTTTCGAGTAGTTTCTGTGAAAAAGAGTTGTCTTAAATATCATTTGAAAAGTGGATATAGAATTATCACTCTATCACTAATTTTTTCACATCACCTAACTTAGAGGGCAAGCTTCCTGAAAAAAATTTTCACTTTGTGGTACAGTACGTAAGAATAGGTGATTTGTACCACCAATATTGCCACTTAATAAACATTGTAAAGAGTGTGCTTTTACAGAAGTATACCATGGTGTCTTGTGTTCCAAAAATAAAAGAATCAGTCTTATTTTTGTCAACAGAACACGATGATTTCGTAGCTGGAGAATAGGATGCTTATGAGTCCTTCAGTATTTTTCATTACAATGCTATTAAAGGAGCTGTTGATACTACTGGCAAACTTGCTAAGATATACGCTGTGATGTGAGGATGCCGGTGTTGGCCACAGGTTATATTGGAGCATCTGATTGAGAAACTAAATGCCTTCCAACTTTGGAAAATACAAAACCCCGATGCATACAAAGTCTGAACTGCCAGACATACATTTTTGTTGGATCTTGAAAGGAAACTAATAAGGGATCATATCCAGGAAAGGTATCGGCAAACAAGGCTAAGAAAATACATAAGGGAATGTATTGTGAGAGTCTTCCCAGATATTGCAGCAGCTACACCAAGTATAAGCCAGTCGGCTGGTTGAATTAATTTGCCGAAGAAGATAAGCCAGGAAGACGAGGAATAAATACAGTGAATGTGGACAGGTAATTTGTATTCGCCACTTTCAAAAGAAAGCCACATGCAACGATTGTTTAATGTAGGTAATCTTTAAACTTTAAATTACTAAGAAAGAGTATTTTCTGTTTTTAGTTGCAAGAAATATATATATATATATATATATATATATATATATATATATATATATATATATATATATATATATATATATATATATATATATATATATATATATATATATATATATATATATATATATTATTTTCTTTATTGGTTCAATATATTCTGAATAAACCATTCTCTAAAGCAAAATAAATAAACATTCTTTCCCAAAAACCTACATGTATGTAATGTACCATATGGGCTCCAAAATTACCACACACTATATGACGTGTTAGAAATTTGAATCTGTATGATGAAGGTTAACAAAAACAGACAGACTAAAAGTGGAAAAAAAAAGAGCGAAATATTTTTTGTATTATGAAAGTGGCCATAATAAACAGTGTATAGGATGACAAGACAGATCTAATCAACCCACAATATCTGAACTGTGGGCTTGATTAATTTACTAACCTGGGTAGCTGCCCTTTAGTGCCTCCATCGCTGAAGTTTCACATCTTCTAGATATCATACGTTCTTATCCAAAACAGTTCTTATCTGATATATAGGATCATTGGTTACATTGGTATGCTGAGTCTTGAATGAAAAAGCTTGAAGAAAGTTTTGCATCTTTGGTTCGCTTCTCAGAAAAAAATAATCTGCAAGCATTTAAAAAAACTCTGGACGCAACAAGTGCGTTATAATAATGAATTTTCATAGAAATGATATGGCACCAAACATGCCTATAACTTTTTTCTTGTAACATAAAGATCTAAATTTTAGTATATAGTTTACTTTGTATATCGTAAACCTACATACTAAATTTGTATTGTATTGTATGTCAAACATGAAATTTGATTCAAAGCCTGAAACAGGGTGCTCTATTCTGTAGTAGTGTGTTACACATTTTTGGGGTAGATTGTAGAAGAGCAAAGTCAAGGAAATAGGTTTTGAAATGTCAGGGAAAAGTCAAGGAAATTGATATGCTGTTTTTAATGGGAACCCTGTGGAAGAGCAATCATTTTCCAATTAATTATGTATTCTTGTTTCATTTTGATATCTCGATCCGTTTTTGGGAAAAATCAATTTAAAGAAAATTGTGTTTTAATAATACGAGAAATTAATTAATACATTTGGTTTGTTTCGCTTTGAATTTCGGATGTAAATTGATTTTACTTGAAAGTGAATCAAAAAAGCGAAATGAAACAAGAATATGTAATTAATTGAAAAATGATTGCTCTTTCAGGTTTTGAATCAGATTTCATGTTAGACATACAGGGTGAAAAGTTCGTAACTGTAAACAAAACAAAACGATTAAAAATTTAACTTTCAACACCCTGTATTTCCGAAACTATCAACTTTCGAATAAGGCATGTTTGTTTCAATGGTCATAGTTTGACGTGTAGTAAAAAATGTTTCAAAATTAAAGTCGGGATCTCTTAGTAAATGTTTTCTATGAAAATTCACTAAAATGGTGAAATATACATTCAAAACAAATGTCAACTAGTGTGTAAACGTTTGATGTCATATAAATTATGAAAAGGAAAATAAGGTAGACAAAGCCTAACATATTATGTTTTGTAAAAGTCAAAGCTGATTTCAGTTTATCAGAGATAATTAATGACTTTAAAAAAAATTGAAATGATTGAAGAAATAATTTGTATTTAAGAAAAAAAAATCAAATAGTTTTTGAAAACTTAGAAAACATATTTTTTAATTCGCTGAAACTGGCTGACAACGCTGTGCACAGGATCACAGGATGAAAGACAAAGGGCCTATGAACAGAAGGCAAGGTAAATAATAACTTTCTTTGATTTTTAACTTTGGTCTTATGTGGTAGAAGAATTTTAAGAACTACGTGGTCATATTTTTTAACTAAACATGTTTGTGTAGTTTTCCAAATATGTTTCATACAGACTTCGAGACTACTTCCCTGGCTTCAGTGTTGGGTTTCGTTTCGGTAAGTGGAGTACGTAGCCAGCGTGTAAGCTAACTGGAGCAAGTGTGGCTTCTGAATTCTAGATGTTCTATAATGTTCTTCAACGTTTCTGTAACCGGTTTCGTTTTTTGACAGCGTTCTCAGACAGATAAAAATTGAATGAATACGAAATCATAACCACTACAAATAAAGATCTGTTGCTATGTCATGATGTTTTGATCAGAAATTCTTTAAGAAATGAAAATAAAATGGAACAAAAATGACAGATGTGGCCTTCAAAATGTCTACGTGATGTATGTCAATATTTAACATAAAGATAGAACTAACCTATAACTGTAATAACTATAATAACAACTACAATAAAATAACTAAACAATAACAGTCTTTATAAAATGAAAATATCGACATACATCAACTCATTAGCTTATTACAACTTTTTTGAAAAAAAATTGTTAGATTTATTTTGTTTGATCTATTTAATTAGAAAGAAGAATATCCAAGAAGGGGGAGCTCATTAAATCAGTTTGCTCATTTAAAACAAGGTAGCTAATGTCGTGTATGTGCTTTTTTACTTCTAAGCTTAAAAAAGTCTAGTTTACGCTTGTTATTACAAAAATGTAGTTATTTTATGCAGTTATTTACTGTCAGTCTATGTTGGGTATTAATAATATGTTTTTCAAATGTAGATTTGTCTGTGTGATTACTTCTAAATGCAGAAATATGTTCTTGGTATCGGGTATTAAAATTTCTAGAAGTTTGCCCTATGTAGGTTGCGTCACAATGTGTACGAGCTAATTTATAAACTCTCGCTTTTGTCAAGAAACCAGATTTTTCTTTCACGTTAAATAACAAAACGTGTCGTGTTGTAAGATTTAAAAGCTACCTTTGTATTTGTATCGGTATTTAAAATTTTTGAAATGTTTTCTAAAATGGTATTAAAATAAATTATCGAAATATACCTGTTGCCGTTTTGGCTCTAATATTTGGATAAATTGAATTAATCGCTAATTTCTATTCCTTTCTCTATCATTATACCTGTTATTTTAACAGAGTAGCCATTATTAAATGCTATTTGCTTAATTATGGAGATTTCTTTTTCAAATTTGTTTTGGAACATAGGTATTGAAAATGCACGATGTATCATACAATGATAGGCGGACAACTTTTATGAAAAAGGGTGACATGAATCATATGGTATGGTTGTGTCAGTGTAAGTTGGTTTCCTATATGTTGAAAAGTCAAATTAATTATTTTCTAACTTTCTAATCGTTAAGTCTAAAAAAAATTATACAACTATTACCTTCATCTTCTAAAGTAAACCTAATATTTGTGTGAAAGTTATCAATAAAATTGAAACATTCATTTAATTCTCTATGGTTACATTGTATGTATCTGTCCGAAAAGACAATATTATGTGAAAGTTCTAATGTTAAAATTTGGTTTTCTAAGTTTTCCATAAATATGTTGGCAAAAGCTGGAGTTTATAAATTAGCTTGTACACATGCTAATGCATTAATGCAATCTACATAGGTCAAACTTCTAGAAATTTTAACACCCGATACAAAGAAGATATTTCTGCATTTAGAAATAACCACACTGAGAAATCTATATTTGCAGAACATATTATTGATACCTAACATCGACTTACAGCAAATAACTGCATAAAAACACAACATTTTTGTAATGACAAGTGTAAACTAGACTTTTTTTCAAGCTTTAGAAGTAAAAAAGCACATCACGAAAATAGCTACCTTGTTTTGAATGAGCAAACTGATTTAATGAGTTCCCCTTTCTTGGATATTGTTTTTTCTAATTAAATAAATCAAACAAAATAAATCTATTTTTTTTCTCGAAAAGTTGTAATAAGATAATGAATTTGCGTGTATGTCGATATTTTAATTTTATAGAAACTGTTATTGTTTTGTTATTTTATTGTAATTGTTATTATGGTTATTACTGTTATAGGTGAGTTCTATCTTTATGTTAAATATTGACATACATCACGTAGACATTTTGAATGCCTCATCCGTCATTTTTGTTTCATTTTAATTTTGTAAAGAATTTGTTGATCAAAACATTATAACATAGCAACAGATCTTTATTTGTAGTTGTCATGATTTCGTGTTAATTCAATTTTTATCTTTCTGAGAATGCTATAAAGAAGTGAAACCAGTTACAGAAACGTTGAAGAACATCTAGAATTCAGAAGCGCCACTTGCTCCAGTTAGCTTGCACGCTGGCTACGTCCTCCACGTATCAAACGAAACTCAACAGTGAAGCCAGAGAAGTAGTCTCCAAGTCTGTATGTAGTATGGACCAGTTTCACCAAGTAAGGGCAACAACAATCAATGAAATATGTTTAGTTAACAAATATGACCATGTGGTTATTAAAATTCTTCTACCACAAGACCAAGGTTAAAATTCCAAGCAAGTGATTATTTACCTTACCTTCTGTTTATAGGCCCTTTGTCTTCTCATCTTGACACAGCATTATCTGCTCATTATGGCCAGTTTCAGTAAAATTTGTTTTTCTCTTTTTTTTATTCTAACTTTTTAAAAACTATTTTGTTTTTTGACTTTCATTTTGTGAATTTTGCTCGATCTTGCTTAGAGGAGTCACTTCAAGAAGATTATTATTATGGTCATAACTGATAATTTTGAGTGGAAAATAATTTGCAACTAACTAAACGAAATTTAGCACTTCCCTCTTCAATAAGAGGTAAACCACACTCTTCTAACCATTCTAAACTAAATAACAATAGATTATCAGTTTTTATTTCTTTTCATTTGTTTTATAATTTTTTTTTCACTTGGTTTTTAATTTTTGTTTTTTTTTAGTTTTTTTTTAATTTTTGGTTTTTTTTTATTTGTTTTTTTTTTTAATTTTTAAATTTTTTCAACTTAATTCTAATAGAACAACAGGGACACTCATTTTCATACCTATGGGCCCATATAGGCAACTTGGGTATATGTAAAATGTGGCAAGCTGAGGGAGGCCAGTGAATTAAAAAATAAATTGTAAACAATGAGAGGTCTTAATCTGAAAAAAATATATAGAAAAAAAACGATTGATTTAAAGTAATAGACACCTGATGCAGGAATTCTGATCAGTACTTAACTCTTTTAAATGTTGTAAAATATATTTGTATTCTTTTTAAAACGGCTCTAAAACAGATCTGAAACTTTAAAACTGTCAAAATCTGGAAGGATGACACAGACAGATATTAAATACTTGTTACACCAAGAAACACATTAAAGTTCAAGCATAAATGAGCAATAGTATTTGTATTGTTACAGATGACCATCCTCTTGTGATTATAATGGTAGTTGAATTGGTGAGTTGAAAACCAGTAAAACTCCAGTATTACCTTACTGTGCTTGTGCTCTTTTTCCAGTCACCAATTCAATTAAAAAATACAGTTTTGGTTACGTGCTACAGTTGTTTTAAAGGCCGTTTCTGTTGCATTAGCTAACCAGAGCAAGTGGCCCTTTTGAGCCAATCTTTGTTTTGTAAACCTAATCAATAAAAGCAAACACATTAAATAGAAAACAAATGATGTCCTAAAATACCATCTAAACTACTCTAACCATTCTAAACTTAAAAAAAAATAGGCGAGCGTCTCGCGACAGTAAAAACTCGGTTGCATTGATCACGCGCACTTAGCAGAATATTTTAAGTAAGGAACTAAAAGACCTCCGTGACTTGCTGTTTACAGACAATCCTCCCAACTGACCTTCCTGACCTGCCCTGACATCAGTTTGCCTAATCAAAAGCTAAAAGAATGAAAAACGGAAAGGAAAAGTACATTATGCTCACATGAATGGCAGGGTTGATTTTCCTTTCCCTTTTAGCTTTTAATTATGCAAACTGATGTGAGGGCATGTCAGCAAGATTAGTTGGCAGGATTGTGTGTAAACAGCACGTTAGGGAGGTCTTTTATTTTGTTACTTAAAGTATTCTGCAAAGTGCGTATGATCAATTCAACCGAGATTTTACTGTCGCCAAGCGTTCGTTAAAATAGATAATAAAAGTTTTTATTGCTTTTAATTTTTTTAAATTTTTTTTAAATTTTTTTTTAATTTTTTTTATTTTTTTATTTTTTTTATTTTTTTTCCACTTAATTATAATATAAGGACAGGGACACTCATTTTCGTACCTATGGACCCATATAGGAAACTTTTATAATAAGATGTAAACCAAATGCTTATATTTAAAATCTGACAAGCTGAGGGAGGCCAGTGAATTAATAAATTTAAAAAAATAAGAGGTCTTAATTTGCAAAAAAAAAATAGGAAAAAAACCGATATATTTAAAGTAATTGACACCTGAAAATCTACTCAGTAGTTAACTCTAATTAAATATTGTAAAAAATATTGGTATTCTCTTCAAAATGGCACTAAAGCAGATGTGAAACATGAAAAATGTCAGTTTCTGGAAGAATGTCACAGACAGATATTAAATACTTGTTATACCAAGAAACATATTAAAACGGCAGCATAAGTAAGCAATAATACAATAAGTGAAGATTGGAACATGTGATGAGCACTGATAAGCACATTTGGGGAAACCAAATCACCACAACACATTAAAAAACCTGACGATCGTTTCATTAACCAAGTTAGCGTTATCAGATGATTAATAATTCTAAATATATTGTATCTACAACTCTATTTATATTCTTCTGCAGCAGGTCGGTCACTAACGATTTAGGGAGGTTCAACGACACAAAAATTAACATATGTATTTTGTTTGGTGAAAATATCTGAATTCTTTTATTATCTATCGGACGTGCTTCTGCCGGTATTTCTTGTAAATTAATCTATCAGTAGAGTACCCATAGGTGGCGGAGCCAAATTAATAAACTTTTTGTTATCACTATATTTAGCAATACATATATACTTTCAAAAGCGTTTAGCTGTCCTGGTTGTCTAACATTTTTGATTAGTTTTAGATTCTCCTTATTTACATGGTGATTATTATCCCAAATATGTCTGGCAACGGAATATCTGTATATAGTACCGTATCTTGGTTATGTTAAATGTTCTTTGAATCTAGTTTTAGTAGATCTTTTTGTTTGTCCGATGTGTTGAAGATCACAATCTTTACAACTTATTTCATAAAATGCCGACATTTTGGCGGTAATATCTTTGTCTTTTGGGTTACCTAGCAAAAAAACTTGTTAGGTAACCCAGTATATATATATATATATATATATATATATATATATATATATATATATATATATATATATATATATATATAGCTAAATATAGTCATAATAAAAAGTGTATGAATTTGGCCCCGCCGCCTATGGGTAGTCTACTGATAGATTACTTTAAAAGAAATACCGGCAGAAGCTCGTCCAATAGGTAATAAAAGAATTCAGATATTTCCGTCAAACGAAATAAGTTAATTTTTGTGTTGTTGAACCTCCCTAAATCGTTAGTGACCGACCAGCTGCAGAAGAATGTAAATAGAGTAGTAGATATAAGATACTTAGAATAATTCATCCTCTGATGACGCTAACTTGGTTAGTGAAACGATCGTCAGGTTTTTTAACATGTGTTGTGGTGATTTGGGACCAAGTGTGGTTATATGAGCAATAGTATTTGTATTGTTACAGGTGACCATCCTCTGTGTTGAAATGCACTAAAATACCATCTAAACTACTCTAACCATTCTAAACTAAATAACATTAGATTATCAAAGTTTTTATTTTTTTAATTTTTTTTATTCTTTTTTTTTTAATTTTTTTAATTTTTTAATTTATTTTTTGTAATTTAAAAAAAATATTTTTTTTCGCGTAATTCTAATAGAACAAGGACGTTTATTTTCTTACCTATGGGCCCATATAAGCAACTTTTATAAGAAGACTTCACAATAATGGCACAGAAAGCAAGGGTTTAGCGAGAAAACATATGATGTCCTAAAATAACCATAAAAATACACCAAATATATGCGATGTGATGCGATTGGATATTTAGCCCTGTTGTGTTTTTTGTTTCTTTAACGTCGGTCTATTTCCGCGACTATGGCCAATCACCGACGCCAGGCAGCAGTTTTACCTCACTATCCTACAAATTTTGCCAAACCCATGGGTTTTTGTAAGGAGGGTAGGGACCTTTAACGTGCCCAACATCGCGTGGACACGGTACCGACGGGTTAACGCCACCTCCGAAGGGCGGAACGTGCAGACATTCAACTTTCCCAAATGCAATGCCACAACCTGGGTTGATGTTTATGTTACAGGATGTACTGAAAAAGCGAAAGGAGAACCCTCGGATCGCACCCGGTACCCTTACATCACTGAGCCATCGAGGCTATGAAATTTAGCCTTGAAAATGATCTTTCATTAGTCAGATTTTTAAGAAAAGGAAGTCACAATATTTGTATCGTCCACCATTACAAGGTTTGATTAAGTTTTATTTTAATAAATAACATAAGTTTAAAAAATAAATGTACATGTTTGTAGTATTACTTTTTTACATACTTTTTTTCAGGTAAAATATAGCCATAAGATATCTTTTTTTGTATTGTTTTTTTTTTCATTGTACACACATATATTGTTTGTTTTTTCGTTTTTTTCCTTTTTTTTGTTTAATTTATTTTTTTGTTTTTTCGTTTTTTTTTTGTATGTTTAAATTTTTTTGTTTTTTTGTATTTTTTTTCGTTTTTTTTCTCTTCTATGTGTGTGTGTGTGTGGGTTTTTTTCAAGCTTATTAAGGAAAGGCAGGAATACCATGCGTCCAGGCCTAAGAAACTAGACTGGACCATGGTTCAAATGGGTTATTAAACACAATAAGGTGTGAAACAGTAGGATAGCTTACAAACTATTTATAACAGATATTTACACTAAAATCCTATGAACATTCATGTCTTAATATTAACTACTTAATCTTTGTTTGTTTCGCTACATTAATCATAATAAAAACTGGATTATTATAAGGTTAGTTTGATCTATATGTCTAAAATAATCTCTTTACATAACTTAACCACTGTTACTGCGATTCTTTTCAAGTTTTCTGCCATAAATTTAATGAGACTGTAGAGCATATCGATCTTTTTGTATATTGTAGTAAAGTTGTAAGTAGTTTGTATCTAGCCTCTACATTTATTGGATACAAAAATATTATGTGGTCTAGGTCAGCAATATCTTCGTTGTTGCAATTGCATTTTGGTGAACTCAGTACACCGATTGTATGCATAAATAAAAATAAATCATGTAGTTTGCAGCAAAGATCGGGATATCTACATGTATTAAAAAGTATGGGACTTAATAAGAGGATGTTAACCCACTGTATATCAGTTTCTAAATGTGTGACCGCTTCCATAGTTCCTCTTCCTTTGCGAAATCCATTTTGGTTGGGATGAAAGATCTTGTTTTTTTCACAGGAATGTTCAGGCCTATTTTTAATTATCCTTTGATATGTCTTTGTAGTACATGACATTAGTGACAGTGGTCTGTAGCTGGGTAAAAGACCATGTGGTTTACCAAATTTTTGAATGAGCAGCATTACAATAGTTTTTCATCTCTGTTGAGTATTGTCCGTCTTTCCAGCAGGTATTAACAACATCCAGTAAGAGTTTGATGGCATCTTGCTGAGCTTGTGCTAGGTAATTCGATCTAATCTTAGTGAAATATTTGATGCGACTTTCAGTGATGTCTTCAGTTCATCCAATGAAAAGGGTGACTCCATATCTTCTCCCAGTTGTATGTTGGCTAATTCGTGTGACAATAAAGGCATTTCCACACTATCAGAAGCAAAAGTGTATGAACAATTTTCAAAAAATTCTTTCTCCTATGGAACTGCCTATTTTGCATGTAGGTGTTCTTCATTATATTTATGAACGTCCAAATTTCTGTTGATGTTGTGTATTTATTGAGTTTTTGACTAACATATGTCTTCCAGGCATTTATGCTGTTATTTTTGGCTTTGCAGCAAGTATTTCAAGAAATTTTCAACATTAGATAAGCTCTTGTACTCCCATAAAATGTTCCTTTTTTCATTGTATCAATCACTGCATTCTTGATCCTACCATACAGGCTTTTGTGTGTTTTTTATTTGTAGTTTGTTTGGTTTTGAGTATATTTATATCAGCAGCAGCAGTTAAGCTATGCAGAAAAATTTGATATGAACTATTCGCAGTAATTTGTGTGTCTCCCAAATTTTTTATTTTCTCATTTATAGCGTCGTGGAACGCATCCCAGTCGGCCACAGACTTCTTCCATTTTAAATGTAGTACTTTGTTATCTGCATTATATTTAATATTATAATTGATCTTAATGTGAAGATTATCAGATCCCATTGGCTCCTGTAACACGCTCCACGATGCTTTGTTTACAATATTTTGAGACACAATAGTAATATTTACCGCAGATGGAGACTCCAACGACCACCACACCCTGGTAGGGGTACCATCATTGAGAATGCACAAATGTACAACTACATCCCTTAAATGTGTTCCCGCTAAATCTGTAACCTGTAACCCATGAAGATGGTAGTTGAAATCCCCACCTATGATAACATTGTTACATTATATTTGGAGGACGATACAAACTTGTGACTGTCATTGAAGGCTTTTCAGTTTGCAAAACACAAATATCTATCTTATTAGGTAAATAAGGTGGTAATTTTCAAATTTTATAGTTAATATTGTTGGTATCTAAAATGGTAACCCCTCTCGCAAATAATGCCCTACTCGTATGTGGTGCAACTTGCCTAAATGCTTGCTTTACGTTCCACACACAGGCTGGCCCATTGAAAACAAGCTGGCAGCCATAACTGCCAGGAAAAGATATTATCGAAAAACCTTAAACACGTCAAGTTTGCTTGTGAGGGCTAACTTTTTACGCAAAATGTAGAGCCTAAACCTAACCCTCCTAAGCGGGGGTGTCATCCTTCAAATTTTGTCAAATGGGAATAGGGGTCATGTGATAGCTCGTTGAAAATACCTTTGATTCCCTATACTTTGCTTATTTATTTTTGAAATGCGAATTATTCGTTTAGAAGATATGGAAATTTTTAAAATATCACTAATGCCTTTCCCGAGAAATTCTTAATACTTGAGTTGGGCCTCACCAGAGTCTATTACTAGATAAAAATGTTGTTAAAGGTTTGCATAGGTAATACAAAGTTATTAGGTTAGGAGGTGCTCCATCAACCTCAAACCACGCATTCTTGCGTTATCACAAGATATATTTTACTGTGTTTTTTTGGGGCACCTTAATCTAAATGACTTTTTATTACCTACGCAAACCTTTAACAACATTTTTTTCTTGTAATGGACGTTGGTGAGGCCCAACTCAAGCATTAAGAATATTTCGGGAAATGCATTAGTGATATTTCAAAAATAAAAAAGCAATGTGTAGGGAATCAAAAGCTCTTTTCAACAAGCTATCACATGACCCCTATTCCCACTTGAAAAAATTTGAGGGACGACACCCCCGCCTAGGAGGGTAAAGTTTGGGCTATACTTTTTACGTCAAAAGTTGTCCCGCTCACAAGTACACTTGACTGATTTCAGGTTTGTTTCGACAAAATATTTTCCTGCTAGTTATGGCTGCCAGCTCGTTTTCAATGGGACACCCTATATACATTATAAGGACACTTGTCTTTCGGGGAATATTTATTGTCAAAATCTATTGTAATAGGTTTTGTAATATTTACCTCATTATTGGCGATTGATTCACTTACTATTAAAACATTGTCAATATTTTTACCAAGCGGTGAATCTCCACCTGATTCAGCTGTCATACTAGCTAATTAATAAAATTGTTATTTTAATGCTTACAGTTAGTAGTTGTAAATAATAAGATAATAAAAGTACCTAACACTTAATTTCAAAATATATCTAGAAAAGGCCTTATACTTTAATTTTTTAATTAAACCGGTTACCAGTGGTTCGACAAAATTTCCGGGATAGTGAGGTGAAACTGCTCCCTGTCGTCGGTGATTGGCCATAGTCGCGGAAATTCACCAACCTTAGAGAGAAAAAAACACTTGGCACTGTAACACAACTGAAACGACTGTGGTTCACCGTGAGACTGTACCAAATATATCACCACTATATAAAAAAAAAAGACGAAAACCGTATTATATTTTTGAAAGTTGTTGCCAAAACTTAGCCACTAATGAAGAAAAGTAACAATATAATAAAATAAAACATATTTGAAGGAGGGTTGTCCATAGAAACTGTGAATTGTTGTAACTATTTGTCGTAAGGTGTTTGTAGATAACTAATAAGGAATATTATATGTATAAAAAGCTAGAAAACACAGTGCTTTCCAACTTCGTTGAAAGGTAGTTGATATATATTCATGAAAAGTTAAGGTGAAAATTCTGAAATTGATAAATATTAAATTAAAATATGAAAAAATGAAAACTGGGAAATACACAAAACAGCAGAGTTAACAATTGAAAGAAGAAAAAAAGAGAATCAAACCCACAGAGTATAAGAAAAGTGGAAATAAGTATAAAAGGTATTACTAAGAGCAAAAATTTACATTTGGGGAAACAAAACTGTAACAATAGAAAGACACTGCTACAAAATAAGAGAATACAAATATTAATGGAAATAAAAAGTTAGGATTAAATATTAGAATCACTAATTTTAAGATGTGAATAATTATATTTAGCTGCAACTTAAAATTGGGTGTTTTGCTCTTATCCTTTCGAGCTGTTTGCCTTGCGGTGTTATTGTTAGCTTCATTTCAAACTGACTGACTTGACTAGTATTTCTATATTACTTAACAGCATTTTTTTGCTTCCTTGTGGGTGTTTTATTTCACGTTTTCGGGAACTCTTCTTCACATCTACCATGTAAACCAGGAAAAAAACTAAAGTAAGAAAGGACATGGATAGAAATCTATTTGTAGAAAAGTAAACATTGCTAAACCCTGGAAAATTAATTGTGCAGACTATTTAGAGGAAATAGAGAAGTTAAAGCCAGACGATATGACTTTTCATATTTCAGGAATTTGAAGAAGCATGAAAGAGGACAGGACAAAATACTCCCGGAGTAGACAAAGTAACAGCAGCACTTTCAAAAAATGTTGGTGAAAAAAATTAAAAAAGAACTTCTACAGCTTATCTCAAAATGTTGTCAATCGGGAGAACCGCCCAGTGACTTTAGAGAGAATAAAAGTATTGCTATTGAAAAAAATGGTAAATGAGTAAAAATCCAACTAGGATGTGCCCAGAGTCATGTGGCAAGAAATCTGATAATCATCAAAGAGAATAAGGACTTAAATGGGTGAATCCATAAAGTTCGTTTGATATATTGAAAACGAGGTAGTTGTCCTGAATGTTATTTTCTACCTACAAAATTTTGAAAAAGTTGAATTTTCATGGGTTTGTATAAATGTTTTCAATTTTATGCTGTGAAACCAGAGGGGAAAGCCTTTTTTGTCTGTATTTAGTATTATTTAGAGTAACGACAATTACTGAAAAGAAAATATATTTAAAAAAAAGACTCATCCCTTTGTTCACAGTAATTTAGGACATTATACATTTAAGACGTTTTTGTTCTGGGGCATCATCCTCATCATCCTTTTCATCTCTTCCACGCTTCAATGACCCCTTTTGTTCCTTGCTTTGTGAATCTTGTGCCTCTAGAGCATCGTAGTGCCCGCTACTTATGCTTCCAGTAAACAGAAAATTGACTTCACTGTTTTCTGGATTACCATAATTTGCCATGATAGTACCATCACTGCTCTGGTAAACACAGATGTAGAGCGAGTATTTAGTAGCGATGGCATTTAGTTCCAGTTCTCCCGCGTAAGTGCAGTTTTTCCCCATATATGCTGCATAACTCTCAGCATCTGCGAGAATTCCCTCCTGAGTTTCGTATGCAGAACTAAAGGGTTGATAGGATGTCCAGTTTTCAACCACATATTGAACAACCTGCTGCCTTAGATCTTGGGGATTAACACACACTCCAGTTTTTGAAAGCTGGTGGGAGGCTGAATGGAAAAAACAATTTCCATCTCCAGGCACACGTATGATACGAAATTTCTTATCTTGAGTGACAAAATTGTCATCTATGTATGACTTGAGCGTTTGTAGCTCGATGTCCTCCTTTGCACCTGTTGTTTTATCCATCTCTGTAATGGCATCAAAGTGTTTGCAATCATCTTTTCCAGAAACCAACAAGCAAAAAGCGTGGTCTTCTGCTTTTCCGTATGAGTGTGCTAGTTTTCCTGTTATGTAATTGTATACTTTAATGTTCTGAGAAAACTTCTCTGCCACAACTTCCATCTCACATTTCCTGGCGTATGTCATGTCAGTGCCCATATAAGTTGCATATGCATCCTTATCAGTTATGAACCCTTCACTCGTCTCATACTCTTTAGTGAAATCTTTAAATTTTTCCCAGTTTTCAGTTGCGTAGTTTACCACTTCCCTTCGCAAAGGGACTGGGTGTATATATACTCCAGTCAAAGCTAAGAGGTAACTTGCTGCGTGAAAGAAGCAGTTCCCATTCTCGGGTGTCTTTTTGATTTTAAATTTCACATTCTCAGAGCTTAGAAATATATCTGACATTTCCATTTTTACTGATGTTTCAAATTTATTTACTTAATAAAATATTAATGTAATCCAAAATATGAGGTGTTTATTAAAATAAATAGTCGAATAATCGTTAAAATATTAATGCAAATGGCCGTCAAATTCTGCAGGTAAACAGAAGTGGATTAAAAACAAAATAAAAGTTATTTATATCACTTGAATCTAATGTTAAATATAAGAGCAAACGATGACAGACAATCGATAATTATATATTATTTAATTAAAAACACTCGATGTAGCTATAAAAAGGGTATTAGAAAATACTTATCTTTCTGCTGCCAGCGAGAACAAACACTTACGTGAATGAAACCAGCGGGAAATTAACAATTTTCGTTGCCGTCATCGACACCGCCTAACGCGATCTTACTGAACTAATCAAAATATTAGCGAATCGTAAGTTGAGTTTCACTCCCGGGAATAATGACATGATTTAAAATAATGTTCGTGTATTTTTAATTTATTAAAATTGTATTCTGTTTTTACAGAGTAAATGTGACATTATTTTTGAGAAAAAATATTTTAGTTTGAATTCCAGGCAGACAAGTAATAAACCAACAGGCATACTGGTGGTAAATCATTTATTTGTTTGCCATGATTAACAGTAGCTTGTGGTCAGATCTGAAAGGTCTGGATCATTGAGATTTATATATCTATTTATCGGTAAAAATATAAAGTGCATCATCAGCTAATTCCATAAAAAAAGGTTCTGATGATTATTTTCATTATCTATTTTCGATTTTAAAACTTAAAATTGTCCTATGATTTTGGGGTTACGACTACAACAAGAGCGCGCAATTTAAGAATGACAGACAAATGACAAATGTCACAAAATATTGCTTGGGTCCAAAAGCGCTACATTTTACTGATTTTTAATAACATCAAGCAGCTTGCAAGCTTAACAAGCGCTGTATACGCTTCGTCGTTTGGCCTTGTTATGTAGCACTGTTTACATTATACAACAGACTTTTAACTAACCTAACAAATTTAAAAAAAATGGATGGAAATATTCGACTTTGGTTATAAATGAAAATTGAGAGTTAATAACTTAAAGTAACACGATTTTGCATAAATAGAAAATCAGTAGCAAACAATGTTACCACCTGGTTTTTAATGCTTCTTCATTATGCTACCAAAACAGGACCTTGTTAGGGCATTATTATTATTGGATAACGGAGGGAAAATAACTAATGCATTTTGTAGTAAAAGTATAAACATTTTTATTGTTTGTCTCCGTGCGGAAGGCAATATTTGTCACGTCCGTTGTATTAAATTTAGTACCACGGCGGTCAAACTTCTTTTCAATTATCAAATCCTGGTCGCAAAATGAGAAGGCTACTGTTAGCTAAGTCAATGAGCGAGTTCACCAGGCGTCAGCGCTGCCAGCAACTGACGTTCCTCAACATTTTTTGACAACAATGCAGTTGCTGGTGGTGATGGCGCCTGGTGAAGTCGCCAATTAGGTCCATCATTTTTGTGATCGTTGATTTCGCAGATTAGTTGGCCGATATTTTTTAATAAAGAGTACTCATATTGTATCTTTTAAACAGGTACGGGTACAGTCTCCCGCTTAAAATTAGACATACCTACGTTTATTAACCGTCTACGCCTGTAGAGCGGAATTTACAAGCTCCTTGCTTGCGGCCGACCGGATTTCATTGCAGTCTTGGAAAAAGGATAAATGCGTTCATTAGATCAACCGCTGAATTGTATAAATAGCTGTTGGCGTCTGATGAACGCGCCATAGAGCAGAGAATTTCGTTACCGGTGAACCGGTCAAAATATATCTATGACGTCGCAGTTATTACAAAAGACGTAAAGACGTCTTATAACGTCACTGTTCGGAATAATTTGGAACGTTTAAGAGCCGTTTTATATGGAGCGTATGATCATGGCGGATCGTTAGAATTGATCAATAACACATCTTAAGTATGCTTTGGAGACCTCGATTCACCATAATATTTAAACCAATATTACTGTTACAAAATTGGAACCTGTGATCATTGGGCGAGCTCACCAGGCCCCAGTGCTGGCAACAGCTGCATTGTTTACATTTGTCAACATTTTTTGACATAACAATGTTGCTGCTTGCAGCGCCTGGCGCCTGTTGAAGCCTCCCATTGGTAAGTAAGTATGCTTTAGACAAACAATTCACCACAAGACATTTTTTAGGCGTGACGATCGTTACTTTAACAAAATAGCGCCATCAAAGGGATGAATAAACTTTATTCATTCGAGTTAGCGTCATCAGATGGATGAATAAACTAATCCTCCCTTTGATGACGCTAACTTGGTAAGCGAGCCGATCAGGTCCAAAAAATGTCTTGTGGTGAATTGATTCTCCAAAGCATAATTATCAATGATCATCACATGTTCCAATCTTCACCCAGTAACGCACGTGTTTAAATAAATTGTCACATGGGGTGCATATGATCAACCCGGATGACTCGATACGATGGCGATTTCCGCAAGGTCTATTTTGTTATCACATTCAAATTGAGCATATATGCTGAGCAGTTTTATTGTTTCCGGTTCTATATAATTTCATTTTATTTGCACAAGTTGATTCAGTTTTTTCATCGTTTTAAACTATCTGCGTTTTAAAACTTAAATACGTTTTGTAATAGTCCTTAGTAGATACGTTGTCACAAAGTAGAGGGTGCTGACCGCGGGTAAAAATTTGAAACAATACAGGCAAATGCGGAGATACAGAACCGACGTTCTCTACGTACGTACGTGCGTGCGTGCTGACGGTACATTTCATGAGAAGTAGCACTGAGTGTTTAACATAAATATGTCGTAATTGTCTGCCCGTCTGAAAAAGGTTATTCCAGAATCTGTTGTAAAAATCGGTTGCACAGAATGAGTCCGCGTATAAGAAAATTAAAATTGAATTCTTGGGTAAAAATATATTGCAAAAAAGCTTGTATTATGTGCAAATAGAGGTGTATAAAAGTTGATAATTCACTATCGAAAGAAAAAAGTTATGTAATTTAAATTGTTGGCGAGTTTGATGTTGGTCTAAAGACATAGGGAGGGATTAGGCCTACAGCCGGGATTTTGTCTAGGCAACTCTGCCGAAATTAGACTGGCCAGCTAGCCGCAGCAGCTAAGGCCGAAACAAAATTATTTAAATTAAAATGTAAACAAAATTTAAGACCTAACCTCAATTTTTGTTGTAATGTACAATGCAGTAGTCAATAAATACATTCATTTTCTTTCGTTTTCATACTAAACGACGTATTCTTCATTTGCTTACTACCCTTTTGTCAGTTGACTACCTATATAATGGTTCCTGTGGATTTAATAATTTAGAATTAGTTAGGTTACCCAATATTTGGTAATTATGTGCAGATGAGCGGCACACGTGATTTTTGAAAATTGTTTCTAGAAACACGCTTAAAAGCAACCCTATATGCATAAGCAACAAGAGAAATGTGGAATCAACCCCTCTAAAAGTGATGGGACTTAGGGTGAGGGGTGCTGTGCGGGGAAGGAAATATAAAGACAAAATCGATAAAACCAGTTTAGTTGGACTTCAGCAGTCTTTTTCCGATTTTGCATCAACGCTTCCTCTTAATAATGTTCTTCCCCCTCCAGCAGGCCTTCAGAGCCCCCAGCTTGTTTGGGAGTTGAAAGGACAACATTTTTCTTGTTGTTTATGCTTAAAACAGTCTACCCAGCAGGTCTGACCTGACCAAAAAACTTAGGAGAAACCCAAAAAAGCACAAAAAACATTCATTTTACAAAAAAACAACACTGTTTACACTTACAGTATGTGATCAGCGACGAACCAGTAATGTTAATAACTCTGAAACTATAATTCCCACAATATAAAAACGAATCTCCACAACGTAAAAATGGTATCAAAGTGCATATATAAGGTAGTAAACTTCATCTATCAGGAGTCGATTTATCTTAAACTAGTTTGCTTCTCATCTGCAGTATCCACCCAGTTTTAAACTACACTTATTTTTTACATATATTGCAGTAATAAACAGACCAACAAAGTATAAGACAACTGCAAATATGTATTGTATTACACAACACTGCTAATAATGTGTCATAGGAGTGTAAAGGTTCCTCAACCACGCTTTTGCTCGTTTGTGGCATTGGCTTAGCTTATGAAACAAAACAGAACAAATGCAGATTAAGTGAACAATCATCCATCTACTAATCTCACAATCCCTTTCTGAACTAAATATTGAATTAAAAAAAATTATTGAATACTCCAAATAACAAATACATGTGCATCTGATAAAACAAATTAATCATTTAACAATCAAACAGTAATATCTTTGCAGCCTCAGCATTAATCATTACACTGTCATTTTATTACAACCCCATGGTTACATTAACTGTTCAGTTTGATTTGCATGCTTATTGTGGTCAGTAATGCCACATTTTTTGTTCACACCCAATCATCCCAACTTCTTCATTCACCACTATTGAATCACACACATCTCATTTCCTTTGGTCAGACGGAAGAGAAATAACACTCATACATCTAATGCTGAACACGACATATTGACACGATGCACACAGATGCATCTGCTAATCGTTTGTTATTCTCCCTGACCTATAAATTTATGCATGTCCTCAACATTTCCAGGTTCTAAATTACAAAACAATTGATTTTTCCTGTATTTGTTTCCTATACTTTCTTTTCCTTACTGGTACTATATTGATCAACTTGGGGCCATATTACACTATAAGTCATTGACCAACCGTCCTTTACTTCTATGGAAGTGTTGACCAATCTTCCTTTTCTTATATATGGAATATTTAAGGGCCCCTTCTTGATATATCTTGTTTCATATTTATGGCTATGTACGATCTGCACGTCATTTATCTTGTGCATGTATTTCAAGACCCCTTAGGTTTAGAATTTTTTTATAGCCGTTATTAAAAAGCTGTTTTCTCACATACATTCTGTCTTTGTTAAGAATGGTTGTTAAAATGTAATTTTGTGTTACCTGCAAGGGACTAATGTCAAGTTTCAGAAACCTTGATTAAATGTTTAACAGCCGGTTATTTAATCAAGGCTTTAGACGACCAATCGCAGACTATGATTTGGGTTTTTGGCATGACAACCAAATATTTTGAATCTCTGATTGGTTGTTTTAGGTCTTGATTAACCGACTGGCTGTTAAATGCTTAATCGAGCTTTGTGAAACTGGGCATAAGTGTTTTATCATAATCGTAGCAAGAGCCCCATACGGAAATAGAGTATGTAAGTGCAGTGTAAACCAAAAGGTTCAAATAAGCTTAAATTCTTGTCAAAATCGCATTTTAAAAATTTGGTGTTTAAAAATTAAAAATATTCTGAAATCTAAGTGAAAAGAAGACAATTTAGGTTTACCATGCAATGATATAGAAATTCCAGGGATGAATAGGAACTATTGGTTACAGGAAAAAATTAGGGGCAGTTAATTAAATTAAAAATTTGTGAAGCTTTGTCAATGTCCGGAAGATTTCGAGCAGTATTTCATTATATTATGTTTGAGTCCAAATTGCATCAATTGCAGACACAAGTTTAATACTTCTTGTAAGATGCATTGTAAAATTTATACACCAATAAACTAAAACTAAACGAAACAAATTGTCAATGTCAAGTAGGTGCAATTTTTTTTCTCCCTGAGGGCTCGTCCGCGGCCTCGCCGCCCCGATAGCACTGCAACCTTTAATTTATTGTGCATGCCCTTAGTCTTTTTACTCCACCCATTCCAAAATCACTGTGCCTTGAACTAGTCTACACAGCGATTGGTAGGGTGAAGTTTTATAATGCTCTGTCTCTGGTCTCAATTGACCGTAGATCAGTTGTCTTCTGCGGTCCAGAGCTTTACACTGGCACAAGATGTGCTGGGCCGATCCCCCCCTCTCTTTCTCTCCGCAGAGTCTGCATGTGTGGTCCCCCTCAAACCGCCCCATTTTATGGAGGTGTTTAGGACCTGTTATATTTTTGAGCTGTCTTCTGCTAATATTTAGCAGCTTCACAGCTCGCTTTGAACTGGGTTCGTCAATTATTGACTTCCCATGTTTGAGCCCTGGACAGTCTGCCCAGTACACCTTGTGTTGGTTTTTGACCCAGCACTTAATGGCTCCCCTGGCAGTGCTCCTTGTCGCGCCCAGAGCCGGTTCTGTTCCTATAAATGGTTCTGCTGACCTTCTTTGCAAGAGTGTCAGCTTCTTCATTGCCTTTGACCCCCCGAGTGGTGCAAGGCGGGTTACTCTGGACAGTTGCCCGGTACACACGTGACACCGTACATTGTGGGAGTTTACTTCGACCTCCTTGTCTAGATCTGTCATGTTTAGTTATCAGCAGAGTCACCTCGTGCAGGATGTGGCTCTTCACCGCGCATGACGGTCCTGGGGAAAGCTTCATCGAAAGTTTTTGTTGTTGTTTCCACTTCCTCAGCTTGCCCCCTTGAGTCTTTTGGCCCGCGACTCCTCAACCCCAACTATGTGCATAATGGTAGAAACTTATAAAACGTTTGCTACATCTTTTATTTAACTAATTATAATAATTTAAATATTTATAACTGTGCCATGGTGGTTTTGAAATCTAATAGGCTAATGTTTAACAAGCTCGGTGGCTATATGACTTGGGTTGTCAGTTTACAGCCAAGCAAGAGATATTTGGCATGCTTTGAAAAGTTTAAGTAACAAGAATTATTACTTTTTAACTTCTACGGGTTGAATTCCGTTCAAATCTTTAATGTTTTGTATCATAATCATTTACTTACTTATAAAATTATTTATATTGGTTGCCTGTTTTCTTGCCAATAAAATACATTTATTGACCAAAAACAGAATAAGTAGAATTATTTATATTAAGGTCTAAATAATTCAACATTTTAGCAAAGATAAGGTTGTAAAAATGTGTTTTCTTTATCACATTGTCAAAGGTCAAGTGTAGAAGAAAATTTTCCAAGTGTAGTGGAATTATTAACATAATATGCTTAAGTTTGTTAGCTATTGCTTGAAAATAAGTTAAGACAACAGCTTGGGCTTTGACATTCTACATTATTGTAAGATAATGACATTTTTTAATTGAATCAGATATGGTTGTGGTGATTATAACTCCAGATTTATTTCAGTGCTGTATTTTATTACGTCTCGCAGTAACTGTTACTTCAACAAAAAAAAGAAGCTTTTAACAAATACAGGTGAATCTGTGATATTTCTTTAAGGATCACCATGGTATTTCAACTTGAGCGGCATTCCAATCTTCTTCATGGGTTTGTGAAAGAAAACAATTATATTTGGAGACCTGAGAATGTATTGTAGTGACAATTATCATGTGCTCACTGAATAATAAAAAATAATCATTAACAGATTATGTCTATAAAAACTAATGGTCTAGATTATAGATACAGGTAGTTATATTCGAGTATCATGCTACCTTGTTTATTTTACTTCCACAAAGGCAATTTTCCACATTGTCGTAAGCATGTGGAAGTGCGGTAAAGGGAACGGAAAAATTAACAGATTATGTCAATAAAAACTAATGGTGTAGATTATAGATACAGGTAGTTATATTCGAGTATCATGCTACCTTGTTTATTTTACTTCCACATTGTCGTAAGCATGTAAAAGTATGGTAAAGGGAACGGAAAATCTAATAACATTTTTAGCTTAAACGCCATAGAAAGTCTCTAAACCAGTAAAAAAAAAACTAATCGGTGTATCTCTTTGTTCCCGCAATAACTTTCGAAGGGACTGATTGAGCTGCCAATTTAAAATTTTGTACACATGTAGCAGTTCACAAATGAACAATTCACATTATTTTTAAAGCAAAGCGCTCCAGACAGAAGGTTAGATATAGGGAGTGGATTAATAGCAAATATGCCATTTAACATTCAAAATCGAGCAATATGTCGTTTCACGAGATTTTTTGAGAACATAAATTCAAATATGACGGGCATTTTCATGTAGGGGTCATACATCAAATTCTTTTGTAATTGAGCCATCAACATCAAATTTGATACACAGGTAGCTGTTCACAAGTGAATAGTCGGGATTGTTTGCTAGTGAAATCGCTTCAGAAGAAAAGGAAGAAATATGGGGTTAATTGGGAAAATCGACGCTTTCATTAAAAATATAGTAATACACGGTTTCAGAAGTTTATGGGTGTCTACAGAAATACTAATATTACGAAACATCTTAACTCGCCAAACCAACAGAGATTTCACCCATGCATATTTTGACAGTTGGTGGGTGATGAGACCTGATAGCCATTAAACAATCACATTTTTTTTAATATGTGTCCTAGCATCCAAACGTGTTTTTCGGTTACAACATTATGATGATAGTGTTCAAAAGCAAAACCTGCAAATTTTGTTAATTTTTTTTTTCCATGTCTGATTTTACATTTTTAAGAAGTTCGAAGTTTGGCGGTGGACCTTATACTTATTATTTCTAAGATTTGACGTTCGGGACATCATATTTGGCTGGGTTCGTTTATAGTTCGGTTCGGAAAAAACATGGATTCGCACACCTCTAGTAAATAGGTAAAATTATCATTGAAGGTCCCTTTACAGTGGCATACATAATAAAGTGGTTGGCAGGCGAAGAAGCTGTCTGCAAAGGGAACTTTACAAATAGCTTTACAATCTTTTCGGATAATCAATGATACAGAATTACAAAAAGATCTTGTAAAACTATAAACTGGACAGAAAAATAAGTAGATTCCGAATCCAATTGTTTGTAGAACTATGCAATAAACCGACTTTTAATGCCACGCCACCGACCTAAAAAATTAAACGACCTCCAAACAACAATAAAAATTATATCTAAGTTTCTTGTAACATACTTAGTGTGATATTGGTAAAAATGATATATTTAGAGAAAAAAAAATCCCCACTGTTTGTAAGAACTACAGTGTGCTCTCTCTTACACGGATACTGTCGATCACACATATTCTGTCTGCTTAAGAGGAGTGTTTATTTATGAGGAAGCATGTATGTATGTACATAGTCCAAAATTTCAATTCAAACATTTATTAATTACCAACTTATTATATAATTTATGTATTAATAATAATAAAAATAATAATATTTATTTGTCCAAAAACACAAAATACAGAAAAAAATACGTATTAGCATTTTACAGGAATTAACTTATTTATGCACTACACACCAAATTGGGTGTGTGTGTGCACATCAGTGGTAAAATAAATATATTAACATAAGCATGAAAATAACATAACAAAACAGAAAACAATAGAGAGAACTAAATTAACATAATAAAAAGGAATATACACATTATGGACTTAAAGTAGTTTTTCTCCTTTATAACACCTTATTTACAAAAATAATCACCTATACATAGATTTACAAATAGCAAAATTAACAATATTGTAAAGAGCATTACATAACTAATCGTTTTTCAAAGTTGATCCAAACATTAGGACGGGTAATTTTTGCTGATGTTAGTGCACGAATACTCAGAGAAAAATATAAAATATGCTTTAACTATATGTACATATAAAGTTATGATGAAAAAAACGCTCTAAAATAGACACATACGTCTATATATTATAATACATACATGCATACGTAAAAACATAAAAGAAAACCAATGTTCCTCTCTTAGTGGTATCTAATTAAGAAAAAAAGATGCATACATACTTCGAGAACACATCATAAATGCATATATTTTTCATTCAGTCTTTAGTAAAATAGTCTTCTAATGTAGTTTGTTTTATTTTACACTACACCCATCAAGCACAAAATGCAACATCAAATTATTACACAGTTCAAAAGCTTTCGTGTCACTATTTTTCACACAAAAGGAACTCAGTTTCTCCACATTTCGAAGAGCTTCTCTATAGGATCTTCATTCATCACCAGCACCTTCAACATTTTCTGTGTCTTCCCTCTCTTCTCTGTCTTTTTCCATTCATTCACCTTTTTTTGCATTATTTTATCTTGATTATCTGCATTTTATATTTCTAAGGTCTCATCGTTTTTGCAGAGAACGTTATTAAAGTTCACAAATCCTTCAAAATTGATATTGACCCCACGAATCGAACCTGGTACATGTCCTTCCACTGGACCACCGAGGCTATTCCCCAATAATTAAAGTATAAATAAATTTACTTACAGATTAGATATCTAATATTTTTATTCATTGCAGTTGGGAACTAAACTGATGCAGCACCTGATGCATTGTCATATAAGGTCATTGAGTTCGTAATCCAGATGACGGATTCTTGTTGCTCGGCCGTAATCCATCCAATAGATATCAAATATGACTTTTACACCTGCATCAAGGAGAAGAGATCCTTTCTGTATAGGTAAGCACAAGTTTTAGCTCATCATTCAAATAGAGGCTTTACATTATTCGACACGAAACATGGCTAACATATTCGTTTAAAAAAAAGATTGTTTTTTTTGTGGATAGTGGCCATCTGGCGGTACATTTAAAAATTATTTTCGTGATGTACAAGTGTCCCAAAAACACAAATATATGTAAGTTGTATTTTTAGCGAATTTTCGAAGAAAAAATTCGCCATTTAGGAGATTGTGTATATATATCACACTGATAACTAAGAAAATAAAATAAGAACTGCCAAAGGTGGCGAAATTGCGGCACCGTTAACTCTGTAGCGGCGCTTTAAACTCATCAGTCTCATTGTATCGATATCGTAATTTTAGGAGATTTCACTCATGCATATTTTTGACAGTTAGTGGGACACATTGAGACACACCGGAGCCATTTAGGAATCACATCATTATTTTTGTTATATATCCTAGCCCTTCAGCACCTTTTTCAGTAACAACATTATGATGGCGGTGTTTGAAGGCGATCAGTAACGTAAATTTTCAGAATTTCTGAGGATAATTGCAGATTGCCTTTGGAAAACACTGGTTTCAACATGCTTGATTTCACAATGAGCCAAAACAGTTAAATATTCACAATCGGGGGACTGTTCAAATTTTAAGTGGTTATTTTTTACTTATGCTCACTTTGAACCCTCTCAATGTTTGCTAAAACTGCCTAACCAATGCCAAACAACAACAACATATTTATAGAGAGCTTATCTATAGATCCAGTAGTCTTAAAAAGTTTAAAATATTTTTTGTTTTTGTATTTTTGATTTAATGTTAATCCATCTCCACAACGATCAGCAAGGAAAGGCCTTTTCACCCAATCAACCTGCAAATTTGTCAAACCCTTTCTTTTTGTAAAAATAATGGAAATCCTTTACATATGAAATTTGTATGTTACAATATTCCTAAATTTTGTATTTAAGGAAATGATATATGAACACTGAAGAATTTCTGGGAGTTCGATGTTCGATTTTGAATTTCTAAGAAGTTCGAAGTTCGACTGTGAACCTTAGAGATACTATTTCAGAGGTTCGAAGTTCGAGACAACATATTTGCTTGGGTTCTTTCATAGTTCGAACAAAACATCTCTAGTAAAAATGCGATTTTTTTTAATTCTAGAAAACGTGAACAGTTAGCTATAAGAACGCATCATAGTATTCTATATAGAATTGAATTTTATATAAGTTGTTTCCAAAATACAGGATGTTGTGTTTAAATTAAACAAGTTATTTTCGTTTAAACCTTTTTATTGTTCAGTCATAATATTTTGATGCATCGTATATGCTACTCAATGTTTCACAAATGTGTCACAAAACTTAATTAATCAGTTGACTTTAAGTTAAGTTTAGTTTAAAAAAAGTAAATACCTATTGAGGATTTAAAGTTTGTATGTATATGTATGTACAAAGAATATGGGATGGCTTCGGAAGATGCAGCTACTCCTCCATTCACCACAGACTTTTATAAATTCAGTGTTGCAGTAAGTATAGAACCATAAAAAAAAGTAACTAGATTACTACATACAGACGTGGAGACTACTTCTCTGGCTTCACTGTTGGGTTCCACTTCTGTAGGTGAAGGGCGTAGCCAGCTAACTGAAGCAAGAGGCCCTTATGAATTCTAAATGTTCTAGGATATTCTTCAACGTTTCTGCGACTAGTTTCACTGCTGGACAGCCTTCTCATATAGGTAATCTACTTTTTATCTGTCTGCGAATGCTGTCAAGCAGCGAAACCTTATTTAATCTTAACCTGCACCACTGCCAACATGGATTTGCTAGATCTTGGATTATCTTAAATATTCTGCATTTAATTGGTTCTGGTAGCTTGAAAACAGCATATG
The DNA here is from genome assembly GCA_964006375.1 of Tillus elongatus. Taxonomy (NCBI): domain Eukaryota; kingdom Metazoa; phylum Arthropoda; class Insecta; order Coleoptera; family Cleridae; genus Tillus; species Tillus elongatus. Next base: position 123,205,699 of record OZ023269.1, read on the forward strand.
TAAAGAGAAAAAGATATTATCAACTCACAGTAAACGAACTATATGCTTATTTTATTAACTCACCGAGGGCAGCTGCCCCTGTCTTCATCATTGGTATGCTTTTATCCAAAAGAGTCTTATCTAATCTTAACCTGGACCACTGCCAACATGGATTTGTTAGATCTTGGATTATCTTAAATATTCTGCATTTAATTGGTTATGGCAGCTTGAAAACAGCATATGTAAAGAGAAAAAGATATTATCAACTCACAGTATACGAACTATATGCTTATTTTATTAACTCACCGAGGGCAGCTGCCCCTGTCTTCATCATTGGTATGCTTTTATCCAAAAGAGTCTTATCTAATCTTATCCTGGACAACTGCCAACATGGATTTGTTAGATCTTGGATTATCCAAAATATTCTGCATTTAATTGGTTCTGGCAGCTTGAAAACAGCATATGTAAAGAGAAAAGGATATTATGAACTCACAGTATCCGATATATATGATTGTTTTATTAACTCACCGAGGGCAGCTGCCCCTATTTCCATCATTGGTATGCTTTTATCCAAAAGAGTCTTATCTAATCTTAACCTGGACCACTGCCAACATGGATTTGTTAGAACTGGGATTATCTTAAATATTCTGCATTTAATTGGTTCTGACAGCTTGAAAACAGCATATGTAAAGAGAAAAAGATATTATCAACTCACAGTATCCGAAATATATGATTGTTTTATTAGCTCACCGAGGGCAGCCGCCCCTTTCTTCATCATTGGTATGCTTTTATCCAAAAGAGTCCTATCTAATCTTAACCTGTCTACATGGATTTGTTAGGTCTTGGATTATCTTGAATATTCTGCATCACAAGTGTGCTTTCCAGAAAAACATAACCTAAAAGCATTTAGAGGTAAATAATAATAATAATAGTAATTAATAACTACTTCAGGCACAGTACTGTGCATATTGCAAGTCATGGGTAGAACTGGAAATGGAACAGGTAGAACTGCCCGAAATGGATGAACAAACTGAAAAGATGAACAAGTTTGGTGAGTGGAACATTTCACTTCCTGAATATACTAAAGAAATTATAGGGTATGTAATTAAATATATATATATATACAGGGCGATTCCTAAGTTGATCCTTTTTGTCCAAATGTGTATACCAGGAAGTCATGAAGAAAAACTTTTTTTTTCTTTAACGTCTGTTTTTGCAATTATGGCCAATCACCGACGCCAGGCAGCAGTTTCACCTCACTATCCCAGAAGTTTTTGCCGAACGCCTGCCTTTCTGTAAGGAGAGTTGGGATCTTTAACATGCCCAGCACCACATGGACACAGGACTGACAGCTTAGGCCGCCTCCTCCCTAAAGGGCGCAACTTGCAGACATTCAACTTGCTCAAATACAATGCCACCACCTCGGTTCATGTTAATTGTACAGTGTGAACTGAAAAAGTGAAAGTGGATATAGAATTACCACTGATAATTTTTTTACATCACCTAACTTAGCAGGCAAGCTTCCTGAAAAAAACTTACACTTTGTGGTACAGTACGTAAGAATAAGTGATTTGTACCACCAATATTGCCACTTAATAAACATTGTAAAGAGTGTGCTTTTACAGATAAGTATACCATGGTGTCTTGTGTTCCAAAAATAAATCAATCAGTCTTATTTTTGTCAACAGAACACAATGATTTCGTAGCTGGAGAATAGGATGCTTATGAGTCCTTCAGTATTTTTCATTACAATGCTATTAAAGGAGCTGTTGATACTACTGGCAAACTTGCTAAGATATACGCTCTGATGTGAGGATGCCGGCGTTGGCCACAGGTTATATTGGAGCATCTGATTGAGAAACTAAATGCCTTCCAACTTTGGAAAATACAAAACCCTGATGCATGCAATGTCTGAACTGCCAGACATACATTTTTGTTGGATCTTGAAAGGGAACTAATAAGGGATCATATCCAGGAAAGGTATCGGCAAACAAGGCTAAGAAAATACATACGGGAATGTATTGTGAGAGTCTTCCCAGATATTGCAGCAGCTACACCATGTATAAGCCAGTCGGCTGGTTGAATTAATTTGCCCAAGAAGATAAGCCAGGAAGACAAGGAATAAGTGCAGTGATTGTGGACAGGTAATTTCTATTCGCCACTTTCAAAAGAAAGCCACATGCAACGATTGTTTAATGTAGGTAATCTTTAAACTTTAAATTATTAAGAAAGAGTATTTTCTGTTTTTAGTTGCAGGAAATATTCCTTTTTTTGTATTTCTTTATTGGTTCAATATATTCTGAATACACCATTCTCTAAAGCTAAATAAATAAACATTCTTTCCCAAAAACCTACAAGTATGTAATGTACCATATGGGTTCCAAAATTACCGCACACTATATGATGTGTTAACAATTTAAGTCTGTATGATGAAGGTTAATAAAAACTGACAGACTAAAAGTGAAAAAAAAAGAGCGAAATATTTTTTGTATTATGAAACTGGCCATAATAAGCAGAGAATACAGTGTATAGGATGACAAGACAGATCTAATCAACCCACAATATCTGAACTGTGGGCTTGATTAATTTACTGACCTGGGTAGCTGCCCTTTAGTGCCTCCATCGCTGAAGTTTCACATCTTCTAGATATCATACGTTCTTATCCAAAACAGTTCTTATCTGATATATAGGACCATTGGCTACATTGGTATGCTGAGTCTTGAATGAAAAAGCTTGAAGAAAGTTTTGCATCTTTGGTTCGCTTCTCAGAAAAAAATAATCTGCAAGCATTTAAAAAAATTCTGGACGCAACAAGTGTGTTATAGTAATGAATTTTCATAGAAATAGGTTTTGGCATGTCAGGGAAAAGTCAAGGAAATTGATATGCTGTTTTTAATGGGAACCCTGTGGAAGAGCAATCATTTTCCAATTAATTATGTATTCTTGTTTCATTTTGATATCTCGATCCGTTTTTGGGAAAAATCAATTTAAAGAAAATTGTGTTTTCATAATACGAGAAATTAATTAATACATTTGGTTTGTTTCGCTTTTAATTTCTGATGTAAATTGATTTTTCTCGAAAGTGAATCGAAAAAGCGAAATGAAACAAGAATATGTAATTAATTGAAAAATGATTGCTCTTTCAAGTTTGGAATCAGATTTCATGTTAGACATACAGGGTGAAAAGTTCTTAACTGTAAACAAAACAAATAAAAATTTAACTTTCAACACCCTGTATTTCTGAAACTATCAACTTTCGGATAAGGCATGTTTGTTTCAATGGTCACATTTTGACGTGTAGTAAAAAATGTTTCAAAATTAAAGTCGGGATCTCTTAGTAAATGTTTTCTATGAAAATTCACTAAAATGGTGAAATATACATTCAAAACAAATGTCAACTAGTGTGTAAACGTTTAATGCCATATAAATTATGAAAAGGAAAATAAGGTAGACAAAGCCTAACATATTATGTTTTCTAAAAGTCAAAGCTGATTTAAGTTTATCAGAGATAATAAATGACTTTGAAAAAAATTGAAATAATTGAAAAAATAATTTGTATTTAAGAAAAAAAAATCAAATAGTTTTTGAAAACTTAGGAAACATATTTTTTAATTCGCTGAAACTGGCAGACAACGCTGTGCACAGGATCACAGGATGAAAGACAAAGGGCCTATGAACAGAAGGCAAGGTAAATAATAACTTTCTTTGATTTTTAACCTTGATCTTTTTTTTTTTATTTAATATTATTGGCTGCGGCATCTCAGGCCATTAGCACATTCTTTCCCATTATTCTATATATTTTTTTAATTTTCCAGACAGAGTCAACTTGGCTCGCCCGGGAATCGAACCCGGGACCTCTCGCTTAGCAGGCTGGCACCTAGCCACCTGCGCCACGAGGGCGTCTAACCTTGATCTTATGTGGTAGAAGAATTTTAAGAACTATGTGGTCATATTTTTTAACTAAACATGTTTGTGTAGTTTTCCAAATATGTTTCATACAGACTTCGAGACTACTTCCCTGGCTTTAGTGTTGGGTTTCGTTTAGGTAAGTGGAGGACGTAGCCAGCGTGTAAGCTAACTGGAGCAAGTGCCGCTTCTGAATTCTAACTGTTCTATAATGTTCTTCAACGTTTCTGTAACCGGTTTCGTTTTTTGACAGCGTTCTCAGACAGATAAAAATTGAATTAATACGAAATCATAACCACTACAAATAAAGATCTGTTGTTATGTTATGATGTTTTGATCAGAAATTCTTTAAGAAATGAAACAAAAATGGAACAAAAATGACAGATGATGACTTCAAAATGTCTACGTGATGTATGTCAATATTTAACATAAAGATAGAACTAACCTATAACTGTAATAACTATAATAACAACTACAATAAAATAACTAAACAATAACAGTCTTTATAAAATGAAAATATCGACATACATCAACTCATTTTCTTATTACAACTTTTTTGAAAAAAAAATTGTTAGATTTATTTTGTTTGATCTATTTAATTAGAAAGAAGGATATCCAAGAAGGGGGAGTTCATTAAATCAGTTTGCTCATTTAAAACAAGGTAGCTAATGTCGTGTATGTGCTTTTTTACTTCTAAGCTTAAAAAAGTCTAGTTTACGCTTGTTATTACAAAAATGTAGTTATTTTATGCAGTTATTTACTGTCAGTCTATGTTGGGTATCAATAAAATGTTTTTCAAATGTAGATTTGTCTGTGTGGTTACTTCTAAATGCAGAAATATGTTCTTTGTATCGGGTATTAAAATTTCTAGCAGTTTGACCTATGTAGGTTGCGTTACAATGTGTACGAGCTAATTTATAAACTCTAGCTTTTGTAAGAAACCAGATTTTTCTTTCGCGTTAAATAACAAAACGTGTCGTGTTGTAAGATTTAAAAGCTACCTTTGTATTTGTACCGGTATTTAAAATTTTTGAAATGTTTTCTGAAATGGTTTTAAAATAAGTTATCGAAACATACCTGTTGTCGTTTTGGCTCTAATATTTGGATAAATTGAATTAATCGCTAATTTGTATTCTTTTCTCTCTATCTCTATATACCTGTTATTTTAACAGAGTAGCCATTATTAAATGCTATTTGCTTAATTATGGAGATTTATTTTTTAAATTTGTTTTGGAACATAGGTATTGAAAATGCACGATGTATCATACAATGATAGGCTGACAACTTTTATGAAAAAGGGTGACATGAATCATATGGTGTGGTTGTGTCAGTGTAAGTTGGTTTCCTATATGTTGAAAAGTCAAATTAATTATTTTCTAACTTTCTAATCGTTAAGTCTAAAAAAAATTTATACAACTATTACCTTCATCTTCGAAAGTAAACCTAATATTTGTGTGAAAGTTATCAATAAAATTGAAAAATTCATTTAATTCTGTATGGTTACCTTGTACGGATGTGTCCCAAAAGACAATATTATGTTAAAGTTCTAATGTTAAAATTTGGTTTTCTAAGTTTTCCATAAATATGTTGGCAAAAGCTGGAGTTTATAAATTAGCTTGTACACATGCTAATGCACTAATGCAATCTACATAGGTCAAACTTCTAGAAATTTTAACACCCGATACAAAGAAGATATTTCTGCATTTAGAAATAACCACACTAAATCTATATTTGCAAAACATATTATTGATACCTAACATCGACTTACAGTAAATAACCGCATAAAAACACAAGATTTTTGTAATAACAAGCGTAAACTAGACTTTTTTTCAAGCTTTAGAAGTAAAAAAGCACATCACGAAAATAGCTACCTTGTTTTGAATGAGCAAACTGATTTAATGGATTCCCCTTTCTTGGATATTGTTTTTTCTAATTAAATAAATCAAATAAGATAAATCTATTATTTTTTTTTCCAAAAAGTTGTAATAAGATAATGAATTTGCGTGTATGTCGATATTTTAATTTTATAGAAACTGTTATTGTTTTGTTATTTTATTGTAATTGTTATTATGGTTATTACTGTTATAGGTGAGTTCTATCTTTATGTTAAATATTGACATACATCACGTAGACATTTTGAAGGCCTCATCCGTCATTTTTGTTCCATTTTATTTTCATTTTTTAAAGAATTTCTGATCAAAACATCATAACATAGCAACAGATCTTCATTTATAGTTGTCATGACTTCGTGTTAATGCAATTTTTATCTGTCTGAGAATGCTATAAAGAAGTGGAACCAGTTACAGAAACGTTGAAGAACATCTAGAATTCAGAAGCGCCACTTGCTCCAGTTAGCTTACGTGCTGGTTATGTCCTCCACATATCAAACGAAACTCAACAGTGAAGCCAGAGAAGTAGTCTCCAAGTCTGTATGTAGTATGGACCAGTTTCACAAAGGGCAACAACAATCAATGAAATATGTTTAGTTAACAAATATGACCATGTAGTTCTTAAAATTCTTCTACCACACAAGACCAATATTAAAATTCTGCTCATTATGGCCAGTTTCAGTAAAATTTGTTTTTCTCTTTTTTTTATTCTAACTTTTTAAAAACTATTTTGTTTTTTGACTTTCATTTTGTGAATTTTGCTCGATCTTGCTTAGAGGAGTCACTTCAAGAAGATTATTATTATGGTCATAACTGATAATTTTGAATGGAAAATAATTTGCAACTAACTAAACGAAATTTAGCACTTCCCTCTTCAATAAGAGGTAAACCACACTCTTCTAACCATTCTAAACTAAATAACAATAGATTATCAGTTTTTATTTCTTTTCATTTGTTTTATAATTTTTTTTTCACTTGGTTTTTAATTTTTGTTTTTTTTAGTTTTTTTTTAATTTTTGGTTTTTTTTATTTGTTTTTTTTTTAATTTTTAAAATTTTTCAACTTAATTCTAATAGAACAACAGGGACACTCATTTTCATACCTATGGGCCCATATAGGCAACTTGGGTATATGTAAAATGTGGCAAGCTGAGGGAGGCCAGTGAATTAAAAAATAAATTGTAAACAATGAGAGGTCTTAATCTGAAAAAAATATATAGAAAAAAAAACGATTGATTTAAAGTAATAGACACCTGATGCAGGAATTCTGATCAGTACTTAACTCTTTTAAATGTTGTAAAATATATTTGTATTCTTTTTAAAACGGCTCTAAAACAGATCTGAAACTTTAAAACTGTCAAAATCTGGAAGGATGACACAGACAGATATTAAATACTTGTTATACCAAGAAACACATTAAAGTTCAAGCATAAATGAGCAATAGTATTTGTATTGTTACAGATGACCATCCTCTTGTGATTATAATGGTAGTTGAATTGGTGAGTTGAAAACCAGTAAAACTCCAGTATTACCTTACTGTGCTTGTGCTCTTTTTCCAGTCACCAATTCAATTAAAAAATACAGTTTTGGTTACGTGCTACAGTTGTTTTAAAGGCCGTTTCTGTTGCATTAGCTAACCAGAGCAAGTGGCCCTTTTGAGCCAATCTTTGTTTTGTAAACCTAATCAATAAAAGCAAACACATTAAATAGAAAACAAATGATGTCCTAAAATACCATCTAAACTACTCTAACCATTCTAAACTTTAAAAAAAATAGGCGAGCGTCTCGCGACAGTAAAAACTCGGTTGCATTGATCACGCGCACTTAGCAGAATATTTTAAGTAAGGAACTAAAAGACCTCCGTGACTTGCTGTTTACACACAATCCTCCCAACTGACCTGACCTGGCCTGCCCTGACATCAGTTTGCCTAATCAAAAGCTAAAAGAATGTAAAACGGAAAGGAAAAGTACATTATGCTCACATGAATGGCAGGGTTGATTTTCCTTTCCCTTTTAGCTTTTAATTATGCAAACTGATGTGAGGGCAGGTCGGCAAGATTAGTTGGCAGGATTGTGTGTAAACAGCACGTTAGGGAGGTCTTTTATTTTGTTACTTAAAGTATTCTGCAAAGTGCGTATGATCAATTCAACCGAGATTTTACTGTCGCCAAGCGTTCGTTAAAATAGATAATAAAAGTTTTTATTGCTTTTAATTTTTTAATTTTTTTAAATTTTTTTTTAAATTTTTTTTATATATTTTTTTTATTTTTTTATTTTTTTTATTTTTTTTCCACTTAATTATAATATAAGGACAGGGACACTCATTTTCGTACCTATGGACCCATATAGGAAACTTTTATAATAAGATGTAAACCAAATGCTTATATTTAAAATGTGACAAGCTGAGGGAGGCCAGTGAATTAATAAATTTAAAAAAATAAGAGGTCTTAATTTGCAAAAAAAAATAGGAAAAAAACCGATATATTTAAAGTAATTGACACCTGAAAATCTACTCAGTAGTTAACTCTAATTAAATATTGTAAAAAATATTGGTATTCTCTTCAAAATGGCACTAAAGCAGATGTGAAACATGAAAAATGTCAGTTTCTGGAAGAAGGTCACAGACAAATATTAAATACTTGTTATACCAAGAAACATATTAAAACGGCAGCATAAGTAAGCAATAATACAATAAGTGTAGATTGGAACCTGTGATGAGCACTGATAAGCACACTTGGGGAAACCAAATCACCACAACACATTAAAAAAACCTGACGATCGTTTCATTAACCAAGTTAGCGTTATCAGATGATTAATAATTCTAAATATATTGTATCTACAACTCTATTTATATTCTTCTGCAGCAGGTCGGTCACTAACGATTTAGGGAGGTTCAACGACACAAAAATTAACATATGTATTTTGTTTGGTGAAAATATCTGAATTCTTTTATTATCTATCGGACGTGCTTCTGCCGGTATTTCTTGTAAATTAATCTATCAGTAGAGTACCCATAGGTGGCGGAGCCAAATTAATAAACTTTTTGTTATCACTATATTTAGCAATACATATATACTTTCAAAAGCGTTTAGCTGTCCTGGTTGTCTAAGATTTTTGATTAGTTTTAGATTCACCTTATTTACATGGTGATTATTATCCCAAATATGTCTGGCAACGGAATATCTGTATATAGTACCGTATCTTAGTTATGTTAAATGTTCTTTGAATCTAATTTTAGTAGATCTTTTTGTTTGTCCGATGTGTTGAAGATCACAATCTTTACAACTTATTTCATAAAATGCCGACATTTTGGCGGTAATATCTTTGTCTTTTGGGTTACCTAGCAAAAAAACTTGTTAGGTAACCCAGTATATATATATATATATATATATATATATATATATATATATATATATATATATATATATATATATAGCTAAATATAGTCATAATAAAAAGTGTATGAATTTGGCCCCGCCGCCTATGGGTAGTCTACTGATAGATTACTTTAAAAGAAATACCGGCAGAAGCTCGTCCAATAGGTAATAAAAGAATTCAGATATTTCCGTCAAACGAAATAAGTTAATTTTTGTGTTGTTGAACCTCCCAAAACGTTAGTGACCGACCAGCTGCAGAAGAATGTAAATAGAGTAGTAGATATAAGATACTTAGAATAATTCATCCTCTGATGACGCTAACTTGGTTAGTGAAACGATCGTCAGGTTTTTTAAAATGTGTTGTGGTGATTTGGGACCAAGTGTGGTTATATGAGCAATAGTATTTGTATTGTTACAGGTGACCATCCTCTGTGTTGAAATGCACTAAAATACCATCTAAACTACTCTAACCATTCTAAACTAAATAACATTAGATTATCAAAGTTTTTATTTTTTTAATTTTTTTTATTCTTTTTTTTTAATTTTTTTAATTTTTTAATTTATTTTTGTAATTTAAAAAAAATATTTTTTTTCACGTAATTCTAATAGAACAAGGACGTTTATTTTCTTACCTATGGGCCCATATAAGCAACTTTTATAAGAAGACTTCACAATAATGGCACAGAAAGCAAGGGTTTAGCGAGAAAGCATATGATGTCCTAAAATAACCATAAAAATACACCAAATATATGCGATGTGATGCGATTGGATATTTAGCCCTGTTGTGTTTTTTGTTTCTTTAACGTCGGTCTATTTCCGCGACTATGGCCAATCACCGACGCCAGGCAGCAGTTTTACCTCACTATCCTACAAATTTTGCCGAACCCATGGGTTTTTGTAAGGAGGGTAGGGACCTTTAACGTGCCCAACATCGCGTGGACACGGTACCGACGGGTTAACGCCACTTCCGAAGGGCGGAACGTGCAGACATTCAACTTTCCCAAATGCAATGCCACAACCTGGGTTGATGTTTATGTTACAGGATGTACTGAAAAAGCGAAAGGAGAACCCTCGGATCGCACCCGGTACCCTTACATCACTGAGCCATCGAGGCTATGAAATTTAGCGTTGAAAATGATCGTTCATTAGTCAGATTTTTAAGAAAAGGAAGTTACAATATTTGTATCGTCCACCATTACAAGGTTTGATTAAGTTTTATTTTAATAAATAACATAAGTTTAAAAAATAAATGTACATGTTTGTAGTATTACTTTTTTACATACTTTTTTTCAGGTAAAATATAGCCATAAGATATCTTTTTTTGTATTGTTTTTTTTTTTCATTGTACACACACATATATTGTTTGTTTTTTCGTTTTTTTTTTTTCGTTTTTTTTTGTTTAATTTATTTTTTTGTTTTTTCGTTGTTTTTTTTGTGTTTAATTTTTTTTGTTTTTTTTTTGTATTTTTTTTTCGTTTTTTTTTTCTCTTCTATGTGTGTGTGTGTGGGTTTTTTTCAAGCTTATTAAGGAAAGGCAGGAATACCATGCGTCCAGGCCTAAGAAACTAGACTGGACCATGGTTCAAATGGGTTATTAAACACAATAAGGTGTGAAACAGTAGGATAGCTTACAAACTATTTATAACAGATATTTACACTAAAATCCTATGAACATTCATGTCTTAATATTAACTACTTAATCTTTGTTTGTTTCGCTACATTAATCATAATAAAAACTGGATTATTATAAGGTTAGTTTGATCTATATGTCTAAAATAATCTCTTTACATAACTTAACCACTGTTACTGCGATTCTTTTCAAGTTTTCTGCCATAAATTTAATGAGACTGTAGAGCATATCGATCTTTTTGTATATTGTAGTAAAGTTGTAAGTAGTTTGTATCTAGCCTCTACATTTATTGGATACAAAAATATTATGTGGTCTAGGTCAGCAATATCTTCGTTGTTGCAATTGCATTTTGGTGAACTCAGTACACCGATTGTATGCATAAATAAAAATAAATCATGTAGTTTGCAGCAAAGATCGGGATATCTACATGTATTAAAAAGTATGGGACTTAATAAGAGGATGTTAACCCACTGTATATCAGTTTCTAAATGTGTGACCGCTTCCATAGTTCCTCTTCCTTTGCGAAATCCATTTTGGTTGGGATGAAAGATCTTGTTTTTTTCACAGGAATGTTCAATCCTATTTTTAATTATCCTTTGATATGTCTTTGTAGTACATGACATTAGTGACAGTGGTCTGTAGCTGGGTAAAAGACCATGTGGTTTACCAAATTTTTGAATGAGCAGCATTACAATAGTTTTTCATCTCTGTTGAGTATTGTCCGTCTTTCCAGCAGGTATTAACAACATCCAGTAAGAGTTTGATGGCATCTTGCTGAGCTTGTGCTAGGTAATTCGATCTAATCTTAGTGAAATATTTCATGCGACTTTCAGTGATGTCTTCAGTTCATCCAATGAAAAGGGTGACTCCATATCTTCTCCCAGTTGTATGTTGGATAATTCGTGTGACAATAAAGGCATTTCCACACTATCAGAAGCAAAAGTGTATGAACAATTTTCAAAAAATTCTTTCTCCTATGGAACTGCCTATTTTGCATGTAGCCTGTTCTTCATTATATTTATGAACGTCCAAATTTCTGTTGATGTTGTGTATTTATTGAGTTTTTGACTAACATATGTCTTCCAGGCATTTATGCTGTTATTTTTGGCTTTGCAGCAATCTCATGTATTTCAAGAAATTTTCAACATTAGATAAGCTCTTGTACTCCCATAAAATGTTCCTTTTTTCATTGTATCAATCACTGCATTCTTGATCCTACCATACAGGCTTTTGTGTGTTTTTTATTTGTAGTTTGTTTGGTTTTGAGTATATTTATATCAGCAGCAGCAGTTAAGCTATGCAGAAAAATTTGATATGAACTATTCGCAGTAATTTGTGTGTCTCCCAAATTTTTTATTTTCTCATTTATAGCGTCGTGGAACGCATCCCAGTCGGCCACAGACTTCTTCCATTTTAAATGTAGTACTTTGTTATCTGCATTATATTTAATATTATAATTGATCTTAATGTGAAGATTATCAGATCCCATTGGCTCCTGTAACACGCTCCACGGTGCTTTGTTTACAATATTTTGAGACACAATAGTAATATCTACCGCAGATGGAGACTCCAATGACCACCACACCCTGGTAGGGGTACCATCATTGAGAATGCACAAATGTACAACTACATCCCTTAAATGTGTTCCCGCTAAATCTGTAACCTGTAACCCATGAAGATGGTAGTTGAAATCCCCACCTATGATAACATTGTTACATTATATTTGGAGGACGATACAAACTTGTGACTGTCATTGAAGGCTTTTCAGTTTGCAAAACACAAATATCTATGTTGTTAGGTAAATAAGGTGGTAATTTTCAAATTTTATAGTTAATATTGTTGGTATCTAAAATGGTAACCCCTCTTGCAAATAATGCCCTACTCGTATGTGGTGCAGCTTGCCTAAATGCTTGCTTTACGTTCCACACACAGGGTGGCCCATTGAAAACAAGCTGGCAGCCATAACTGCCAGGAAAAGATATTATCGAAAAACCTTAAACACGTCAAGTTTGCTTGTGAGGGTCAACTTTTTATGCAGAGTAGAGCCCAAACCTTACCCTCCTAAGCGGGGGTGTCATCCCTCAAATTTTGTCAAATGGGAATAGGGGTCATGTGATAGCTCGTTGAAAATACCTTTGATTCCCTATACTTTGCTTATTTATTTTTGAAATGCGAATTATTCGTTTAGAAGATATGGAAATTTTTAAAATATCACTAATGCCTTTCCCGAGAAATTCTTAATACTTGAGTTGGGCCTCACCAGAGTCTATTACTAGATAAAAATGTTGTTAAAGGTTTGCATAGGTAATACAAAGTTATTAGGTTAGGAGGTGCTCCATCAACCTCAAACCACGCATTCTTGCGTTATCACAAGATATATTTTACTGTGTTTTTTTGGGGCACCTTAATCTAAATGACTTTTTATTACCTACGCAAACCTTTAACAACATTTTTTTCTTGTAATGGACGTTGGTGAGGCCCAACTCAAGCATTAAGAATATTTCGGGAAATGCATTAGTGATATTTCAAAAATAAAAAAGCAATGTGTAGGGAATCAAAAGCTCTTTTCAACAAGCTATCACATGACCCCTATTCCCACTTGAAAAAATTTGACGACACCCCCGCCTAGGAGGGTAAAGTTTGGGCTATACTTTTTACGTCAAAAGTTGTCCCGCTCACAAGTACACTTGACTGATTTCAGGTTTGTTTCGACAAAATATTTTCCTGCTAGTTATGGCTGCCAGCTCGTTTTCAATGGGACACCCTATATACATTATAAGGACACTTGTCTTTCGGGGAATATTTATTGTCAAAATCTATTGTAATAGGTTTTGTAATATTTACCTCATTATTGGCGATTGATTCACTTACTATTAAAACATTGTCAATATTTTTACCAAGCGGTGAATCTCCACCTGATTCAGCTGTCATACTAGCTAATTAATAAAATTGTTATTTTAATGCTTACAGTTAGTAGTTGTAAATAATAAGATAATAAAAGTACCTAACACTTAATTTCAAAATATATCTAGAAAAGGCCTTATACTTTAATTTTTTAATTAAACCGGTTACCAGTGGTTCGACAAAATTTCCGGGATAGTGAGGTGAAACTGCTCCCTGTCGTCGGTGATTGGCCATAGTCGCGGAAATTCACCAACCTTAGAGAGAAAAAAACACTTGGCACTGTAACACAACTGAAACGACTGTGGTTCACCGTGAGACTGTACCAAATATATCACCACTATATAAAAAAAAAAGACGAAAACCGTATTATATTTTTGAAAGTTGTTTCCAAAACTTAGCCACTAATGAAGAAAAGTAACAATATAATAAAATAAAACATATTTGAAGGAGGGTTGTCCATAGAAACTGTGAATTGTTGTAACTATTTGTCGTAAGGTGTTTGTAGATAACTAATAAGGAATATTATATGTATAAAAAGCTAGAAAACACAGTGCTTTCCAACTTCGTTGAAAGGTAGTTGATATATATTCATGAAAAGTTAAGGTGAAAAATCTGAAATTGATAAATATTAAATTAAAATATGAAAAAATGAAAACTGGGAAATACACAAAACAGCAGAGTTAACAATTGAAAGAAAAAAAAAAGAGAATCAAACCCACAGAGTATAAGAAAAGTGGAAATAAGTATAAAAGGTATTACTAAGAGCAAAAATTTACATTTGGGGAAACAAAACTGTAACAATAGAAAGACACTGCTACAAAATAAGAGAATACAAATATTAATGGAAATAAAAAGTAAGGATTAAATATTAGAATCACTAATTTTAAGATGTGAATAATTATATTTAGCTGCAACTTAAAATTGGGTGTTTTGCTCTTATCCTTTCGAGCTGTTTGCCTTGCGGTGTTATTGTTAGCTTCATTTCAAACTGACTGACTTGACTAGTATTTCTATATTACTTAACAGCATTTTTTTGCTTCCTTGTGGGTGTTTTATTTCACGTTTTCGGGAACTCTTCTTCACATCTACCATGTAAACCAGGAAAAAAACTAAAGTAAGAAAGGACATGGATAGAAATCTATTTGTAGAAAAGTAAACATTGCTAAACCCTGGAAAATTAATTGTGCAGACTATTTAGAGGAAATAGAGAAGTTAAAGCCAGACGATATGACTTTTCATATTTCAGGAATTTGAAGAAGCATGAAAGAGGACAGGACAAAATACTCCCGGAGTAGACAAAGTAACAGCAGCACATTCAAAAAAATGTTGGTGAAAAAAATTAAAAAAGAACTTCTACAGCTAATCTCAAAATGTTGTCAATACGGAGAACCGCACAGTGACTTTAGAGAGAATAAAAGTATTGCTATTGAAAAAAATGGTAAATGAGTAAAAATCCAACTAGGATGTGCCCAGAGTCATGTGGCAAGAAATCTGATAATCATCAAAGAGAATAAGGACTTAAATGGGTGAATCCATAAAGTTCGTTTGATATATTGAAAACGAGGTAGTTGTCCTGAATGTTATTTTCTACCTATAAAATTTTGAAAAAGTTGAATTTTCATGGGTTTGTATAAATGTTTTCAATTTTATGCTGTGAAACCAGAGGGAAAAGCCTTTTTTGTCTGTATTTAGTATTATTTAGAGTAACGACAATTACTGAAAAGAAAATATATTAAAAAAAAAAGACTCATCCCTTTGTTCACAGTAATTTAGGACATTATACATTTAAGACGTTTTTGTTCTGGGGCATCATCCTCATCATCCTTTTCATCTCTTCCACGCTTCAATGACCCCTTTTGTTCCTTGCTTTGTGAATCTTGTGCCTCTAGAGCATCGTAGTGCCCGCTACTTATGCTTCCAGTAAACAGAAAATTGACTTCACTGTTTTCTGGATTACCATAATTTGCCATGATAGTACCATCACTGCTCTGGTAAACACAGATGTAGAGCGAGTATTTAGTAGCGATGGCATTTAGTTCCAGTTCTCCCGCGTAAGTGCAGTTTTTCCCCATATATGCTGCATAACTCTCAGCATCTGCGAGAATTCCCTCCTGAGTTTCGTATGCAGAACTAAAGGGTTGATAGGATGTCCAGTTTTCAACCACATATTGAACAACCTGCTGCCTTAGATCTTGGGGATTAACACACACTCCAGTTTTTGAAAGCTGGTGGGAGGCTGAATGGAAAAAACAATTTCCATCTCCAGGCACACGTATGATACGAAATTTCTTATCTTGAGTGACAAAATTGTCATCTATGTATGACTTGAGCGTTTGTAGCTCGATGTCCTCCTTTGCACCTGTTGTTTTATCCATCTCTGTAATGGCATCAAAGTGTTTGCAATCATCTTTTCCAGAAACCAACAAGCAAAAAGCGTGGTCTTCTGCTTTTCCGTATGAGTGTGCTAGTTTTCCTGTTATGTAATTGTATACTTTAATGTTCTGAGAAAACTTCTCTGCCACAACTTCCATCTCACATTTCCTGGCGTATGTCATGTCAGTGCCCATATAAGTTGCATATGCATCCTTATCAGTTATGAACCCTTCACTCGTCTCATGCTCTTTAGTGAAATCTTTAAATTTTTCCCAGTTTTCAGTTGCGTAGTTTACCACTTCCCTTCGCAAAGGGACTGGGTGTATATATACTCCAGTCAAAGCTAAGAGGTAACTTGCTGCGTGAAAGAAGCAGTTCCCATTCTCGGGTGTCTTTTTGATTTTAAATTTCACATTCTCAGAGCTTAGAAATATATCTGACATTTCCATTTTTACTGATGTTTCAAATTTATTTACTTAATAAAATATTAATGTAATCCAAAATATGAGGTGTTTATTAAAATAAATAGTCGAATAATCGTTAAAATATTAATGCAAATGGCCGTCAAATTCTGCAGGTAAACAGAAGTGGATTAAAAACAAAATAAAAGTTATTTATATCACTTGAATCTAATGTTAAATATAAGAGCAAACGATGACAGACAATCGATAATTATATATTATTTAATTAAAAACACTCGATGTAGCTATAAAAAGGGTATTAGAAAATACTTATCTTTCTGCTGCCAGCGAGAACAAACACTTACGTGAATGAAAGGTGCGGGAAATTAACAATTTTCGTTGCCGTCATCGACACCGCCTAACGCGATCTTACTGAACTAATCAAAATATTAGCGAATCGTAAGTTGAGTTTCACTCCCGGGAATAATGACATGATTTAAAATAATGTTCGTGTATTTTTAATTTATTAAAATTGTATTCTGTTTTTACAGAATAAATGTGACATTATTTTTGAGAAAAAATATTTTAGTTTGAATTCCAGGCAGACAAGTAATAAACCAACAGGCATACTGGTGGTAAATCATTTATTTGTTTGCCATGATTAACAGTAGCTTGTGGTCAGATCTGAAAGGTCTGGATCATTGAGATTTATATATCTATTTATCGGTAAAAATATAAAGTGCATCATCAGCTAATTCCATAAAAAAAGGTTCTGATGATTATTTTCATTATCTATTTTCGATTTTAAAACTTAAAATTGTCCTATGATTTTGGGGTTACGACTACAAACAAGAGCGCGCAATTTAAGAATGACAGACAAATGACAAATGTCACAAAATATTGCTTAGGTCCAAAAGCGCTACATTTACTGATTTTTAATAACATCAAGCAGCTTGCAAGCTTAACAAGCGCTGTATACGCTTCGTCGTTTGGCCTTGTTATGTAGCACTGTTTACATTATACAACAGACTTTTAACTAACCTAACAAATTTAAAAAAATGGATAGAAATATTCGACTTTGGTTATAAATGAAAATTGAGTTAATAACTTAAAGTAACACGATTTTGCATAAATAGAAAATCAGTAGCAAACAATGTTACCACCTGGTTTTTAATGCTTCTTCATTATGCTACCAAAACAGGACCTTGTTAGGGCATTATTATTATTGGATAACGGAGGGAAAATAACTAATGCATTTTGTAGTAAAGGTATCAACATTTTTATTGTTTGTCTCCGTGCGGAAGGCAATATTTGTCACGTCCGTTGTATTAAATTTAGTACCACGGCGGTCAAACTTCTTTTCAATTATCAAATCCTGGTCGCAAAGTGAGAAGGCAACTGTTAGCTAAGTCAATGAGCGAGTTCACCAGGCGTCAGCGCTGCCAGCAACTGACGTTCCTCAACATTTTTTGACAACAATGCAGTTGCTGGTGGTGATGGCGCCTGGTGAAGTCGCCAATTAGGTCCATCATTTTTGTGATCGTTGATTTCGCAGATTAGTTGGCCGATATTTTTTAATAAAGAGTACTCATATTGTATCTTTTAAACAGGTACGGGTACAGTCTCCCACTTAAAATTAGACATGCCTACGTTTATTAACCGTCTACGCCTGTAGAGCGGAATTTACAAGCTCCTTGCTTGCGGCCGACCGGATTTCATTGCAGTCTTGGAAAAAGGATAAATGCGTTCATTAGATCAACCGCTGAATTGTATAAATAGCTGTTGGCGTCTGATGAACGCGCCATAGAGCAGAGAATTTCGTTACCGGTGAACCGGTCAAAATATATCTATGACGTCGCAGTTATTACAAAAGACGTAAAGACGTCTTATAACGTCACTGTTCGGAATAATTTGGAACGTTTAAGAACCGTTTTATATGGAGCGTATGATCATAGCGGATCGTTAGAATTGATCAATAACACATCTTAAGTATGCTTTGGAGACCTCGATTCACCATAATATTTAAACCAATATTACTGTTACAAAATTGGAACCTGTGATCATTGGGCGAGCTCACCAGGCCCCAGTGCTGGCAACAGCTGCATTGTTGACATTTGTCAACATTTTTTGACATAACAATGTTGCTGCTTGCAGCGCCTGGCGCCTGTTGAAGCCTCCCATTGGTAAGTAAATATGCTTTAGACAAACAATTCACCACAAGACATTTTTTAGGCGTGACGATCGTTACTTTAACAAAATAGCGCCATCAAAGGGATGAATAAACTTTATTCATTCGAGTTAGCGTCATCAGATGGATGAATAAACTAATCCTCCCTTTGATGACGCTAACTTGGTAAGCGAGCCGATCAGGTCCAAAAAATGTCTTGTGGTGAATTGATTCTCCAAAGCATAATTATCAATGATCATCACATGTTCCAATCTTCACCCAGTAACGCACGTGTTTAAATAAATTGTCACATGGGGTGCATATGATCAACCCGGATGACTCGATACGATGGCGATTTCCGCAAGGTCTATTTTGTTATCACATTCAAATTGAGCATATATGCTGAGCAGTTTTATTGTTTCCGGTTCTATATAATTTCATTTTATTTGCACAAGTTGCTTCAGTTTTTTCATCGTTTTAAACTATCTGCGTTTTAAAACTTAAATACGTTTTGTAATAGTCCTTAGTAGATACGTTGTCACAAAGTAGAGGGTGCTGACCGCGGGTAAAAATTTGAAACAATACAGGCAAATGCGGAGATACAGAACCGACGTTCTCTACATACGTACGTGCGTGCGTGCTGACGGTACATTTCATGAGAAGTAGCACTGAGTGTTTAACATAAATATGTCGTAATTGTCTGTCCGTCTGAAAAAGGTTATTCCAGAATCTGTTGTAAAAATCGGTTGCACAGAATGAGTCCGCGTATAAGAAAATTAAAATTGAATTCTTGGGTAAAAATATATTGCAAAAAGCTTGTATTATGTGCAAATAGAGGTGTATAAAAGTTGATAATTCACTATCGAAAGAAAAAAGTTATGTAATTTAAATTGTTGGCGAGTTTGATGTTGGTCTAAAGACATAGGGAGGGATTAGGCCTACAACCGGGATTTTGTCTAGGCAACTCTGCCGAAATTAGACTGGCCAGCTAGCCGCAGCAGCTAAGGCCGAAACAAAATTATTTAAATTAAAATGTAAACAAAATTTAAGACCTAACCTCAATTTTTGTTGTAATGTACAATGCAGTAGTCAATAAATACATTCATTTTCTTTCGTTTTCATACTAAACGACGTATTCTTCATTTGCTTACTACCCTTTTGTCAGTTGACTACCTATATAATGGTTCCTGTGGATTTAATAACTTAGAATTAGTTAGGTTACCCAATATTTGGTAATTATGTGCAGATGAGCGGCACACGTGATTTCTGAAAATTGTTTCTAGAAACACGCTTAAAAGCAACCCTATATGCATAAGCAACAAGAGAAATGTGGAATCAACCCCTCTAAAAGTGATGGGACTTAGGGTGAGGGGTGCTGTGCGGGGAAGGAAATATAAAGACAAAATCGATAAAACCAGTTTAGTTGGACTTCAGCAGTCTTTTTCCGATTTTGCATCAATGCTTCCTCTTAATAATGCCCCCCTCCCAGGTCTATTTGCTCCAGAGCCCCCAGCTTGCCTGGGAGTTAAAATGACAACATTTTTCTTGTTGTTTATGCTTAAAATAGTCCACCAAGCAGGTCTGACCTGACCAAAAAACTTAGGAGAAACCCAAAAAAGCACAATAAACATTCATTTTACAAAAAAACAACACTGTTTACACTTACAGTATGTGATCAGCGACGAACCAGTAATGTTAATAACTCTGAAACTATAATTCCCACAATATAAAAACGAATCTCCACAACGTAAAAATGGTATCAAAGTGCATATATAAGGTAGTAAACTTCATCTATCAGGAGTCGATTTATCTTAAACTAGTTTGCATCTCATCTGCAGTATCCACCCAGTTTTGAACCACATTTATTTTTTACATATATTGCAGTAATAAACAGACCAACAAAGTATAAGACAACTGCAAATATGTATTGTATTACACAACACAGCTAATAATGTGTCATAGAAGTGTAAAGGTTCCTCAACCATGCTTTTGCTTGTTAGTGGCATTGGCTTAGCTTATGAAACAAAACAGAACAAATACAGATTAACTGAACAATCATCCATCTACTAATCTCACAATCCCTTTCTGAACTAAATATTGAATTAAAAAAAATTATTGAATACTCCAAATAACAAATACATGTGCATCTGATAAAACAAATTAATCATTTAACGATCAAACAGTACTATCTTTGCAGCCTCAGCATTAATCATTACACTGTCATTTTATTACAACCCCATGGTTACATTAACTGTTCAGTTTGATTTGCATGCTTATTGTGGTCAGTAATGCCACATTTTTTGTTCACACCCAATCATCCCAACTTCTTTATTCACCACTATTGAATCACACACATCTCATTTCCTTTGGTCAGACGGAAGAGAAATATCACTCATAATTCTAATGCTGAACACGACATATTGACACGATGCACACAGATGCATCTGCTAATCGTTTGTTATTCTCCCTGACCTATAAATTTATGCATGTCCTCAACATTTCCAGGTTCTAAATTACAAAACAATTGATTTTTCCTGTATTTGTTTCCTATACTTTCTTTTCCTTACTGGTACTATATTGATCAACTTGGGGCCATATTACACTATAAGTCATTGATCAACCGTCCTTTACTTCTATGGAAGTGTTGACCAATCTTCCTTTTCTTATATATGGAATATTTAAGGGCCCCTTCTGATATATCTTGTTTCATATTTATGGCTATGTACGATCTGCACGTCATTTATCTTGTGCATGTATTTCAAGACCCCTTAGGTTTAGAATTTTTTTATAGCCGTTATTAAAAAGCTGTTTCCTCACATACATTCTGTCTTTGTTAAGCATGGTTGTTAAAATGTAATTTTGTGTTACCTACAAGGGACTAATGTCAAGTTTCAGAAACCTTGATTAAATGTTTAACAGCTGGTTATTTAATCAAGGCTTTAGACGACCAATCGCAGACTATGATTTGGGTTTTTGGCATGACAACCAAATATTTTGAATCTCTGATTGGTTGTTTTAAGTCTTGATTAACCGACTGGCTGTTAAATGCTTAATCGAGCTTTGTGAAACTGGGCATAAGTGTTTTATCATAATCGTAGCAAGAGCCCCATACGGAAATAGAGTATGTAAGTGCAGTGTAAACCAAAAGGTTCAAATAAGCTTAAATTCTTGTCAAAATCGCATTTTAAAAATTTGGTGTTTAAAAATTAAAAATATTCTGAAATCTAAGTGAAAAGAAGACAATTTAGTTTACCATGCAATGATATAGAAATTCCAGGGATGAATAGGAACTATTGGTTACAGGAAAAAATTAGGGGCAGTTAATTAAATTAAAAATTTGTGAAGCTTTGTCAATGTCCGGAAGATTTCGAGCAGTATTTCATTATATTATGTTTGAGTCCAAATTGCATCAATTGCAGGCACAAGTTTAATACTTCTTGTAAGATGCATTGTAAAATTTATACACCAATAAACTAAAACTAAACGAAACAAATTGTCAATGTCAAGTAGGTGCAATTTTTTTTCTCCCTCAGGGCTCGTCCGCGGCCTCGCCGCCCCGATAGCACTGCAACCTTTAATTTATTGTGCATGCTCTTAGTCTTTTTACTCCACCCATTCCAAAATCACTGTGCCTTGAACTAGTCTACACAGCGATTGGTAGGGTGAAGTTTTATAATGCTCTGTCTCTGGTCTCAATTGACCGTAGATCAGTTGTCTTCTGCGGTCCAGAGCTTTACACTGGCACAAGATGTGCTGGGCCGATCCCCCCCTCTCTTTCTCTCCGCAGAGTCTGCATGTGTGGTCCCCCTCAAACCGCCCCATTTTATGGAGGTGTTTAGGACCTGTTATATTTTTGAGCTGTCTTCTGCTAATATTTAGCAGCTTCACAGCTCTCTTTGAACTGGGTTCGTCAATTATTGACTTCCCATGTTTGAGCCCTGGACAGTCTGCCCAGTACACCTTGTGTTGGTTTTTGACCCAGCACTTAATGGCTCCCCTGGCAGTGCTCCTTGTCGCGCCCAGAGCCGGTTCTGTTCCTATAAATGGTTCTGCTGACCTTCTTTGCAAGAGTGTCAGCTTCTTCATTGCCTTTGACACCCCGAGTGGTGCAAGGCGGGTTACTCTGGACAGTTGCCCGGTACACACGTGACACCGTACATTGTGGGAGTTTACTTCGACCTCCTTGTCTAGATCTGTCATGTTTAGTTATCAGCAGAGTCACCTTGTGCAGGATGTGGCTCTTCACCGCGCATGACGGTCCTGGGGAAAGCTTCATCGAAAGTTTTTGTTGTTGTTTCCACTTCCTCAGCTTGCCCCCTTGAGTCTTTTGGCCCGCGACTCCTCAACCCCAACTATGTGCATAATGGTAGAAACTTATAAAACGTTTGCTACATCTTTTATTTAACTAATTATAATAATTTAAATATTTATAACTGTGCCATGGTGGTTTTGAAATCTAATAGGCTAATGTTTAACAAGCTCGGTGACTATATGACTTGGGTTGTCAGTTTACAGCCAAGCAAGAGATATTTGGCATGCTTTGAAAAGTTTAAGTAACAAGAATTATTACTTTTTAACTTCTACGGGTTGAATTCCGTTCAAATCTTTAATGTTTTGTATCATAATCATTTACTTACTTATAAAATTATTCATATTGGTTGCCTGTTTTCTTGCCAATAAAATACATTTATTGACCAAAAACAGAATAAGTAGAATTATTTATATTAAGGTCTAAATAATTCAACATTTTAGCAAAGATAAGGTTGTAAAAATGTGTTTTCTTTATCACATTGTCAAAGGTCAAGTGTAGAAGATAATTTTCCAAGTGTAGTGGAATTATTAACATAATATGCTTAAGTTTGTTAGCTATTGCTTGAAAATAAGTTAAGACAACAGCTTGGGCTTTGACATTCTACATTATTGTAAGATAATGACATTTTTTAATTGAATCAGATATGGTTGTGGTGATTATAACTCCAGATTTATTTCAGTGCTGTATTTTATTACAACGTCTCGCAGTAACTGTTACTTCAACAAAAAAAAGAAGCTTTTAACAAATACAGGTGAATCTGTGATATTTCTTTAAGGATCACCATGGTATTTCAACTTGAGCGGCATTCCAATCTTCTTCATGGGTTTGTGAAAGAAAACAATTATATTTGGAGACCTGAGAATGTATTGTAGTGACAATTATCATGTGCTCACTGAATAATTAAAAATAATCATTAACAGATTATGTCTATAAAAACTAATGGTCTAGATTATAGATACAGGTAGTTATATTCGAGTATCATGCTACCTTGTTTATTTTACTTCCACAAAGGCAATTTTCCACATTGTCGTAAGCATGTGGAAGTACGGTAAAGGGAACGGAAAAATTAACAGATTATGTCAATAAAAACTAATGGTGTAGATTATAGATACAGGTAGTTATATTCGAGTATCATGCTACCTTGTTTATTTTACTTCCACATTGTCGTAAGCATGTAAAAGTATGGTAAAGGGAACGGAAAATCTAATAACATTTTTAGCTTAAACGCCATAGAAAGTCTCTAAACCAGTAAAAAAAAACTAATCGGTGTATCTGTTTGTTCCCGCAATAACTTTCGAAGGGACTGATTGAGCTGCCAACTTAAAATTTTGTACACATGTAGCAGTTCACAAATGAACAATTCACATTATTTTTAAAGCAAAGCGCTCCAGACAGAAGGTTAGATATAGGGAGTGGATTAATAGCAAATATGCCATTTAACATTCAAAATCGAGCAATATGTCGTTTCACGAGATTTTTTGAGAACATAAATTCAAATATGACGGGCATTTTCATGTAGGGGTCATACATCAAATTCTTTTGTAATTGAGCCATCAACATCAAATTTGATACACAGGTAGCTGTTCACAAGTGAATAGTCGGGATTGTTTGCTAGTGAAATCGCTTCAGAAGAAAAGGAAGAAATATGGGGTTAATTGGGAAAATCGACGCTTTCATTAAAAATATAGTAATACACGGTTTCAGAAGTTTATGGGTGTCTACAGAAATACTAATATTACGAAACATCTTAACTCGCCAAACCAACAGAGATTTCACCCATGCATATTTTGACAGTTGGTGGGTGATGAGACCTGATAGCCATTAAACAATCACATTTTTTTTAATATGTGTCCTAGCATCCAAACGTGTTTTTCGGTTACAACATTATGATGATAGTGTTCAAAAGCAAAACCTGCAAATTTTGTTAATTTTTTTTTCCATGTCTGATTTTACATTTTTAAGAAGTTCGAAGTTCGGCGGTGGACCTTATACTTATTATTTCTAAGATTTGACGTTCGGGACATCATATTTGGCTGGGTTCGTTTATAGTTCGGTTCGGAAAAAACATGGGTTCGCACACCTCTAGTAAATAGGTAAAATTATCATTGAAGGTGCCTTTACAGTGGCACACATAATAAAGTGGTTGGCAGGCGAAGAAGCTGTCTGCAAATAAGGGAACTTTACAAATAGCTTTACAATCTTTTCGGATAATCAATGATACAGAATTACAAAAAGATCTTGTAAAACTATAAACTGGACAGAAAAATAAGTAGTTTCCGAATGCAATTGTTTGTTTGTAAAACTATGCAATGAACCGACTTTTTATGCCACGCCACCGACCTAAAAAATTAAACGACCTCCAAACAACAATAAAAATTATATCTAAGTTTCTTGTAACATACTTAGTGTGATATTGGTAAAAATGATATATTTAGAGAAGAAATTCCCCACTGTTTGTAAGAACTACAGTGTGCTCTCTCTTACACAGATACTGTCGGTCACACATATTCTGTCTGCTTAAGAGGAGTGTTCATTTACGAGGAAGCATGTATGTATGTACATAGTCCAAAATTTCAATTCAAACATTTATTAATTACCAACTTATTATATAATTTATGTATTAATAATAATAATAATAATAATAATAATATTTATTTGTCCAAAAACACAAAATACAGAAAAAATACATATTAGCATTTTACAGGAATTAAATTATTTATGCACTACACACCAAATTGGGTGTGTGTGTGTGCACATCAGTGGTAAAATAAATATATTAACATAAGCATGAAAATAACATAACAAAACAGAAAACAGTAGAGAGAACTAAATTAAGATAATAAAAAGGAATATACACATTATGGACTTAAAGTAGTTTTTCTCCTTTATAACACCTTATTTACAAAAATAATCACCTATACATAGATTTACAAATAGCAACATTTACAATATTGTAAAGAGCATTACATAACTAATTGTTTTTCAAAGTTGATCCAAACATTAGGACGGGTAATTTTTGCTGATGTTAGGGCACGAATACTCAGAAAAAATATAAAATATGCTTTAACTATATGTACATATAAAGTTATGATGAAAAAAACGCTCTAAAATAGACACATATATCTATATATTATAATACATACATGCATACATAAAAACATAAAGAAAACCAATGTTCCTCTCTTAGTGGTATCTAAATAAGAAAAAAATGCATACATACTTCGAGAACACATCATAAATGCAAATATTTTTCAGTCAGTCTTTCGTAAAATAGTCTTTTAATGTTTGTTTTATTTTACACTACACCCATGAAGCACAAAATGCAACATCAAATTATTACACAGTTCAAAAGCTTTCATGTCACTATTTTTCACACAAAAGGAACTCAGTTTCTCCACATTTCGAAGAGCTTCTCTATAGGATCTTAATTCATCACCAGCACCTTCAACATTTTCTGTGTCTTCCCTCTCTTCTCTGTCTTTTTCCATTCATTCACCTTTTTTGCATTATTTCATCTTGATTATCTGCATTTTCTATTTCTAAGGTCTCATCGTTTTTGCAGAGATCGTTATTAAAGTTCACAAATCCTTCAAAATTGATATTGACCCCACGAATCGAACCTGGTACATGTCCTTCCACTGGACCACCGAGGCTATTCCCCAATAATTAAAGTATAAATAAATTTACTTACAGATTAGATATCTAATATTTTTATTCATTGCAGTTGGGAACTAAACTGATGCAGCACCTGATGCATTCGTCATATAAGGTCATTGAGTTCGTAATCCAGATGACGGATTCTTGTTGCTCGGCCGTAATCCATCCAATAGATATCAAAGATGACTTTTACACCTGCATCAAGAACAAGAGATCCTTTATGTATAGGTAAGCACAAGTTTTAGCTCATCATTCAAATAGAGGCTTTACATTATTCGACACGAAACATGGCTAACATATTCGTTTTAAAAAAAGGTTTTTTTTTGGTGGATAGTGGCCATCTGGCGGTACATTTAAGAATTATTTTCGTGATGTACAAGTGTCCCAAAAACACAAAAAATTCGCCATTTAGAAGATTGTGTATATATATCACACTGATAACTAAGAAAATAAAATAAAAACTGCCAAAGGTGGCGAAGTTGCGGCACCGTTAACTCTGTAGCGGGGCTTTAAACTCATCAGTCTCATTGTATCGATAGCGTAATTTTAGGAGATTTCACTCATGCATATTTTTGACAGTTAGTGGGACACATTGAGACACACCGGAGCTATTTAGGAATCACATCATTATTTTTGTTATATATCCTAGCCCTTCAGCACCTTTTTCAGTAACAACATTATGATGGCGGTGTTTGAAGGCGATCAGTAACGTAAATTTTCAGAATTTCTGAGGATAATTGCAGATTGCCTTTGGAAAACACTGGTTTCAACATGCTTGATTTCACAATGAGCCAAAACAGTTAAATATTCACAATCGGGAGACAGTTCAAATTTTAAGTGGTTATTTTTTACTTATGCTCACTTTGAACCCTCTCAATGTTTGCTAAAACTGCCTAACCAATTCCAAACAACAACAACATATTTATAGATGAGCTTATCTATAGATCCAGAAGTCTTAAAAAGTTTAAAATATTTTTTGTTTTTGTATGTTTGATTTAATGTTGATCCATCTCCACAACGATCAGCACAGAAAGGCCTTTTCACCCAATTAACCTGCAAATTTGTCAAACCCTTTCTTTTTGTAAAAAGAATGGAAATCCTTTACATATGAAATTTGTATGAAATTTGTATGTTACAATATTCCTAAATTTTGTATTTAAGGAAATGATATATGAACACTGACGAATTTCTGGGAGTTCGATGTTCGATTTTGAATTTCTAAGAAGTTCGAAGTTCGACTGTGAACCTTAGAGATACTATTTCAGAGGTTCGAAGTTCGAGACAACATATTTGCTTGGGTTCTTTCATAGTTCGAACAAAACATCTCTAGTAAAAATGCGATTTTTTTTTCTTCTAGAAAACGTGAACAGTTAGCTATAAGAACGCATCATAGTATTCTATATAGAATTGAATTTTATATAAGTTGTTTCCAAAATACAGGATGTTGTGTTTAAATTAAACAAGTTATTTTCGTTTAAACTTTTTTATTGTTCAGTCATAATATTTTGATGCATCATATATGCTACTCAATGTTTCACAAATGTGTCACAAAACTTAATTAATCAGTTGACTTTAAGTTAAGTTTGTATGTATGTATGTATATGTATGTACAAAGAATATGGGATGGCTTCGGAAGATGCAGCTACTCCTCCATTCACCACAGACTTTTATAAATTCAGTGTTGTAGTAAGTATAGAACCATAAAAAAAGTAACTAGATTACTACATACAGACATGGAGACTACTTCTCTGGCTTCACTGTTGGGTTCCGCTTCTGTAGGTGAAGGGTGTAGCCAGCTAACTGAAGCAAGAGGCCCTTATGAATTCTAAATGTTCTAGGATATTCTTCAACGTTTCTGCGACTAGTTTCACTGTTGGACAGCCTTCTCATATAGGTAATCTACTTTTTATCTGTCTGAGAATGCTGTGAAGCAGCGAAACCTTATTTAATCTTAACCTGCACCACTGCCAACATGGATTTGCTAGATCTTGGATTATCTTAAATATTCTGCATTTAATTGGTTCTGGCAGCTTGAAAACAGCATATGTAAAGAGAAAAAGATATTATCAACTCACAGTATACGAACTATATGCTTATTTTATTAACTCACAGAGGGCAACTGCCCCTGTCTTCATCATTGGTATGCTTTTATCCAAAAGAGCCTTATCTAATCTTATCCTGGACCACTGCCAACATGGATTTGTTAGATCTTGGATTATCCAAAATATTCTGCATTTAATTGGTTCTGGCAGCTTGAAAACAGCATATGTAAAGAGAAAAAGATATTATCAACTCACAGTATACGAACTATATGCTTATTTTATTAACTCACAGAGGGCAACTGCCCCTGTCTTCATCATTGGTATGCTTTTATCCAAAAGAGCCTTATCTAATCTTATCCTGGACCACTGCCAACATGGATTTGTTAGATCTTGGATTATCCAAAATATTCTGCATTTAATTGGTTTTGGCAGCTTGAAAACAGCATATGTAAAGAGAAAATGATATTATGAACTCACAGTATCCGAAATATATGATTGTTTTATTAACTCACCGAGGGCAGCTGCCCCTGTTTCCATCATTGGTATGCTTTTATCCAAAAGAGTCCTATCTAATCTTAACCTGTCTACATGGATTTGTTAGGTCTTGGATTATCTTGAATATTCTGCACCACAAGTGTGCTTTCCAGAAAAACATAACCTAAAAGCATTTAGAGATAAATAATAATAATAGTAATTAATAACCACTTCAGGCACAGTACTGTGCATATTGCAAGTCATGGGTAGAACTGGAAATGGAACAGGTAGAACTGCCCGAAATGGATGAACAAACTGAAAAGATGAACAAGTGTGGTGAGTGGAACATTTCACTTCCTGAATATACTAAAGAAATTATAGGGTATGTAATTAAATATATATATATATATATATACAGGACGATTCCTAAGTTGATCCTTTTTGTCCAAATGTGTATACCAGGAAGTCATGAAGAAAAACTTTTTTTTTCTTTAACGTCTGTTATGCAATTATGGCCAATCACCGACGCCAGGCAGCAGTTTCACCTCACTATCCCAGAAGTTTTTGCCGAACGCCTGCCTTTCTGTAAGGAGAGTTGGGATCTCTAACATGCCCAGCACCACATGGGCACAGGACTGATAGCTTAGGCCGCCTCCTCCCTAAAGGGCGCAACTTGCAGACATTCAACTTGCTCAAATACAATGCCACCACCTCGGTTGATGTTAATTGTACAGTGTGAACTGAAAAAGTGAAAGTGGATATAGAATTACCACTGATAATTTTTTCACATCACCTAACTTAGCAAGCAAGCTTCCTGAAAAAAACTTACACTTTGTGGTACAGTACGTAAGAATAGGTGATTTGTACCACCACTATTGCCACTTAATAAATATTGTAAAGAGTGTGCTTTACAGATAAGTATACCATGGTGTCTTGTGTTCCAAAAATAAATCAATCAGTCTTATTTTTGTCAACAGAACACAATGATTTCGTAGCTGGAGAATAGGATGCTTATGAGTCCTTCAGTATTTTTCATTACAATGCTATTAAAGGAGCTGTTGATACTACTGGCAAACTTGCTAAGATATACGCTGTGATGTGAGGATGCCGGCGTTGGCCACAGGTTATATTGGAGAATCTGATTGAGAAACTAAATGCCTTCCAACTTTGGAAAATACAAAACCCCGATGCATGCAAAGTCTGAACTGCCAGACATACATTTTTGTTGGATCTTGAAAGGGAACTAATAAGGGATCATATCCAGGAAAGGTATCGGCAAACAAGGCTAAGAAAATAGATAAGGGGATGTATTGTGAGAGTGTTCCCAGATATTGCAGCAGCTACACCATGTATAAGCCAGTCGGCTGGTTGAATTAATTTGCCCAAGAAGATAAGCCAGGAAGACAAGGAATAAGTGCAGTGATTGTGGACAGGTAATTTGTATTCGCCACTTTCAAAAGAAAGCCACATGCAACGATTGTTTAATGTAGGTAATCTTTACACTTTAAATTAGTAAGAAAGAGTATTTTCTGTTTTTAGTTGCAAGATATATATATATATATATATATATATATATATATATATATATATATATATATATATATATATATATATAATTTCTTTATTGGTTCAATATATTCTGAATAAACCATTCTCTAAAGCAAAATAAATAAACATTCTTTCCCAAAAACCTACATGTATGTAATGTACCATATGGGCTCCAAAATTACCGCACACTATATGACGTGTTAGAAATTTGAGTCTGTATGATGAAGGTTAACAAAAACTGACAGACTAAAAGTTAAAAAAAAGCGAAATATTTTTTGTATTATGAAAGTGGCCATAATAAACAGTGTATAGGATGACAAGACAGATCTAATCAACCCACAATATCTGAACTGTGGGCTTGATTAATTTACTAACCTGGGTAGCTGCCCTTTAGTGCCTCCATCGCTGAAATTTCACATCTTCTAGATAACCATACGTTCTTATCCAAAACAGTCCTTATCTGATATATAGGACCATTGGTTACATTGGTATGCTGACTCTTGAATGAAAAAGCTTGAAGAAAGTTTTGCATCTTTGGTTCGCTTCTCAGAAAAATATAATCTGCAAGCATTTAAAAAAGTCTGGACGCAACAAGTGCGTTATAGTAATGAATTTTCATAGAAATGATATGGCACCAAACATGCCTATAACTTTTTTCTTGTAACACAAAGATCTAAATTTTAGTATATAGTTTACTTTGTATATCGTAAACCTACGTACTAAATTTGGATACCACAGCTTTCTTATTTTCAGAGATATGAATTTTTTTCGAAAGAAAACCCAACCTTTTTTCGGAAAACCTGGTCCTATTTTCTGACTAACGCCCTTATTCAAGCCACTTACAAAAGGAAGTTACCTACCAAATTTGATCAAAATTGGCCCATTATTTTTTAACTTATCGGTGTGATACACACATACACATACATAATATATATATATATATATATATATATATATATATATATATATATATATATATATATATATATATATATATATATATAATTCACACAGGGTAATTAATTAATAATGGAAATCCGAAAGCTGGAGATATTACACGTCAAATTGTGACCACTGGCACAAACATGCCTTATCCAAAAGTTGATACTTTCAGAAGTACAGGGTGTTGAAAGTTAAGATTTTAAATTGTTTGTTGTCATTATTTTGAAAATATCTAGGTTAAGAACTTGAAAATTTGTGATGCTCTGTTTTTTAGGCTTTGAATAAGATACGTGTTGCAAATATCACATAGAGGGCACCACTTATGACCATTTTCACCGACATTTACAGTTAATAATTTTTCACCCTGTATGTCTAACATGAAATTTGATTCAAAGCCTGAAACAGGGTGCTGTATTCTGTAGTAGTGTGTTACACATTTTTGGGGTAGATTGTAGAAGAGCAAAGTCAAGGAAATAGGTTTTGGCATGTCAGGGAAAAGTCAAGGAAATTGATATGCTGTTTTTAATGGGAACCCTGTGGAAGAGCAATCATTTTCCAATTAATTATGTATTCTTGTTTCATTTTGATATCTCGATCCGTTTTTGGGAAAAATCAATTTAAAGAAAATTGTGTTTTAATAATACGAGAAATTAATTAATACATTTGGTTTGTTTCGCTTTTAATTTCTGATGTAAATTGATTTTTCTCAAAAGTGAATCGAAAAAGCGAAATGAAACAAGAATACGTAATTAATTGAAAAATGATTGCTCTTTCAGGTTTTGAATCAGATTTCATGTTAGACATACAGGGTGAAAAGTTCTTAACTGTAAACAAAACAAAACAATTAAAAATTTAACTTTCAACACCCTGTATTTCCGAAACTATCAACTTTCGAATAAGGCATGTTTGTTTCAATGGTCACAGTTTGACGTGTAGTAAAAAAATGTTTCAAAATTAAAGTCGGGATCTCTTAGTAAATGTTTTCTATGAAAATTCACTAAAATGGTGAAATATACATTCAAAACAAATGTCAACTAGTGTGTAAATGTTTAATGCCATATAAATTATGAAAAGAAAAATAAGGTAAACAAAGCCTAACATATTATGTTTTTTAAAAGTCAAAGCTGATTTAAGTTTATCAGAGATAATTAAGACTTTGAAAAAATTAAAATGATTGAAGAAATAATTTGTATTTAAGAAAAAAAAATAGTTTTTGAAAACTTAGAAAACATATTTTTTAATTCGCTGAAACTGGCAGACAACGCTGTGCACAGGATCACAGGATGAAAGACAGAGGGCCTATGAACAGAAGGCAAGGTAAATAATAACTTTCTTTGATTTTTAACTTTGGTCTTATGTGGTAGAAGAATTTTAAGAACTACGTGGTCATATTTTTTAACTAAACATGTTTGTGTAGTTTTCCAAATATGTTTCATACAGACTTCGAGACTACTTCCCTGGCTTCAGTGTTGGGTTTCGTTTCGGTAAGTGGAGTACGTAGCCAGCGTGTAAGCTAACTGGAGCAAGTGTGGCTTCTGAATTCTAGATGTTCTATAATGTTCTTCAACGTTTCTGTAACCGGTTTCATTTTTTGACAGCGTTCTCAGACAGATAAAAATTGAATTAATACGAAATCATAACCACTACAAATAAAGATCTGTTGCTATGTTATGATGTTTTGATCAGAAATTCTTTAAATGAAAATAAAATGGAACAAAAATGACGGATGATGCCTTCAAAATGTCTACGTGATGTATGTCAATATTTAACATAAAGATAGAACTAACCTATAACTGTAATAACTATAATAACTACTACAATAAAATAACTAAACAATAACAGTCTTTATAAAATAAAAATATCGACATACATCAACTCATTATCTTATTACAACTTTTATTTTGTTTGATCTATTTAATTAGAAAGAAGAATATCCAAGAAGGGGGAGTTCATTAAATCAGTTTGCTCATTTAAAACAAGGTAGCTAATGTCGTGTATGTGCTTTTTTACTTCTAAGCTTAAAAAAGTCTAGTTTACGCTTGTCATTACAAAAATGTAGTTATTTTATGCAGTTATTTACTGTCAGTCTATGTTGGGTATCAATAATATGTTTTTCAAATCTGGATTTGTCTGTGTGGTTACTTCTAAATGCAGAAATATGTTCTTTGTATCGGGTATTAAAATTTCTAGAAGTTTGACCTATGTAGGTTACGTTACAATGTGTACGAGCTAATTTATAAACTCTAGATTTTGTCAAGAAACCAGATCTTTCTTTCGCGTTAAATAACAAAACGTGTCGTGTTGTAAGATTTAAAAGCTACCTTTGTATTTGTATCTGTATTTAAAATTTTTGAAATGTTTTCTGAAATGGTTTTAAAATAAGTTATTGAAACATACCTGTTGTCGTTTTGGCTCTAATATTTGGATAAATTGAATTAATCGCTAATTTGTATTCTTTTCTCTCTATCTCTATATACCTGTTATTTTAACGGAGTAGCCACTATTAAATGCTATTTGCTTAATTATGGAGATTTCTTTTTCAAATTTGTTTTGGAACATAGGTATTGAAAATGCACGATGTATCATACCATGATAGGCTGACAACTTTTATGAAAAAGGGTGACATGAATCATATGGTATGGTTGTGTCAGTGTAAGTTGGTTTCCTATATGTTGAAAAGTCAAATTAATTATTTTCTAACTTTTTAATCGTTAAGTCTAAAAAAAATTATACAACTATTACCTTCATCTTCTAAAGTAAACCTAATATTTGTGTGAAAGTTATCAATAAAATTGAAACATTTGTTTAATTCTGTATGGTTACATTGTATGTATCTGTCCCAAAAGACAATATTATGTGAAAGTTCTAATGTTAAAATTTGGTTTTCTAAGTTTTCCATAAATATGTTGGCAAAAGCTGGAGTTTATAAATTAGCTTGTACACATGCTAATGCACTAATGCAATCTACATAGGTCAAACTTCTAGAAATTTTAACACCCGATACAAAGAAGATATTTCTGCATTTAGAAATAACCACACTGAGAAATCTATATTTGCAAAACATATTATTGATACCTAACATCGACTTACAGTAAATAACCGCATAAAAACACAAGATTTTTGTAATTACAAGCGTAAACTAGACTTTTTTTCAAGCTTTAGAAGTAAAAAAGCACATCACGAAAATATCTACCTTGTTTTGAATGAGCAAACTGATTTAATGGATTCCCCTTTCTTGGATATTGTTTTTTCTAATTAAATAAATCAAACAAAATAAATCTATTTTTTTTTTTCTCAAAAAGTTGTAATAAGATAATGAATTTGTGTGTATGTCGATATTTTAATTTAATAGAAACTGTTATTGTTTTGTTATTTTATTGTAATTGTTATTATGGTTATTACTGTTATAGGTGAGTTCTATCTTTATGTTAAATATTTACATACATCACGTAGACATTTTGAAGGCCTCATCTGTCATTTTTGTTTCATTTTAATTTTGTAAAGAATTTGTTGATCAAAACATTATAACATAGCAACAGACCTTTATTTGTAGTTGTCATGATTTCGTGTTAATTCAATTTTTATCTGTCTGAGAATGCTATAAAGAAGTGGAACCAGTTACAGAAACGTTGAAGAAAATCCTAGAACATCTAGAATTCAGAAGCGCCACTTGCTCCAGTTAGCTTACACGCTGGCTACGTCCTCCACGTATTAAACGCAACTCAACAGTGAAGCCAGAGAAGCAGTCTCCAAGTCTGTATGTAGTATGGACCAGTTTCACCAAGTAAGGGCAACAACAATCAATGAAAAATATGTTTAGTTAACAAATATGACCATGTAGTTCTTAAAATTCTTCTACCACAAGACCAAGGTTAAAATTACAAGCGAGTGATTATTTACCTTACCTTCTGTTCATAGGCCCTTTGTCTTCTCATCTTAACACAGCATTGTCTGCTCATTATGGCCAGTTTCAGTAAAAAAAAAAATTTTTCTCTTAACTTTTTTAAAACTATTTTGTTCTTTGACTTTCATTTTGTGAATTTTGCTCGATCTTGCTTAGGGGAGTCACTTCAAGAAGATTATTATTATGGTCATAACTGATAATTTTGAATGGAAAATAAACTAAACGAAATTTAGCACTTGCCTCTCCAATAAGAGGTAAACCACACTATTCTAACCATTCTAAACTAAATAACAATAGATTATCAAAGTTTTTATTTCTTTTAATTTGTTTTATTTTTTTCAGTTGTTTTTTAATTATAATTTTTTTGTTTTTTTTTTAATTTTTTGTTTTTTTTTATTTGTTTTTTTTTTTAATTTTTAAATTTTTTCAACTTATTTCTAATATAAGAACAGGGACACTCATTTTCATACCCATGGGCCCATATAGGCAACTTGGGTATATGTAAAATGTGGCAAGCTGAGGGAGGCCAGTGAATTAAAAAATAAATTGTAAACAACGAGAGGTCTTAATTTAAAAAAATATATAGAAAAAAATAACGATTGATTTAAAGTAAAAGACACTTGATGCAGGAATTCTGATCAGTACTTAACTCTTTTAAATGTTGTAAAATATATTTGTATTCTCTTTAAAACGGCTCTAAAACACATGTGAAACATTAAAACTGTCAAAATCTGGAAGGATGACACAGACAGATATTAAATACTTGTTACACCAAGAAACACATTAAAGTTCCAGCATAAATGAGCAATAGTATTTGTATTGTTACAGATGACCATCCTCTTGTGATTATAATGGTAGTTGAATTGGTGAGTTGAAAACCAGTAAAACTCCAGTATTACCTTACTGTGCTTGTGCTGTTTTTCCAGTCACCAATTCAATTAAAAAATACAGTTTTGGTTACGTGCTACAGTTGTTTTAAAGGACGTTGCTGTTGCATTAGCTAACCAGAGCAAGTGGCCCTTTTGAGCCAATCTTTTTTTTTTTGTAAACCTAATCAATAAAAGCAAAGGTTTAAACACATTAAATAGAAAACAAATGATGTCCCAAAATACCATCTAAACTACTCTAACCATTCTAAACTAAAAAATAGGCGAGCGTCTCGCGACAGTAAAAACTCGGTTGCATTGATCACGCGCACTTCGCAGAATATTTTAAGTAATGAACTAAAAGACCTCTGTGACTTGCTGTTTACACACAATCCTCCCAACTGACCTTCCTGACCTGCCCTGACATCAGTTTGCCTAATCAAAAGCTAAAAGAATGAAAAACGGAAAGGAAAAGTACATTATGCTCACATGAATGGCAGGCTCGATTTTCCTTTCCCTTTTAGCTTTTAATTATGCAAACTGATGTGAGGGCATGTCAGCAAGATTAGTTGGCAGGATTGTGTGTAAACAGCACGTTAGGGAGGTCTTTTATTTTGTTACTTAAAGTATTCTGCAAAGTGTGTATGATCAATTCAACCGAGATTTTACTGTCGCCAGGCGTTCGTTAAAATAGATAATAAAAGTTTTTATTGCTTTTAATTTTTTAATTTTTTTTAATTTTTTTTTAATTTTTTTTATTATTATTTTTTTTTTTTTTTATTTTTTTTTCACTTAATTATAATATAAGGACAGGGACACTCATTTTCGTACCTAAAATATAGGAAAAAAAACGATATATTTAAAGTAATGGACACCTGATGCAGGAAATCTACTCAGTAGTTAACTCTAATTAAATATTGTAAAAAATATTGGTATTCTCTTTAAAATGGCACTAAAGCAGATGTGAAACATGAAAAATGTCAGTTTCTGGAAGAATGTCACAGACAGATATTAAATACTTGTTATACCAAGAAACATATTAAAACGGCAGCATAAGTAAGCAATAATACAATAAGTGAAGATTGGAACATGTGATGAGCACTGATAAGCACACTTGGGGAAACCAAATCACCACAACACATTAAAAAACCTGACGATCGTTTCATTAACCAAGTTAGCGTTATCAGATGATTAATAATTCTAAATATATTGTATCTACAACTCTATTTATATTCTTCTGCAGCAGGTCGGTCACTAACGATTTAGGGAGGTTCAACGACACAAAAATTAACATATGTATTTTGTTTGGTGAAAATATCTGAATTCTTTTATTATCTATCGGACGTGCTTCTGCCGGTATTTCTTGTAAATTAATCTATCAGTAGAGTACCCATAGGTGGCGGAGCCAAATTAATAAACTTTTTGTTATCACTATATTTAGCAATACATATATACTTTCAAAAGCGTTTAGCTGTCCTGGTTGTCTAAGATTTTTGATTAGTTTTAGATTCACCTTATTTACATGGTGATTATTATCCCAAATATGTCTGGCAACGGAATATCTCTATATAGTACCGTATCTTAGTTATGTTAAATGTTCTTTGAATCTAATTTTAGTAGATCTTTTTGTTTGTCCGATGTGTTGAAGATCACAATCTTTACAACTTATTTCATAAAATGCCGACATTTTGGCGGTAATATCTTTGTCTTTTGGGTTACCTAGCAAAAAAACTTGTTAGGTAACCCAGTATATATATATATATATATATATATATATATATATATATATATATATATATATATATATATATATATATATTGCTAAATATAGTCATAATAAAAAGTGTATGAATTTGGCCCCGCCGCCTATGGGTAGTCTACTGATAGATTACTTTAAAAGAAATACCGGCAGAAGCTCGTCCAATAGGTAATAAAAGAATTCAGATATTTCCGTCAAACGAAATAAGTTAATTTTTGTGTCGTTGAACCTCCCTAAATCGTTAGTGACCGACCAGCTGCAGAAGAATGTAAATAGAGTAGTAGATATAAGATACTTAGAATAATTCATCCTCTGATGACGCTAACTTGGTTAGTGAAACGATCGTCAGGTTTTTTTAAATGTGTTGTGGTGATTTGGGACCAAGTGTGGTTATATGAGCAATAGTATTTGTATTGTTACAGGTGACCATCCTCTGTGTTGAAATGCACTAAAATACCATCTAAACTACTCTAACCATTCTAAACTAAATAACATTAGATTATCAAAGTTTTTATTGCTTTTAATTTTTTTATTCTTTTTTTTTTAATTTTAAATTTATTTTTTGTAATTTAAAAAAATATATATTTTTATTTCACTTAATTCTAATAGAACAAGGACGTTTATTTTCTTACCTATTGGCCCATATAAGCAACTTTTATAAGAAGACTTCACAATAATGGCACAGAAAGCAAGGGTTTAGCGAGAAAGCATATGATGTCCTAAAATAACCATAAAAATACACCAAATATATGCGATGTGATGCGATTGGATATTTAGCCCTGTTGTGTTTTTTGTTTCTTTAACGTCGGTCTATTTCCGCGACTATGGCCAATCACCGACGCCAGGCAGCAGTTTTACCTCACTATCCTACAAATTTTGCCGAACCCATGGGTTTTTGTAAGGAGGGTAGGGACCTTTAACGTGCCCAACATCGCGTGGACACGGTACCGACGGGTTAACGCCCCCTCCGAAGGGCGGAACGTGCAGACATTCAACTTTCCCAAATGCAATGCCACAACCTGGGTTGATGTTTATGTTACAGGATGTACTGAAAAAGCGAAAGGCGAACCCTGGGATCGAATCCAGTACCCTTACACCACTGAGCCATCGAGGCTATGAAATTTAGCCTTGAAAATGATCTTTCATTAGTCAGATTTTTAAGAAAAGGAAGTCACAATATTTGTATCGTCCACCATTACAAGGTTTGATTAAGTTTTATTTTAATAAATAACATAAGTTTAAAAAATAAATGTACATGTTTGTAGTATTACTTTTTTACATACTTTTTTTCGGGTAAAATATAGGTATAAATTATCTTGTTTTGTATTGTTTTTTCTCCATTGTACACACACATATATTGTTTTTTTTTTGTTTTTTTTTTCTTCCTTTTTTTGTTTAATTTATTTTTATTTTATTTTTTTGTTTTTGTTTTTTTCGTTTTTTTTTTCGTTTTTTTTTGTTTAATTTTTTTTGTTTTTTTTTTGTTTTTCGTGTTTTTTTTTTTTCGTTTTTTTCCTCTTTTATGTGTGTGTGTGGGTTTTTTTCAAGCTTATTAAGGAAAGGCAGGAATACTATGCGTCCAGGCCTAAGAAACTAGATTAGACCATGGTTCAAATGGGTTATTAAACACAATAAGGTGTGAAACAGTAGGATAGCTTACAAACTATTTATAACAGATATTTACACTAAAATCCTATGAACATTCATGTCTTAATATTAACTACTTA
This sequence comes from Tillus elongatus, assembly GCA_964006375.1. Lineage (NCBI taxonomy): Eukaryota > Metazoa > Arthropoda > Insecta > Coleoptera > Cleridae > Tillus > Tillus elongatus. Next base: position 123,245,555 of record OZ023269.1, read on the forward strand.
ATCTTTGTTTGTTTCGCTACATTAATCATAATAAAAACTGGATTATTATAAGGTTAGTTTGATCTATATGTCTAAAATAATCTCTTTACATAACTTAACCACTGCTACTGCAATTCTTTTCGAGTTTTCTGCCATAAATTTAATGAGACTGTAGAGCATATCGATCTTTTTGGATATTGTAGTAAAGTTGTAAGTAGTTTTTATCTAGCCTCTACATTTATTGGATACAGAAATATTATGTGGTCTAGGTCAGCAATATCTTCGTTGTTGCAATTGCATTTTGATGAACTCAGTACACCGATTGTATGCGTAAATAAAAATAAATCATGTAGTTTGCAGCAAAGATCTGGATATCTACATGTATTAAAAAGTATGGGACTTAATAAGGGAATGTTAACCCACTGTATATCAGTTTCAAAATGTGTGACCGCTTCCATAGTACCTCTTCCTTTGCGAAATCCATATTGGTTGGGATGAAAGATCTTGTTTTTTTCACAGGAATGTTCAGGCCTATTTTTAATTATCCTTTGATATGTCTTTGTAGTATATGGCATTAGTGACAGTGGTCTGTAGCTGGGTAAAAGACCATGTGGTTTACCAAATTTTTGAATGAGCAGCATTACAATAGTTTTTCATCTCTGTTGAGTATTGTCCGTCTTTCCAGCAGGTATTAACAACATCCAGTAAGAGTTTGATGGCATCTTGCTGAGCTTGTGTTAGGTAATTCGATCTAATCTTAGTGAAATATTTGATGCGACTTGTGACTCAGTGATGTCTTCAGTTCATCCAATGAAAAGGGTGACTCCATATCTTCTCCCAGTTGTATGTTGGATAATTCGTGTGACAATAAAGGCATTTCCACACTATCAGGAGCAAAAGTGTATGAACAATTTTCAAACAATTATTTCTCCTATGGTACTGCCTCTTTTGCTTGTAGCCTGTTCCTCATTCTATTTATGAACGTCCAAATTTCTGTTGATGTGTATTTATTGAGTTTTTCACTAACATATGTCTTCCAGGCATTTATTATGTGAACTACGTGGCATTTATGCTCTTATTTTTTAGCAGTTTTCTTGACTTTGCAGCAATCTTCTGTATTTCAAGAAATTTTCAACATTAGATAAGCTCATGTACTCCCATAAAATGTTCCTTTTTTCATTGTATCAATCACTGCATTCTTGATCGTACCATACAGGCTTTTGTGTGTTTTTTATTTGTAGTTTGTTTGGTTTTGAGTATATTTATATCAGCAGCAGCAGTTAAGCTATGCAGAAAAAATTGATATGCACTAATTGCAGTAATTTGTGTGTCTCCCAAATTTTTAATTTTCTCATCTATAGCGTCGTGGAACGCATCCCAGTCGGCCCGCAGACTTCTTCCATTTTAAATGTGGTACTTTGTCATCTGCATTATATTTAATATTATAATTGATCTTAATGTGAAGATTATCAGATTCCATTGGCTCCTGTAACACGCTCCACGATGCTTTGTTTACAATATTTTGAGACACAATAGTAATATCTACCGCAGATGGAGACTCCAACGACCGCCACACCCTGGTAAGGGTACCATCATTGAGAATGCACAAATGTACAACTACATCCCTTAAATGTGTTCCCGCTAAATCTGTAACCTGTAACCCAGGAAGATGGTAGTTGAAATCCCCACCTATGATAACATTGTTACATTATATTTGGAGGACGATACAAACTTGTGACTGTCATTGAAGGCTTTTCAGTTTGCAAAACACAAATATCTATCTTATTAGGTAAATAAGGTGGTAATTTTTAAATTTTATAGTTAATATTGTTGGCATCTAAAATGGTAACCCTTCTCGCAAATAATGCCCTACTCGTATGTGGTGCAACTTGCCTAAATGCTTGCTATTACGTTCCACACACAGGGTGGCCCATTGAAAACAAGCTGGCAGCCATAACTGCTAGGAAAAGATATTGTCGAAAAACCTTAAACACGTCAAGTTTGCTTGTGAGGGCCAACTTTTTATGCAGAGTAGAGCCCAAACCTTACCCGCCTAAGCGGGGGTGTCATCCCTCAAATTTTGTCAAATGGGAATAGGGGTCATGTGATAGCTCGTTGAAAAGACCTTTGATTCCCTGTACTTTGCTTCTTTATTTTTGAAATGCGAATTATTCGTTTCGAAGATATGGAAATTTTTAAAATATCACTAATGCCTTTCCCGAGAAATTCTTAATACTTAAGTTGGGCCTCACCAGAGTCTATTACAAGGTAAAAATGTTGTTAAAGGTTTGCATAGGTAATACAAAGTTATTAGGTTAGGAGGTGCTCCAAAAAACCTCAAACCACGCATTCTCGCGTTACCACAAGACATATTTTACTGTGGTTTTTTTGGGGCACCTTAATCTAAATGACTTTTTATTACATACGCAAACCTTTAACAACATTTTTTTCTTGTAATGGACGTTGGTGAGGCCCAACTCAAGCATTAAGAATATTTCGGGAAATGCATTAGTGATATTTCAAAAATAAAAAAGCAATGTGTAGGGAATCAAAAGCTCTTTTCAACGAGCTATCACATGACCCCTATTCCCACTTGAAAAAATTTGAGGGACGACACCCCCGCCTAGGAGGGTAAAGTTTGGGCTATACTTTTTACGTATAAAGTTGTCCCGCTCACAAGTACACTTGACTGATTTCAGGTTTGTTTCGACAAAATATTTTCCTGCTAGTTATGGCTGCCAGCTCGTTTTCAATGGGACACCCTATATACATTATAAGGACACTTGTCTTTCGGGGAATATTTATTGTCAAAATCTATTGTAATAGGTTTTGTAATATTTACCTCATTATTGGCGATTGATTCACTTACTATTAAAACATTGTCAATATTTTTACCAGGCGGTGAATCTCCACCTGATTCAGCTGTCATACTAGCTAATTAATAAAATTGTTATTTTAATGCTTACAGTTAGTAGTTGTAAATAATAAGATAATAAAAGTACCTAACACTTAATTTCAAAATATATCTAGAAAAGGCCTTATACTTTAATTTTTTAATTAAACCGGTTACCAGTGGTTCAGCAAAATTTCCGGGATAGTGAGGTGAAACTGCTCCCTGTCGTCGGTGATTGGCCATAGTCGCGGAAATTCACCAACCTTAGAGAGAAAAAAACACTTGGCACTGTAACACAACTGAAACGACCGTGGTTCACCGTGAGACTGTACCAAATATATCACCACTATATTAAAAAAAAGACGAAAACCGTATTATATTTTTGAAAGTTGTTGCCAAAACTTAGCCACTAATGAAGAAAAGTAACAATATAATAAAATAAAACATATTTGAAGGAGGGTTGTCCATAGAAACTGTGAATTGTTGTAACTATTTGTCGTAAGGTGTTTGTAGATAACTAATAAGGAATATTATATGTATAAAAAGCTAGAAAACACAGTGCGTTCCAACTTCGTTGAAAGGTAGTTGATATATATTCATGAAAAGTTAAGGTGAAAATTCTGAAATTGATAAATATTAAATTAAAATATGAAAAAATGAAAACTGGGAAATACACAAAACAGCAGAGTTAACAATTGAAAGAGAAAAAAAAGAGAATCAAACCCACAGAGTATAAGAAAAGTGGAAATAAGTATAAAAGGTATTACTAAGAGCAAAAATTTACATTTGGGGAAACAAAACTGTAACAATAGAAAGACACTGCTACAAAATAAGAGAATACAAATATTAATGGAAATAAAATGTAAGAATTAAATTTTAGAATCACTAATTTTAAGATGTGTATAATTATATTTAGCTGCAACTGAAAATTGGGTGTTTTGCTCTTATCCTTTCGAGCTGTTTGCCTTGCGGTGTTATTGTTAGCTTCGTTTCAAACTGACTGACTTGACTAGTATTTCTATATTACTTAACAGCATTTTTTTGCTTCCTTGTGGGTGTTTTATTTCACGTTTTCGGGAACTCTTCTTCACATCTACCATGTAAACCAGGAAAAAAACTAAAGTAAGAAAGGACATGGATAGAAATCTATTTGTAGAAAAGTAAACATTGCTAAACCCTGGAAAATTAATTGTGCAGACTATTTAGAGGAAATAGAGAAGTTAAAGCCAGACGATATGACTTTTCATATTTCAGGAATTTGAAGAAGCATGAAAGAGGACAGGACAAAAAACTCCCGGAGTAGACAAAGTAACAGCAGCACTTTCAAAAAATATTGGTGAAAAAACTGAAAGAACTTTTACAGCTAATCTCAAAATGTAAATCGGGATAATTGCCCAGTGACTTTTGAAAGAGTAAAAGTGTTGCTATTCAAAAAACGGTGAATGGGTAAAAATCCAACTAGCACAAGATTTGTGTACATGAGTCATGTAGCAAAGATTCTGCTAATCATACTGGAAATTAATCGCGAGGATTATATAGAGGAAATAGAGAAGGTAAACTCACATGATCTAGCTTTTACAATTTCAGAAGAATTCGAAGAAGCACTGAAAGGGTTTAGACAAGAGAAGCTTCTAGAGTAGACGAATTAAACAGGGCCACTTTCAAAAAATGTTGGTGAAAAAAAAATTAAAAAAGAACTTCTACAGCTAATCTCAAAATGTTGTCAACCGAGAGAACCGCCCAGTGACTTTAGAGAGAAATAAAAGTATTGCTATTGAAAAAAATGGTAAATGAGTAAAATTCCAACTAGGATGTGCCCAGAGTCATGTGGCAAGAAATCTGATAATTATCAAAGAAAATAAGGACTTAAATGGGTGAATCCATAAAGTTTGTTTGATATATTGAAAACGAGGTAGTTGTCCTGAATGTTATTTTCTATCTATAAAATTTTGAAAAAGTTGAATTTTCATGGGTTTATATAAATGTTTTCAATTTTATGCTGTGAAACCAGAGGGGAAGGCCTTTTTTGTCTGTATTTAGTATTATTTAGAGTAACGACAATTACTGAAAAGAAAATATATTTTAAAAAAAAGACTCATCCCTTTGTACACAGTAATTTAGGACATTATACATTTAAGACGTTTTTGTTCCGGGGCATCATCCTCATCATCCTTTTCGTCTCTTCCACGCTTCAATGACCCCTTTTGTTCCTTGCTCTCTGAATCTTGTGCCTCTAGAGCATCATAGTGCCCGCTACTTATGCTTCCAGTAAACAGAAAATTGACTTCACTGTTTTCTGGATTACCATAATTTGCCATGATAGTACCATCACTGCTCTGGTAAACACAGATGTAGAGCGAGTATTTAGTAGCGATGGCATTTAGTTCCAGTTCTCCCGCGTAAGTGCAGTTTTTCCCCATATATGCTGCATAACTCTCAGCATCTGCGAGAATTCCCTCCTGAGTTTCGTATGCAGAACTAAAGGGTTGATAGGATGTCCAGTTTTCAACCACATATTGAACAACCTGCTGCCTTAGATCTTGGGGATCAACACACACTCCAGTTTTTGAAAGCTGGTGGGAGGCTGAATGGAAAAAACAATTTCCATCTCCAGGCACACGTATGATACGAAATTTCTTATCTTGAGTGACAAAATTGTCATCTATGTATGACTTGAGCGTTTGTAGCTCGATGTCCTCCTTTGCACCTGTTGTTTTACCCATCTCTGTAATGGCATCAAAGTGTTTGCAATCATCTTTTCCAGAAACCAACAAGCAAAAAGCGTGGTCTTCTGCTTTTCCGTATGAGTGTGCTAGTTTTCCTGTTAAGTAATTGTATACTTTAATGTTCTGAGAAAACTTCTCTGCCACAACTTCCATCTCACATTTCCTGGCGTATGTCATGTCAGTGCCCATATAAGTTGCATATGCATCCTTATCAGTTATGAACCCTTCACTCGTCTCATATTCTTTAGTGAAATCTTTAAATTTTTCCCAGTTCTCAGTTGCGTAGTTTACCACTTCCCTTCGCAAAGGGACTGGGTGTATATATACTCCAGTCAAAGCTAAGAGGTAACTTGCTGCGTGAAAGAAGCAGTTCCCATTCTCGGGTGTCTTTTTGATTTTAAATTTCACATTCTCGGAGCTTAGAAATATATCTGACATTTCCATTTTTACTGATGTTTCAAATTTATTTACTTAATAAGATATTAGTGTAATCCAAAATATGAGGTGTTTATTAAAATAAATAGTCGAATAACCGTTAAAATAATAATGCAAATGGCCGTCAAATTCTGCAGGTAAACAGAAGTGGATTAAAAACAAAATAAAAGTTATTTATATCACTTGAATCTAATGTTAATATAAGAGCAAAAGGTGACAGACAATCGATAATTATATATTATTTAATTAAAAACACTCGATGTAGCTATAAAAAGGGTATTAGAAAATACTTATCTTTCTGCTGCCAGCGAGAACAAACACTTACGTGAATGAAACTAGCGGGAAATTAACAATTTTCGTTGCCGTCATCGACACCGCCTAACGCGATCTTACTGAACTAATCAAAATATTAGCGAATCGTAAGTTGAGTTTCACTCCCGGGAATAATGACATGATTTAAAATAATTTTCGTGTATTTTTCATTTATTAAAATTGTATTCTGTTTTTACAGAGTAAATGTGACATTATTTTTTAGAAAAAATATTTTAGTTTGAATGCCAGGCAGACAAGTAATAAACCAACAGGCATACTGGTGGTAAATCATTTATTTGTTTGCCATGATTAACTAAAACAGTAGCCTGTGGTCAGATCTGAAAGGTCTGGATCATTGAGATTTATATATCTATTTATCGGTCAAAATATAAAGTGCATCATCAGCTTATTCCATAAAAAAAGTTTCTGATGATTATTTTCATTATCTATTTTCGATTTTAAAACTTAAAATTGTCCTATGATTTTGGGGTTACGACTACAAACAAGAGCGCGCAATTTAAGAATGACAGACAAATGACAAATGTCACAAAATATTGCTTGGATCCAAAAGCGCTACATTTTAGCGTTCGATTGCAAGCTGCTGATAGCTGGTCGACGTTAAACGCCATCACTGATTTTTAATAACATCAAGCAGCTTGCAAGCTGAACAATCACTTTATACGCTTCGTCGCTTGTCCTTGTTATGTAGCGCTGTTTACATTATACAACAGACTTTTAACTAACCTAACAAATTTACAAAAATGGATAGAACTGTTCGACTATGGTTATCAATGAAAATTGAGAGTTCATAACTTAAAGTAACACGATTTTGCATAAATAGAAAATCAGTAGCAAACAATGTTACCACCTGGTTTTTAATGCTTCTTCATTATGCTACCAAAACAGGACCTTGTTAGGGCATTATTATTATTATTATTATTGTATAACGGGGGGAAAATAACTAATGCATTTTGTAGTAGTAAAAGTATAAACATTTTTATTGTTTGCCTCCGTGCTGAAGGCAATATTTGTTAGGTCCGTTGTATTAAATTTAGTACCACGGCGGTCAAACTTCTTTTCAATTATCAAATCCTGGTCGCAAAGTGAGAAGGCTACTGTTAGCTAAGTCAATGAGCGAGTTCACCAGGCGTCAGCGCTGCCAGCAAATGACGTTCCTCAACATTTTTTGACAACAATGCAGTTGCTGGTGGTGATGGCGCCTGGTGAAGTCGCCAATTAGGTCCATCATTTTTGTGATCGTTGATTTCGCAGATTAGTTGGCCCATATTTTTTAATAAAGAGTACTCATATTGTATTTTTGAAACAGGTACGGGTACAGTCTCCCGCTTAAAATTAGACATACCTACGTTTATTAACCGTCTACGCCTGTAGAGCGGAATTTACAAGCTGCTTGCTTGCGGCCCACCGCATTTCATTGTAGCTTGGACAAAATGATGAATGCGTTCATTAGATCAACCGCTGAATTGTATAAATAGCTTGTGGCGTCTGGTGAACGCATCCCTAGAGTAGAGAATTTCGTTACCAGTGAACCGGTCAATATATATCTATGACGTCGCAGTTATTACAAAAGACGTAAAGACGTCTTATAACGTCACTGTTCGGGATAATTTGGAACGTTTAAGAGCCGTTCTATATGGAGCGTATGATCATGGCGGATCGTTAGGATTGATCAATAACACATGTTAAGTATGCTTTGGAGACCTCGATTCACCATAATATTTAAACCAATTATTACTGTTACTGTTTGAAAATTGGAACCTGTGATCATTGGCCGAGCCTCCCGGCGCCTGGTGAAGCCTCCCATTGATTAGTAAGTATGCTTTAGACAAACAATTAACCACAAGACATTTTTTAGACCTGACGATCGTTACTTTAACAAAATAGCGTCAAAGGGATGAATAGACTATTCATTCAAGTTGGCGTCATCAAAGAGATGAATAAACTTTATTCATTCGAGTTAGCGTCATCAGATGGATGAGTAAACTAATCTTCGCTTTGATGACGCTAACTTTGTAAGCGAGCCGATCAGGTCCAAAAAATGTCTTGTGGTGAATTGATTCTCCAAAGCATAACTATCAATGATCATCACAGGTTCCAATCTTCACCCAGTAACCCACGTGTTTAAATAAATTGTCACATGGGGTGCATATGATCAACCCGGATGACTCGATACGATGGCGATTCCCGCAAGGTCTATTTTGTTACCACATTCAAATTGAGCATATATGCTGAGCAGTTGTATTGTTCCGGTTCTATATAATTTCATTTTATTGGCACAAGTTGCTTCAGTTTTTTCATCGTTTTAAACTATCTACGTTTTAAAACTTAAATACGTTTTGTAATAGTCCTTAGTAGATACGTTGTCACAAAGTAGAGGGTGCTGACCGCGGGTAAAAATTTGAAACAATACAGGCAAATGCGGAGATACAGAACCGACGTTCTCTACGTACGTACGTGCGTGCGTGCTGACGGTACATTTCATGAGAAGTAGCACTGAGTGTTTAACATAAATATGTCGTAATTGTCTGCCCGTCTGAAAAAGGTTGTTCCAGAATCTGTTGTAAAAATCGGTTGCACAGAATGAGTCCGCGTATAAGAAAATTAAAATGGAATTCTTGCGTAAAAATACATTGCAAAAAAGCTTGTATTATGTGCAAATAGAGGTGTATAAAAGTTGATAATTCACTATCGAAAGAAAAAAGTTATGTAATTTAAATTGTTGGCGAGTTTGATGTTGGTCTAAAGACAGGGAGGGATTAGGCCTACAACCGGGATTTTGTCTAGGCAACTCTGCCGAAATTACACTGGCCAGCTAGCCGCAGCAGCTAAGGCCGAAACAAAATTATGTAAATTAAAATGTAAATAAAATTTAAGACCTAACCTCAATTTTTGTTGTAATGTACAATGCACTAGTCAATAAATACATTCATTTTCTATCGTTTTCATACTAAACGACGTATTTTTCATTTGCTTGCTACCCTTTTGTCAGTTGACTACCTATATAATGGTTCCTGTGGATTTAATAATTTAGAATTAGTTAGGTTACCCAATATTTGGTAATTATGTGCAGATGAGCGGCACACGTGATTTTTGAAAATTGTTTCTAGAAACACGCTTAAAAGCAACCCTATATGCATAAGCAACAAGAGAAATGTGGAATCAACCCCTCTAAAAGTGATGGGACTTAGGGTGAGGGATGCTGTGCGGGGAAGGAAATATAAAGACAAAATCGATAAAACCAGTTTAGTTGGACTTCAGCAGTCTTTTTCCGATTTTGCATCAACGCTTCCTCTTAATAATGTTCTTCCCCCTCCAGCAGGCCTATTTGCTCCAGAGCCCCCAGCTTGCTTGGGAGTTGAAAGGACAACATTTTTCTTGTTGTTTATGCTCAAAACAGTCTACCAAGCAGGCCTGATCTGACCTGACCGAAAAACGTAGGAGAAAACCAAAAAAAGCACAAAAAACATCCATTTTACAAAAAAAAAACATTGTTTACACTTACAGTATATGGTCAGCGACGAACCAGCAATGTTAATAACTCTGAAACTATAATTCCCACAATATTTAAACGAATCTCCACAACGTAAAAATGTTATCAAAGTGCATATATAAGGTAGTAAACTTCATCTATCAGGAGTCGATTTATCTGAAACTAGTTTGCATCTCATCTGCAGTATCACCCAGTTTTGAACTACACTTATTTTTTACATATATTGCAGTAATAAACAGACCAACAAAGTATAAGACAACTGCAAATATGTATTGTATTACACAACACTGCTAATAATGTGTCATAGAAGTGTAAAGGTTCCTCAACCACGCTTTTGCTCGTTTGTGGCATTGGCTTAGCTTATGAAACAAAACAGAACAAATGCAGATTAAGTGAACAATCATCCATCTACTAATCTCACAATCCCTTTCTGACATAAATATTGAATTTTAAAAAAATTATTGAATACTCCAAATAACAAATACATGTGCATCTGATAAAACAAATTAATCATTTAACAATCAAACAGTACTATCTTTGCAGCCTCAGCATTAATCATTACACTGTCATTTTATTACAACCCCATGGTTACATTAACTGTTCAGTTTGATTTGCATGCTTATTGTGGTCAGTAATGCCACATTTTTTGTTCACACCCAATCATCCCAACTTCTTTATTCACCACTATTGAATCACACACATCTCATTTCCTTTGGTCAGACGGAAGAGAAATAACACTCATACATCTAATGCTGAACACGACATATTGACACGATGCACACAGATGCATGTGATAATCGTTTGTTATTCTCCCTGACCTATAAATTGATGCATGTCCTCAACATTTCCAGGTTCTGAATTACAAAACAATTGATTTTTTCTATATTTGTTTCCTGTACTTTCTTTTCCTTACTGGTACCATATTCATCAACTTGGGGCCATATTACACTATAAGTCATTGACCAACCGTTCTTTACTTCCATGGAAGTGTTGACCAACCTTCCTTTTCTTATATATGGAATATTTAATGACCCCTTCTTGATATATCTTGTTTCATATTTATGGCTATGTACGATCTGCACGCCATTTATCTTGTGCATGTATTTCAAGACCCCTTAGGTCTAGAATTTTTTTATAGCTGTTATTAAAAAACTGTTTTCTCACATACATTCTGTCTTTGTTAAGCATGGTTGTTAAAATGTAATTTTGTGTTAACCTGCAAGGGACTAATGTCAAGTTTCAGAAACCTTGATTAAATGTTTAACAGCCGGTTATTTAATCAAGGTTTTAGACGACCAATCGCAGTCTATGATTTGGGTTTGTGGCATGACAACCAAATATTTTGAGGCTTTGATTGGTTGTTTTAAGTCTTTATTAACTGACTGGCTGTTAAATGCTTAATCGAGCTTTGTGAGGAATTTATAGTCCCATTTAACGTGGTCATAAGTGACCAACAGGCATGGGACAGAAAGTGAAATGCTGACAAGGAACTCACCCTTACAGTAAACAGACAGGTCCAAAAAAAATTGAGAGAGCAATACTGGAAATAAGAGAAACTAACTTCAGACTTGCTAAGTCCCTAGGAAAAATTTCCACCATCTTCCAAGCAGAAATGTTTGCTATAAATCTCTGTGTACATGAGTGCATACCAATAAGACCTAGAAATAGAGAGATCTAAATTCTCCCAGACAGTCAGGCAGTACTAAAGACTCCAAAAATCTTAAGAAGCAGAGTTTAAACTGACCTGGGACTGAAAAAAAAAATCTTTGAAGCAACTGGCTGCGAACAACAAGGTAACTTTGACGTGGGTACCAGAGCGTCAAGGCATTGTAGGAAATGAGGAAGCAGATAACCTTGCAAAAATGGCAGCAACATCACCATTCTAGGATCCCGGGCCCTATTGTGGACTAACAAAAAGCCACATAAGAAATGAACTTTATGCTTGGAAAATGTACCAAATGTTGTCATACTGGAGGAAAACGCCAGGCTTAAGGCAGGCAAAACGGTTATCACCATATCAACTGACAAGTTTCAACTGTTTCTTGAATTGAACAGAAAGGAATTGCGCATAATCACAGGACACTCCCCAGTATGGTACCCACTTATGAAGATGGGCAAGGTGGACAGTGAAAACTGCAGACTGCACTGAAGCAGCCGAAACAACAGAACATTTGCTATGCGACTGCAGGGCTGAGTCCTGCAAAGGCTCAAGTATCTTGGAGGAGTGACTTTAACATCCCAGTAAATAGTTACCAAGGAGATATGACACTGCATAAATAGTCTGTACTTTTTGGGCAACTATTGGGGGGAAAAAAGTCCTACACAAATGCCCAATTAAGGTTGAAGCACTGAGTGGCCAAAGGCCTCTATGAGCCATTAAACAGTCTACAGTCTACAAACATCTGACATTTTCTGATGAAATTCCAGCCTGGGTTAATTATGAAGGAGTCTAATATTAATTTTCTTTGCAATCAAGTCATCGACTTCAAATGAACTTAATAAAAAAGCCGTTCTAAAGAGAGTAGATTATCACAAAGATGTGAAAGTTATGATTCAATTTGCAACACTATTCTATTAGCTATTAGGACCCTTGCAAGTTTAAAATTCAGACTTCCAATTTTTGTTTTACAGAATTCTAAAATTTTGACCTTTAAACATTTGAAATACCTGATGTTGATGGCATTGTAAAACAGATCTTTTCTCTTAATATAAAACTTAGCTTATTGGCAATAAATAGCTTGTTTGTTTCAGGAAATGCACTGAAGTGTTACAAGTGCCTGAAGTTTTTAAATATGTATTTACATAAAAATTCAATTCTAAGCAATGAGTTCCTTCTGTCGATAATAAACTCAGGCTTATTTATTTAATATGAGGTTTCTATAAAGTTCGGCCTCACTATATTCTTTTGTTTCTTACGAGGTCATTGTCATGTAAACTAATTGTTACTTCAATGTTTGAAGGTTGTTTCTCCCACACACATTTTATCTATGATTCACGTTTTTTAATAATTTTTTTCTCTCAGGGCTCGTCCGCTGCTTGGCCGCTTCGATAGCACTGCAGCCTTTGGCTTATTGTGAATTTGTTTTAATACTTGCTTTTTTAATTCTTTATCTTTTGGATAACATAATTTTGCTGCTTTTAAATATAATTTTAATATTATTGTCCCTGTTAAAAAATAGGTAAACATCAGTTTTCACTGTGATTTTTAACATTTACATTGATAAGACCAGCTTTTTAGTTTTCTTGCAATGTTCAATCGGATTCAAAAACTACAATCAATTAAGACAATTTGACATTTATTTCAGAGGAACTTTTAACATTTGAATCTTTAAAAAGATTTATTTCTTTGCTTCATAAAAGAGAATTTAAGTACAATTATCAGGAAATACCATACTGCTGCTGTGTGGATCCTCAATTGACAAATCAATATACTTTTAATTGTTCTGCAGTGTTACTATCTTCTTTGAAGTTTTCTGTAATAAAAAAACATGCTGTTTAAAAAAGGTAGTAGTCAAAATTAGGAACAGTACAAAAATAAGTATATAACATCACATTGTACAGTTTAATCTAATGACTAATTAAGTTGTTTATTAAAATTGTAATATGAAAGGTGAATAACGAGAATTGTCTCATGAAAATTACATTATCCTTATCTTCTAATAACAATGTTTTGCTAACCTGTATTTTCTTTCTTGCAATCGAAGCCAGTTGCTTTAATTTTGACAATGCGATCAGTTTTAGCTATTGGCTCAAGTCAGTTTCATAAGGTCTAAAGATGTAGTATTTGCAGCACTGCGACGTCTTCACTGATTTTTCCAGTCAACCCAGTAAGTGAAAGGTAGATGGGTACTTTATTAGGTTTCTAAAGGCTGTCCACTTGTTTTTCAGAAAAATATAATCTAAAAGCATTTTAGCACCTAATATAAGAAGCACAAACAAAAAAATCAAGTAAGGTTTTAAGGATTGTTATCATAAAATGGGTTTTAAAGACAAAACTTTGTTGTATAATCATGTATGGCGTGACTCTAAACTAATAATTTACTGGATTTAGAAAAATCGTAAGTCAAGTTTGACGAAATTAAATTACAATTTAAAGAGAAAGCTCCTTCCACCATTATGGAAATTTTCATAATTAAGTGCGGAAACAAACTTTAATAAAGAATTTGATTCTTAGTCTTGTTTACTTACAACGTGCAGCAAATGGGGTCTAATGAGAATTTTAAAACTAAAACTCTATGTAAAAATGATTTAACGCCAAAAATATATTAATAATAATTTAAAGTGATTAGTGAAAACTTTTAAAATAAAGTTCCAAACGTGTGCTCAAATAAATTTAAAAAAATTAGTAGTGAATGGTTTGATTGTGGTTAAACTTGAGGTACTAGTACTACCTCACAACACATTGTATAATTATTATTTATACAAATATACTGTTATTATTATTATTGTCATGATGATTTTTATACTTAGGGTGGCTATCATTCAAGACTGTTTTCCAACTGCCATGATAGAGCTAAAAGGATTAAAGGCTCTTCAGAATTCCATAACAAAAGCCGTTCAGGAAATCTCTGCAGAAGGACCTCAACTGTGAGTTGCTAAAAACACACATAGAATAGGATACCTCTTCATATCGTGTACTGATACAGCAAGTGCAGGGCAGCTGCGGAGAGCTTGCTCTGGTCATGGAAGGGCTGAACCTTTAGAGCACTAGAGGGGGATGAGGTACTTGGGGCTACATCCATGCACTGTCTATATTTCAGAGAAAGCCTGGAGGCCAATAGAGTGCTGGCCAGATTAAGGGTGAGCAACAAGAGTTCGCAGACAAATCTCTGGACAAGAATAGAGAAAACTCCAGCTGACAGGGTACAGCTGTTGGCTTTCTCCATGGAGGAATTATAGAAGGTACGATGATGTTCTTTCTTCAAAGGCTGAAATGTACATAAAGGAGTAATATAATTATGTAAGATCCACCTGTTTTTACCAACCTTTATAAAAACTACATGCTACGTTACTATTTGTTCAGCTCAGTGTGTCATCTGTCAAAATATTTCGAAATATTCTGACACTGGTAAAGCTATTGTCTGTTTGACCAGGTAACTCAAGGATCTTGTGGTGACCCGGTAGATTTTATTATTCTGAAGAACATTGCCATCGCATATAAGTAACTGGACGAAGGCTGAAAGGTACATAAAGAGGTAATATAATTATGTAAGATCTACCTGTTTTTACCAGCCTTTATAAAAACTACATGCTACGTTACTATTTGTTCAGCTCAGTGTGTCATCTGTCAAAATATTTCGAAATATTCTGACACTGGTAAAGCTATTGTCTGTTTGACCAGGTAACTCAAGGATCTTGTGGTGACCCAGTAGATTTTATTATTCCGAAGAACATTGCCATCGCATATAAGTAACTGGAAGAAGGCTGAAAGGTACATAAAGGAGTTATATAATTATGTAAGATCCACCTGTTTTTACCAACCTTTATAAAAACTACATGCTACGTTACTATTTGTTCAGCTCAGTGTGTCATCTGTCAAAATATTTAGAAATATTCTGACACTGGTAAAGCTATTGTCTGTTTATGTTTGACCAGGTAACTCAAGGATCTTATTGACCCGGTAGATTTTATTATTCCGAAGAACATTGCCATCGCATATAACTAACTGGACGAAGTGGATATTCTTAACCACTCTTATGGGCCAACAAAACCTATACCAGAAAAAAATTAAGGAAAGATTTGAAGATCCAAAGACATCATGGGACAACTAAAAATAAATAATAGGTTGAAAAGATATACATTCAACTTTTTTTTGTACAGTAATTTACTTATAATTTTACCTGACATTTCACACGCATTCCATTACACTTATCTTTTAATTATTATTGAAGCA
Organism: Tillus elongatus; assembly: GCA_964006375.1. Taxonomy (NCBI): domain Eukaryota; kingdom Metazoa; phylum Arthropoda; class Insecta; order Coleoptera; family Cleridae; genus Tillus; species Tillus elongatus. Next base: position 123,261,304 of record OZ023269.1, read on the forward strand.
TGGGCTTCCTAAGGACATCTACAGAATTTCCTTGGCCTTATTGCTTGCACATCACATTCACTTTTTGATAAAGCTTATTTTGTTGGTGGATCAATCGTCAGGTCTAAAAAATGTGTTTTGGTGAAATGGGTTCTATCAAATCTACTTATCACATCCTAATCAGTTGCAGTTGAGATTAACTGTCACACAGTACCATCCATACAATGGAGTATTTCCACTATTTTACAATAAGGCTAAAAGACAAGTATTCGCTTACAATAATTTGTCTTTGTATAATTTAATTATCTCACCTATTATTGTACCACTGTTTAGCATCTTGAAAGTTACATAATTAATCACAAGAATTTGATATTGTCGGTAACATCACTTTGTTCCATTGTTAAGAGAGGATTCCTAATTTAGCCACAGAACCTGTTCTTTTCCACAGATTAACTTTTATATTGTGTTGGTTACAGTAACTTGAAAGCAGCACATAGAAAGAAAAAGATATATTAGCTTGCAGTATCTGAACTCTGTTTTTGATTAAATAGTTGTTTTTAGTAGATTTTGGCTATGAATTTGAACTGGATTTTGTAAGGTGAAGAATTAACTTTGGAGGTGATCATGGAAGTGTTTGTGAGCAGAAGCAGAAGTAAACTTAAAATTTTACAAAATTGACAGTGTGCAAGTGAATATTATTTGACATTTAACTATGTTTGGACTTTACCTCTATGCTGTAAATTGTGTTGTATGCAAGTACAAGCTTCGCTTCTTTGTATTGCACAATGTATAATTAGTAAGTAAATATATAATACTAATACCAATACTCACATGGGCAGTTGCCCTTTAAGGTCTTGCTCCATTGTTAAAAGATGATCCTAGTTTAGTCTGGGAACGTGTTCTACTCTGCAGATAAACTTTTATATTGTATTGGTTACGATAACTTGAAAAACAGCTCATGTAAAAAAAGATATATAATTAACTCTCAGTATCTGAACTCTGTTTTTGATTAATTTACTTACATGGACAGTCGCCCTTTAAGGCCTTGCTCCATTGTTAAAAGATGATCCTAGTTTAGTCTGGGAACGTGTTCTACTCTGCACATAAACTTTTATATTGTATTGGTTACGATAACTTGAAAGCAGCTCATGGAAAAAAGAAGATATAATTAACTCTCAGTATCTGAAGTGTGTTTTTGATTAATTTACTTACATGGGCACTCGCCCTTTAAGGCCTTGCTCCATTGTTAAAAGATGATCCTAGTTTAGTCTGGGAACGTGTTCTACTCTGCAGATAAACTTTTATATTATATTGGTTACGATAACTTGAAAGCAGCTATAAAAAAAAAGATATAATTAATTATCAGTATCTGAACTGTATTTTTGATTAATTTACTTACCTGGGCAGTCGCCCTTTAAGGCCTTGCTCCATTGTTAAAAGATGATCCTAGTTTAGTCTGGGAACGTGTTCTACTCTGCAGATAAACTTTTATATTGTATTGGTTACGATAACTTGAAAGCAGCTCATGGAAAACAGAAGATATAATTAACCCTCAGTATCTGAACTCTGTTTTTGATTAATTTACTTACATGGGCAGTTGCCCTTTAAGGTCTTGCTCCATTGTTAAAAGATGCTCCTGGTTTAGTCTGGGAATGTGTTCTACTCTGCAGATAAACTTTTATATTGTATTGGTTGCGATAACTTGAAAGCAGCTATATAAAAAAAGATATAATTAACTCTCAGTATCTGAACTGTGTTTTTGATTAATTTACTTACATGGGCACTCGCCCTTTAAGGTCTTGCTCCATTGTTAAAAGATGATCCTAGTTTAGTCTGGGAATGTGTTCTACTCTGCAGATAAACTTTTATATTGTATTGGTTACGATAACTCGAAAGCAGCTCATGTAAAAAAAGAAGATATAATTAACCCTCAGTATCTGAACTGTGTTTTTGATTAATTTACTTACCTGGGCACTCGCCCTTTAATGCCTCCTTTACCGATATTTCACAATTGTTGCAGTCCAAATCTTCTCACCCAAAACAGTTCGGTTGTAGTCATAGCGAGGGCCGCTGATTACATAGATATGTTACGTCTTAATTAGAGAATGGAATATACATTCACGAAGCAAAACATCAGCTAGAACTCAAAAGTTTGTTATCATATAAAGTAAGGAAGAGAAATTAGCTGGATAATGCTTAACATATAATCATCCCTCGAAGACCTAAATCAGTTCCTAAAAAATTCCAAGTGTTCCAAAAATAACTATAAATTCAAGAAAACTGGAATTGCTAAAAGTAAGTACATACAAGACAGCATAAGTGAAATAGAAATGAATACAACTATTACTTTGTAGTTCAAAAAACATGCTTGCACCAATCTTAAGCAATGGTTAATGAAGTTTCTGAAGTTAACAATAAGAAGCAAATAATGTTGTATACATTTTGAACAAAATCTATGAACAAGAGGAAGGTAAATAAATGTTAACTTGGAATGATGCTCCTCTTTTTGATCAACTGTGTCACCATATTTCCTATATAAACAGATTAGCAAGACAAAAAGTAATGGATTTTTATTAATTACCTGAATACAGCTTAATCTAAAGATGTAAATAATAAAATATGAAAATAATAAAATATGAAAAGACGTAAGTAAGGAACTAATTTAGGATCTCGAAAAATGTTACAGCAGACAAAAGAATACATGTAGGTAAAATAATTTCAAAATTTACCTGAAGATATTTTCGAATTACTAAAATCCTAAAACATAGAGGTAAAAGCAATAAATAATTATAAGTAACTAACAATCTTCTATATTTGTATTTGCAAGTGGATAATTTAGAAAGTTTATTATAAACATTCGTGTGGCCACTTACTAACTTGATTGTTCTAAAGAGTGTTGCTGAATCAAAGAACTCAGGATAGTTGTATAATAAATGTGAAAAAATTATCAAAAATGTACTGTAATATTACTTAAGAGTGGACGCAGGAAAAAGTGTCATAAATAATATTTAAGGAACTGGCTGATGTAAATTTTGAAAGTAAAACATTGAAAAGTTAAGCCAGAGTTGTCCTGAAGAACTTATCACAGGCAAGACTTAGTGACGGAAATTGGTAAGGAAGTTTTGTAATGTTAGAAGAAACTGCATAAAATATATGTTTATTTGGAAGAGATACTTAAAAAAGTAGTGTAGAAAAAAGACAAAATGAATTTTAGGAAATGAGCATACAACACTTGTGGTGTACAGATCACCATAAGATAATGACCACACTATGGTACTATCTTAAGACATAAGTGCAATTATGTTTTTGATTAAAATTGCATTTCACTGAATTCAAAATATAATGGAAAGTATTACATTATTGACCTATTTAAATACACACATATCCATGTTTATAGTTTCAAAGTTATCTTTTTTTTTTTTTATTTTTTAATGTTTTTTTTAATTTTCTTATTTTTTGTTTTTTTTTTTAATTTTTTAATTTTTGGTTTTTTTTTTAATTTTTAATTTTTGTTTTTTTTTAATTTTTATTTTTAGGGACAGACTGGAACACATTATTGTTCGGCCCCACAAGAAAACAGACATCAAATATGGTTACCACTATAAGATATATAGTAAAAATAATGTACCATATTTCATCAAAATAACTTTGTTTGAAAATGTAAAAAAAAAAAAATTCGAAAATAACTTAAAATGTTCCCGAAAAAACTAGTTTCCTGGCCAACGAACCTTATAGGTTAATGGCAAATTGAGCTATTCAAATTTGAGGCATTCAATAAAAACTCGCTACCATAACGCACTTGCTGAGTCCCGAATTTATTTTCTTACAAACATGCATTATAATTTCATGGTCTAAATTCCATACATTTAAGGCTGGCTCAGAACTGACACTGATGGGGGGAATCCGTCTGTGTAATTAAAAGAAAGCATTGTTTAATATATTTCAACTGAGCAGATTTTCCTGGTTAACGAACTTATCCAAGCCACTTGCAAAAGGAAGGTACTCACCAAATTTGATCAAAATCGGCCCACTATTTTTTGAGTTATCGGTGTGATACATACATACATACATACATATATATATATATATATATATATATATATATATATATATATATATATATATATATATATATATATATATATATATATATATATATATATATATATAAAAATATATATATATATATATATATATATATATATATACATACATACATACATATAAAAATTGAAACCGACCCCGGATATGTGTTCTCGGGAGCCTAATTAGTGCTAATTTGAGGGAATTTATTCAAAAGTCGAGATTTCCTCATTAGGAAAAAAATAACTCGAAAATAGCTCGAAATAACACAAAGTGTTAAAAAATAGAGACTGTAAACAACCAAGTAACAATTTAGTAAATTGTCAGCCCTACATACTTTGTCCCTATATTAGGGTAGAAATGGGCCAGGGCTGACAATTTACTAAATTGTTAGTTGGTTGTATACAGTTTCTATTTTTTAACACTTTGTATTATTTGGAGCTGGCATGACAACATACTACTTGGTTCCGCAACTAGGTGGCGGCACGTTGCTTCGTGTCTCATCACTCACTTAGAACTAATGATGGTGAGACTTTCGGAAATTTTCTTTAAATAAGCGCGAATTAGGGCCCTTCGAACCCATATCCAAGGCCCGTTTTGATTTTCATATGTGTATATATATATATATATATATATATATATATATATATATATATATATATATATATATATATATATATATATATATATATATAATGTATGTATGTATGTATGCATATGTGTGTATGTATTCGAGCGATCACTCAAGACATACTCAAATGATTTGAGCGAAACAATACATATGTTCATTTTGTTAAGACCTTGGACGAGTTCATAAATCAGCTATAACGGAAATTTTTCCCCCAGAATTATACAAAAATATTTTTAACAACGCCATATTTTTTTAAGTATTAGTAACTTAAATGAAAATTTAATTGTAGCTAGAAATTGCTCAAGTAAACCTGTCTTTTAAATTTGAAGTAACTTGGTTCACAAAATTTGGAGCTTTTTCAAATATAAAATTTATCTCAAAGGAGCTCGAACACAAGATTAATTTTTTTTTATAATAGAGATACTGATGGTAACACTTTCGAAAAAATTCTTTAAATGAGCCTGTATTAGGGCCTTTAATCCCAATCTCCAAGGCCTCTTTAAATTCAAATTGTTAAGTCTAGTAATATTTCCTAATAATAGTGTACAATTCCTATGAAAATTCACTACGATAATACACTTGCTGTGCCACAAAATTTAAAAAAATATATCCCTATAACAGGATCGATATTTTTTATTCTTAGAACTAAGTAAATAATTTAGGTTGAGAGGAATGAATAAAAATAAAGTAAAAATTAGGAACTGGCAAAGTTGAGAATGAAATACAATACATACTATATAAATATTCTATTATGATGAAATAAAAGAGGAAGGAGATTGGGGGAGATGGTGTTGGAGGTATAAAATCTGTAGGAAACAAGTGGCCCTCCTGAAGCGACAATACAGGCCATTCTATTCTCTATTCTCAAAAATATTTCTTCCTCTGATGATGTTAACTTTGTTAGTGACACGATTGTCGGGTGTTTAAAGATGTGTTGTGGTGAATTGGGTTTCTCAAAGTATACCTATCAGTGCTCCTCACAGGTTTCAATCTTCAATTAGTATACAGGCTCTCTTGTCTTTTGAGATGGTACTGCTCTTTACTTACATCAAAACCTATACCAGAAAAAAATTAAGTGGAAATTTGAATTATTAGCATGGAAGAGCTAAGTACAAACAAATGGAAAGATCGGAAATAACATTATTAGAAATTTAAAACCTTGGAGCATGAATAAAAATAAAATAAAAATTATGAACCAGCAACCAAAGTTAAAAATAAAAACAATAAAGACTATATAAATGTCATTAAAATCAAATGAAAGAGGAAGAGGGAAGGGGAGAGATAGAGTTAGAGATACAAAATTGGTAGCAAGTGTCAAATGCAACAGTCTGCAAGGGTTCTAGGTTTGATATTGTACTAAATTACCTCCAAGCTTATATGTTTCCCCATTATTTCTTTGCCAAGGATAGTAGACTTTAAATCGCTTGATTTTGCATATGCATTTCAAAAATTAAACTGCAGTTTACGCTGTAGGTTTTGCCATCTCATAATCAGTTTTGCTTGTTCACTTATTCAAGTTTATGGAGACTCCACAATTAAATGGCTATTTGTTCCAAATTTTGTCTGTGCTGTAAATTTGTATTTGAATATGTGTGCATTATTATTATTATTATATCATTTAACGGTAAGTTAAAAATAACGTCTTCAGTGAGCGAAATTCAGGAAGGATACTTCATTTTCTGTTGGGGGCAAGGGCCATTAAAAGGAAAGGATGGGAGCAACAATATTACGGAAAGGTGGAAAAGCAATTCATGGTTAATTTTATGGATATGGTCATTTTGCCATATATTGCATGTACAGAGCGCAAACTGCATGGTCTTTGCCCAAACTGCCCAGCTTCGCTCAAGCTACCAATGCAAGATTCAACTTTACAACGTCTGGAGCAATAACAGCATTGGGGTGACATTGTGCGCATACGTGATTTAGTCACGACTACCCACGCCACGGGTTTCTGGGTCTTTAATAGATTTTCTGCTTTGCCCATCGGTATATCAAGCTGACCTTTTAAGGGGTACGCTACTGTACAAAATAAAGCACTTGTTTAATATTTGCTGAACATCTAAACAGGATGGTATAATGTCTTAAGGAAAAATATAGGAAACCGCAACAGACTGAAGCATCATTCACAAATCATATGCCCAGTGAAGAGTACTGTCAAAGTATTTAGCGTTATTTGTCTCTGTGGGTTGAGGATGTATGTGACATTCTCAGTAATATTTGTGGATGTATGTAATTATAGATCAGTGTGCATGTAAATGAAAGGAAAAGTGAAAGCATCTGATTGTTATGAGGACGTTAAAAGTTGTAAATTTTTTACATTGGAAGGTAAGCTGTCAATCTTTCATATTGATGAGAATAAGGCAATATTATGACTTCCTAAGTACCAAGCGAATTCTGTTAAAATCCTTCACTAAGTGAAGTTTGTAACCTGTGATGAGCACTATTAAGTACACTTTGAGAACGCAAATCACTAAAACACATTTCAAAAAAACCTGACAATCGTTTCACTAATCAAGTTAGCGTCATTAGAGGATGAATAATTCTGAAAATAAAACGTAATTATTAAACTGAACAGTGGCATAATGTACTAATATATAAACAATAAAAAATTTAAAGTTAGTAAAAATATTTATCATAGAAGGTAATTTAATATGTAATTAACGAGTGAATCTAGCAGGAATGAGATAATAATAAAATAAGTATAGCATGGAAAGATGAATTGTAAACACCCCGAAACATTGTTTTTAATAAACTATAAACTGTATTAATGATTGAAATTTGAAAGTGTTTATGGTTGTGTTTTTATTTATACTCATCTGCCATCATCGTTAATTTTTTAGCTGTTATCTTTTCATTTTTAGGGATATTCTAATTAGAAACATTTATCTATGATGTCTGATGTGTATTTTTGTCTTTTATGGGAATTTGATTTTTTAATCTTACAAGAGCCAAATTCCTTTACAGTCTTTCGGGCTCATGATAATTGTTGATTAGGATAGGAAATGTTACGCTTATAACTCTACAAGTTTTATTATAAGAATGCACTGTGCCTCAATTTATTTTATTATTCAACTTGGAAAATATTTTGTAGAAACAACCAAATAATTGTTGATTAGGATAGGAAATGTTACACTTATAACTCTACAAGAATTATTATAGGACTGAAACACTGTGTCGTAATTTATATTTATTTTATTATTCAACTTGGACAATATTTTTGGAAAACAACCAAATTAACGTTTATCTATTTTAAATAAAAATTCATACTAGTCGAGGCATATATGTTAGTGATTTGTTATTTAAAAAAATTCACTAATGGAGAGAAATCGATGCTGCGACTTTGCAAAAAAAAATTTCAAATGAGCGCGAACTAGGACACCTATAACCCATATCCGGGGTCAGTTTCAATTTATATGTGTATGTATCTATATATATATATATATATATATATATATATATATATATATATATATATATATATATATATATATATATGTATGTATAGGTATCCAACCGATAGCTGAAAAAGTAATTAACCGATCTTGATTAAACTCGGCAAGTAGCTTTCCTTTATTAATAGCTTCGATGAGTTAATTAGCCAGAAAAATCTGACAAGGTTTTCCGGGAAAATTTGGAGTTTTCTTTCGAAAAAAAAAATTATACAAAAATTACAAAGCTATTTTGATGAAATTTAGGGAATATGTTGCCTTGGGAAAGGCCTACAAACTTTCTAGGTTTATAAGAAAATTGTGTTATTAAAATTTGAAGCATTTCATGATAACTCGTTACCATAACGCACTTGCTGTGTCCCGAACTTTTTTCCCCTCTTGTCCTCCCTCTTCGTCGCTGTCACTATTTCTTTGGCGTTTTCGTGACAGTTCTTCTTCATTTTCAACCACTGGCGTTAGTGGTTCATAATGGCCGCAATTTACCTCTCCAGAGAATAAGAGATATACTGACGGATTTTGTGGATCTCCATATTGGGCCATCATTTTGCCAGTGACACTATTATAAACAGTCACAAACAGTGAAAACATATTTGCTAAAGCATTCAGTTCTATTTCACCTGCATATGTGCCGTCTTTGCCCATGTAGGCTGCATAGTGGTCCACACCACGTAGAGGCCCCTCATGAGTCTCATATCCAAAACTGTATGGTCCGTATTCCCTCCAGTTTTGGACTACATATTCGACAAGCTGTTGTCTTAGGTCAGTTGGACTAGCATGTATGTTTTGCTGTCTTAACAGGTAGGAAGCTGCGTGGAAAAAGCAGTTGCCATCTCCTGGTACCAGTGTGATGTCAAATGTTGAATTTGTGGTGGTACAGAATATCTCACTTTTGTAAGTAGGAAGCATCAGTGAGACCAACAATTTGGTTTTAGGATCATTATCGCTGTAGTGGCTCTCCTTATCACTGCTCTCTGAAGGAGGTACTTCTTGCTCACTTCTGTAAGTACCAAGCATCAGTGAGTCCAACAATTTGGTTTTAGGGTCATTATCGCTGTAGTGGCTGTCCTTATCACTGCTCTCTGAAGGAGCTACTTCTTTCTCACTTCTGTAAGTACCAAGCGTTAGTGAGTCCAACAATTTGGTTTTAGGGTCATTATCGCTGTAGTGGCTGTCCTTATCACTGCTCTCTGAAGGAGATACTTCTTCTAAGGCTTTTAACCGCTCACTGACCTGTTGCAAGCCTAGTGTTCCGATTCCCTTGTAAATGCTTTCCAATTTCGGGATGATCTTAGTTTTAGAAGCTGGCATGGCTTCTTCCATTGGTAGGGCTTCTACCATGTTTAAAGCATCAAAGTGTCTACGATAGTGTCCAGAAGATAACAAGCACATGCTCTCATTTTCGGGGTCTCCGTACCTTTCGGTTATTTCTCCTATAAGAAATCTGTAGACTTTTATGTGTACAGCATATTTCCTTGCTACAGCTTCTAATTCAATTTTCTGGGCGTATTTGAAGTCTACAGACATATAACTGGCATACTCCTCCCTTCCAGTTATTTTTCCTTGCTGTGTCCGGTGCTTTTGTTTGTTTGATTCAAACACTTCCCAATGTTCTACTACATACTGCACTACCTCCTTTCGCAATCCTTCTGCATCGATGTTGACACCTTTTTGCGAAAGAAGGTAGGCAACTGCATGGAAAAAACAGTTGCCGTTGTTGGGACATTTTTTAACAAGGAACCTTGTCCTGTCAGAGCTTACAAAAAACTCTGATGGTACTATATGCAGCATGGCCTTTAAATGATTATCTGACAGTACTAATTAAACACTAATGCTAATTTTTTAAAATCTACTATATGTGCAATCACAAAATACACAAGATGGAATGTCCAAAGGAAAGTTAAAATAGGAGGAATATAAATAATTATTCACTGAGCAAACTAGAAACTTTGGCCAAAATGGGAAATGAAATGAGAGTAATATTCAATGGCTTACTTAATCTGCTGCAGCGAAAACTAAAGGAAAATAAGATACAAAATGGCTTCACTTTCAAGATAGATAACTTTCAATTATACCTAACAAAGTATGAAACTCGAGTTAAATACACAAAAATTATCAATGAATTTGGCTTAAATTCAATAACATATACTACTATAAAAATTGTATTTAAAAATACTTATCTGTTTTTTGCACAGAAATTTTAAATATTAACAACTCACAAACTCGCAAAACTCTGTGGAAAAACTGAACAAACACAAATATGGCGGCAAAACGGCTGTTGTTCTTTGTTCTTAGCTATCTTAAACAGGTGACCACTCATGGCCAATCATATATGACTTATCCTCCATGTGACTTAAATAGCCAATCAGAATTGGCTAATCTTAATGTGACTTAACCGAAATATCACCTGTTTATATGATTACTAATTAGAATCGCATTGACGATTGTTTATAATTTATAGAGTTGAATTAAAAACACTGTTTTTTTAGTTATTACATTGTATTATATATAGGTAATATATTGATACCAATTAATGCATTGAATCATTTCATTGGAAGAAAATTAGAGCGCGAAATTTGATTTTCTGGTGAGGGCTAGACTAGTAGATATGGTGATGAAGATCTAGCGTGTTTTCAAATTAATCAGCATTTTTCTTACAGGGTTTGTTTATCGCGCTATTAGATAATATGTTGAGCAGTATTCATTTTCATTTAAAACCATATTTCATTTAAATGTTGCGTAAATAAATAACAGACTAGGAAAGATTATACATTAGACAATGGCAACTAACATTCTGACATCCATTGATGAAATTAAGAGGAGATCTGACATAATAGGACATCTAACAAGACAACACGATATTATCCAAAGAGGAAGACATAATATATCTGTGGTTTAGCCATGTTTATGGACATTCAAAGACTTTTGCCCAGTTTCACAAAGCTCGATTAAATATTTAACGGCCGGTTAGTTAATCAGAACTTCAGACGACCAATCACAGCTTCAAAATATTTGGGTGTCATGACAACAACCCGAATTATAGTCTGTGATTGGTCGTCTTAATCCTTGATTAACTAATCAGCCGTTAAATATTTAATCAAGCTTTGTGAAACTGGGCATAAATAATATATTCATACTTCGAATGCAACATTTTGTTCATTATTATTTTAATTAATAAACTAGAATATTTTGTGAATATATTTAATTAGTTGAAATAGCATTGTATTTGAAGAAAATTAGAGCGCGAATATGTTGAATAGTTTTCAGTTTATATATTTTAAAACCATATTTTCATTCAAGTATTACGAAAATAAATAACAGAAAACAGTTGTTCCTAAGTTTAATTCTTACATGTAGATATCAATGATTTGATTATATTTCTATGAGATTCTAATGATGTTGAAACGACCACGGCGCGATCGATTGGAAATCAAATAAGCTTCTGTAAAGATATGCCAATGGTTTGCAGAAAACCAATATTCTGATATTCACTATTAAAGTTTATACTGAAATCTGACGTAATAGGACAACTTAAACACAACATTGCCCTGTCTAAAGAGGAAGAAACAAATTATTTTTGGTTTAGCATCTTTTCACCGTCCCTATGAACATTTAAAGACCCTCTTATGTTTATAATATAATAGTAATTCCAATACAAAATTTTATTGATTAATAATTCATTTAATAAATTAGAATGTTCTGGGGAAATATTTATTTGGTTGGCATATCTTCGTTTATGCAAAATTCCTTTTTCACATGCAATTTTTTTTGGCCAGCCAGCATGTGATGCTGTTTCTATGATGTATTGTTGTTTGTTATTTGCCTTGTAATCACTACTAATCTGAACTTAAGATACCCATGTATACTGTAGAATAAGATACCTTTAGGAGTTACTAATAGGAAGCACTTTAGATTGGCATTTGTCTATCTCACCTTGTATAAATTGTAATACTGTTGTGGCTCCATGGGAGCTTTTTGGTTTCGTAAATATATCAACAACAAAAAATACAGTTATGATTTGATGCTCAAGTTAAGAAAACGCCGCGGTATCCGCGATTCCATCCAAAGATATCTCGTTGTTACCCAATAGTCATTATTGTGATGAGAATACATCCATCATCAGGTTTGGTTGGGGGACGTAAAATAGCCAATACGAATGTGGAAACTTAAAATCGAAAAAAGTGTAGTTAAGAATTATATCATGTTTTTTCTCTCACTGGTTATCCTTCTTCTGATAATTTATTTGTAAAGTGTCTCCGCTGAAATTAAATTAACATCACAACTACCTCAATTTAATCATAAAACTGAAAGAAAAGTTTTAAGGTTCCACCTTCCTCTTGACTGTTTGCTGAACCTGGGGCTTGGATGTATTCTCGCGGTATTGTGTAAGGGGTGAGGTAAATAGGCAGCAGTTATACCACAGCATAATATTATTATGCTGTGGTTATACTCCAGATGATGCTGGGTATTATGAAAAATATTCAGTTGCATGATAAATTCAATAAATAAATGAGAATTGATAAATTGAATGCCATTAATTATTTTATTGTTTTTAAATTACGGTTTAAAAAATGCAGATGACTCTTCAAAATTAAGAGTGTTGTTTGGGTAAATAAATATTGTCCTAAGAGGTTATTCGAGTGGGGTGGTTTTTTATTCTTAAATTGTTGCACATAAAAATAAATTAGTTCAATTCTCATAGTAGACTTGCTGCTGTTTAGAAATATGTGAATTATTTTTATAAATGGGTGAAATGGAATCACATGATTTTCTACCAGAATCTTGTAATGCATGTGGCTGTTCTATTTACTATTAAGGCTTTGGTGGCTTTTGTTTTTATTTAAATGTTTCATGTTTTTGTAAAGTTAAATATGTGATTAACAAAACACTGAATAATTTTGATGACTTTCAAAAATATACGACATGTTATTAAGTGACATCTATTAATTACCAATAAAGTCTGGACGCAGCAAGTGAATTATGGTAGCGAAGTTTCATAAAAATATTTCAAATCTTGGAGTTTTTCTTTCTTCGTTAAATGCTTATAACTTCTTTTTTTTTTTGTTGGCATATAGTATAATATGTTTTACAATAGAAACCAGCGTACTTAATTTGGTTGCCAGAATTTCTAGTGATTTTTCTTAAAATAAATTCATAATGAGGAGATCCCGACTTTTCAATTTTGACAAAATTTTTTCAAATGAACGCAAATTAGGGTCCCTGAAACCCATATCCGTGGTCAGTTTAAATTTTTTATATGTTTATATATATATATATATATATATATATATATATATATATATATATATATATATATATATATATATATATATATATATATATATATATATATATATATATATGTATCACACCGATAACTCAAAAAAGAATGGGCCGATTTTGATCAAATTTGATGGGTAGTTTCCTTTTGCAAGTGGTTTGGATAAGTTCGGTAGCCAAGAAAATCGGCCTGGGTTTTCCGGAAAATGTTGTGTTTTCTTTCGAAAAAAGATTTATATTTCAGGAGATAACAAAGTAAGGGCAACCAATAAAGTCTGGGCGCAGCAAGTGAGTTATGGTAGCGAAGTTTTAAAAATATTTCAAATAGTGGAATTTTTCTTTCTTCGTTAAATGCTTATAAGTTTTCTTTCTTTCAACTTGAAGATCTGAATTTTGGCACATAGTATAAGCTTTACAATAGAAACCAGCGTACTGAATTTGGTTGCCATAGCTTTTAGTGAATTTTCTTTTTATATATCACCAAGAAGTTCCACAACTATAAGGTGTAATATGAAAGGGCCGGCAACGTCCCGGCGACTATTAATGCTACTTGAAAGTGGCTGCAATTTTGATGTAGCATTTCAGTAACATAAGATAGTTTCGGCTACTGTCATTTGCTACCTTCAAGTTCCTGGAACTTTTGAGTCGTTCTGTGAGTAACGACGATGTACCTAATACCTTGAAAGCAACTAAGAAGTTGCGTAACTCTAATTTAGTTATAAATGGTAATGTTAAATAATTGTCACTGCTAATGTGTAATATAAAGTTATTTTCACCTCAGAGTCGTAGAATTAGTGGCGATTACGTAATATAAGTACTCATTTCAAGTTCCGATCTCAGTTGCAATCATTTTGGTGCTAGTTGGGGAGAAAAAATTGTATACGTTAATTATAGGGTGTCTTAAGCTGCATCTTATAAAAATATTTTGACAATCACAGGCTGATCCATAAGTCTTTGGTGATCCCAACAATTGGTTTTTTTTTCAAGCACCCTTATAATATTATTTCATTTTTGCATTTTTTATCGAAATATTATGCATGTTTGTAAGAAAAAAATTAAGTAATTTTGATAAAATGTGGTACATTGTTTCTACTATATAGGCTACACCAGGTTGATGCCTGCTTGCATTAGACTGACATATTTGCTATTAAAAACATTTTTATGAAAATTAAAATATTATTTCCGTAGATACAAAAATGTTCCGAAAGAAAATCCAAACTTTTCAAGGAAAACTGGGCAGATTTTCCTGGCTAATGAACTTATCCAAGACATTAATAAAAGGAAGCTACAAATAAGTTTTGTCAAAATCGGTTGGTGTGCCACCACAAGATGCGTGTTTACCAACTTCTTGAATAGTTGGAGAATATATGTCTCCGGAAATGTCTACTAGAAGGGCATTGCAAAGCTTGAATTTTCTAGGAAAGAACGAGGCTTTATAACAAAGAGTTTGACAAGTGGGTAATTTGACGCTAAAAGCGTGTGCTTTTCGGCTATAAAGGTCGGAAGCAGAGGTGCTAATAAGCAATTTCTAGAGAGCAATGTAGATAGTAATATCGATAGAAGAGGCAGATATCTTCAACTTTTCTTCTGTGTGATAGATAAATCTCCTATAAGGCGAACAGCTTGTTTTTGAATTGAATTTAGGGGAGGATAAGGTTGAGGCTGCACCCCAGATATGACAACAATGTTACAACTGTGGAAGTATGGGCCTTATACCGTATGAAAAGCTGTGGGGTAAAAACAAATGTTTAACCCGAAACAGAAACCCAAGCTTCTTTGCTGATACTTTTGCAATATTGGAAAAATAGAAGTGGCAGTAAGGATCATCTGTGGGAAGTCAATAATTGACGGACCCAGTTCAAAGAGAGCTGTGGAGCTACTAAACCTTAGCAGAGGACAGCTCAGAAACACAACAGGTCTCTTGACGGGACACATGGCCGTCAAGAAACACCTGCATAAAATGGGGCGGTTCGAAGGGGACCTCACATGCAGACTCTGCGGCGAGGGGGAGGAATCAGCCCAGCACATCTTGTGTGAGTGTATAGCTCTGGACCGGAAAAGACAACTGATCTACGATCACTCTAGACCGGAGACAGAGCAATATAAAACTTCACCCTACCAATCGCTGTGCAGACTAGTTCAAGGCACAGTGATTTTGGAATGGGTGGAGTAAGACTAAGGGTATGCACAATCAACCAAGTGTTGCGGTGCTATCGGGGCGGCAAGGCCGCGGACGAGCCCTGAGGGAACAAAACAAAAAAAAAAGAAAGAAGGATCATCTGCAACAGTTATACCCAATGTAGAAATTGTGTTTTTTTTTAGGCAGTATTTTGCCAGCCATCTGGGCCCTGTGGGTCATTCTTCCTAGACAAGAGGCAATAAACACAACCGGATATGTAGAACCCCAGCTGATAATCTTAGACTGGTCATCATTTAGGGAGTTGGTTACTTTGACTCCCAGTGATCAGATATTTGGTGAGTCAATGAGAACGTGCTGTGAAGAGTACTACCACCAGCGAAGCTATGGATTGGATTGTTGGCAGAAAGTCATTTATATGCAAAAGAAAAAGTGTGGGAGTTAAGACAGAACTCTGTGGAACATAATATTTAATTCATCTGCTAAAACACCATCGACAACATACAAGGACTGCTTCTTCAGAAAACTAGATATCCGTAGGCATGGTTTCAAAGGCAATTCGTATGATGGTAGTTTATTGAGGAGTCCGGCATGCGAGACACGATCGGATGCTTTAGAACTATTCAATGCCCACTGAGCAAGGTAATATTGCATTAACATTGCAGAATATTTTCCAAAGCAAGTGTAAGTTTGATAGATTACTTACAGAAAGCCTCCTGCAAGTTTGTTGCAAATGGCAAAAAAATGGTATAGTACCGTTAATGTCTGTGTACATTCAGAAACATTGAGTTAAAATAAAGCAAAATTATGACTACAATGAATTACGTATATATTAAAAAAAAGTCTGTGGCTAGTGGAACTTACCTTCCAAAGCTTTTACCTAACACACTCACACACTACAAAGAATGAATACAAGTATTATGTAACACTATACACATTAGTTTAGAGCATTAATAAATTCCTTCACCTTGGTTTTTGTTTTATAACATCCACTAGTGCCTACTGTAATCTTGTTAGTGGGAGCATCTTAATAACATTAGGTAGAAAATTGAGGCATTTGATTCCCAAGTAATCAAACATCTGCTTTGTTTTCTCCTTTGTGTGCAACTGTATTTTTAATTCATGCCCGTACCTGGTATTGATGTTGTGAGCTTCATCATTCACTGGATATTTTGAATACATATACTGAAGAAGAATGTGGCTGGAGGGATACCTAAGTATCCCATTGGCCTCGAACACATCAGGGCAAGTTACGCTAAAGTTTCATTTGTAAGTTTGCATTGGTTTTTTGACTGCAAACATTTAGAAATGTTGCAAACTTAACTTGCTTAATGGTAAATTATCTAATGGTGCGGTAAGCATTTGTAAGTTACCATGCTTAGTGGGTGAAATGGCATGACCTCCAAAAATTTTTGAGAGCAGTACTCCAAAAGTGAGGTGACATATGTCAGTATATCACCAGTAGATCGGTTTCGATGAAAGGGGTATTGGCGATCATTTTGAAGGTTTGATTTTTCGAGGTATTTTACCTTTTATGTGCTAGATTGATAACTTTTTCCACAACTTTAGGCAAAACTGATAGAATATAAATTGGATGAAAGTTCTCCACATTGAATTTGTCTTACCTTTTATGTGCTTAACAGTACGATGGCCGAAAAATATTTCTCCCATTTTTGACTTTACAGCTGGAAATAGTTGGTGGGTTCTTTTCCCGCCGATCAAGCGTGGAATTGGAAGCATTTCTTTTGACGATACAGCAAATACTCAATCATAAAAGCCAGTTGGCACATTCTGTGAGATTATTATTTCAAAGATAGGCATATGCCCAAGGAAAGGAACCGTAAAAATTCTTTAATTCATCCCACTCAGCATATTCATAATGCCAGATTTGTTGAGTGTCCCTTGTAAGAACTTATCTGTTGGTGACGGATGCATTGCAGAGATGCGACAATGATCAGACTTGCCTAGGGGAGCCGATGTTAATACTTTGTAGTTTTCTGGGTTAGTTGTCAGAAAAAGATCAAGAGTATAGGCTGTATGGTCACATATCTTAATTGCAGGGAGGAACCTCTACTAGCTGTGTTAGATCTCTACTGATAGCAAATAGTTTAGCCATTTACAGAATTCAAAAACTTGAGGCAAAAAGGTTTATGGACACAAATATTGAATATCATATATTTTATAATTTACTTCTATTAAAATTCTTGGTAATTAGAAATTTTTTCTGGAAGACAATTTTGTATAAGTGTATTTTATAAAAAAAACTCTTGCCAAGTAAACTTAGGAAACCAGATACGGGTTTAAATTTAACAGACTTTCCTATAAGCGTTTTTAAGCAACTGAATCTTTCCATTGATTGCTGTCTTTACTTGGTGAAACCATTCTATCTTAAATACAAATGTAGTCTTTTCTGGCTTCAGAAATGCTTGTTTTGTTCTCAAAAAGTACAAGCATTTGTGAAGCCAAAAGGAAGTCTCTACATCTGTATTTAACCGAATCTTTATTTCTTAATACATATTTAAAGTCTAACGCCGTTGGTTACATTCAACCAAATTTTTTTTAAATTGAATATGTATTTCGTTTATTGTGGAAAAATATACAGGTGTCCCACGTAGACCTTCCATTAGCCGTTTCTGGAGTATGGCTCACAATTTAATTCTAAAAATTCACGCACGTGGGTTTCTCAAAATTTCTAGTTCACTGAAAATATTGACGTTAGTATGGGACTTCAGGTTATACCAAAAGTAGATGTCAAATTTCTTATTTCAGATGGAAAATTTGTCAGGTTGCCTAGGAGATGATAAAAAATTTCTAAGAATGGAGTGTTTCGTCCAAAATTTCATAAGAGTAAAGCACTATTAGGGAATAAAGAGATTTGTGTGTTATCACTTTACAATAAATGTTCGAAATTTGCACCGTTCATTGCGAGGCATATTTGCGATAAGAAATATTTATCAGTCAGTTTATTAGGTTGCCTAGGAGATGAACATTTTAAACGTCATCTTCCGACAGTAAACTTAATGGTTGTACTGTAAAGTACATTTGTCAATTGTATTTTAATAAAAGAGTATTTTTCACAATAACGGCACACTTCAATGACTCAAACGATGACTTTTTGAATTTAATTATTATTTACGGGGAGTGTAATCGAATTGTTAGCAGAACACGTCATATGGTTGCAGATAGATTTCCAGATAGACATAGACCAACTCCTGACATGATCAGAAGACTATTGAAAATTGTTCTGAGAATGGACGTTTCGTTCAGAACGTAATAAAAATAAACCGCTATTGGACAATGAAGCGACACAAGTAAATGTTTTGCCATTTTTTACTGCTTATCCGCATGCGTCAATCAGAGACTGCAATAGAAATTTGCATCTTTCAAGTGGAACTATTCGTAGAATTCTAAAAATTAACAAATGGACACCATTTTCGTTCCCTTTAATACACCATTTAGAACCTGAGGATTTTTCCCGGCGTGTAGAATTCTGCGAATGGTATCTTTTGAAAACTCAAGATGAAAATTTCTCAAGAAAAATGATATGGTGCGATGAGTCAAAATTTTCAAAATGTTCTCACAACAGTCACTATTGGTCGGACGAAAATCCTCACATTACCAGAGAACGAAATTTCCAGGACTGTTGGAGTTTCAATGTATTTTGCGCAGTAAAATACAATAGAATTGTTGTCCTTAACATTTATGATGAGAACTTAACAAGTTGGTACAAATTATATTAAGCAATACTGAATTTCATTTGCATATTAGTACATTATGTTATTAAAATATTTATTGCACTCACTGAAACTAAATTTGGAAATATGACCCTTTTATCCATATCAGTAATAATGCTAAGATTAAAAAAAAAAACATAAAAACGAATTCTAAACGTGCAGTATTCACAGGTCCTGGATATTGTCGCATTCTGCAGCAAGTAATAATACCAGCGCTGAACTCCCTGCATGAACACGAAGCCGCAGAAGTTTGGTATCAACAAGATGGAGCTCCACCACACAACTCACAGATAATAAGCGACCTACTCCAGGAAACATTTGAAGACAGATAGATAGCTAACGGTGGTCCTCATTGTTGGCCGGCCCGCTCACCAGACTTGACTCCACTAGATGTTAGTATCTGGGCGTGCATTAAGAACAAAGTTTACCAGGAACCACCTACTACAAAACAAGATATGATAGGTAGAGTATTAGAGGCCCTCAACGCAGTGGAGCAAGATTACCTTTCTCTAGCTACGGGTACCATAATTAAAAGAACCATCAAATGCCTCGAAGTAAACGGTGCAAATTTCGAACATTTATTGTGAAGTGATAACACACAAATCTCTTTGTTCCCTAATAATGCTTTACTCTTATGAAATTTTGGACGAAACACTCCATTCTTAGAATTTTTTTAGTAGTTTTCTGATCATGTAACGAGTTGATCTGTGTTTATGTGGAAATCTCTTTGCAACCACCACTTCTTCTGTTAATAATTCGATTATACTTCTCGTAAATAAAAGTTATATTCAAAAGTCGTCATATATTTTACTTATGTCGGAAGATGATGTTTAAAATTTTCATCTCCTAGGCAACCTCATAAACTGACTAATAATTATTTCTTATCGCAAATAATGTTTAAATATCTTCAAATCGGTGGGACTTAGGTATAGGCGATGCTGATACCAATCGAAAGAACAATAAAAAGTACATGAACTAACGTAATAAAATATAGAGTGTTCTATTTAAAATAAGAGAGTTATTAGGTTTTAAAGTTCCCACTAAGCATGGTAACTTACAAATGCTTACCGCAACGTTAAATAATCTACCATTATGCAAGTTAAGTTTGCAACATTTCTAAATGTTTGCAGCCAAAAAACCAATGCAAACTTACAAATGAAACTGTAACGTAACTTTCAAATATAATATCTCGTTTGCCGGCTTGTTGTTTTTCTCCATTTGTAAGCTCACGTAAAGTTACAATTGTAATGTTTCTGAAAGTTTGTTTTAATTTGTAAACAACATTTATTTGAATTCCCTCCGTTTCGTATGTCATCGTCGTCCAATAGCAACATAGCAACACCGACGCCAACAGCGAACTGAATCTGACAAAGCGACCGGCATTAATTAATGGCGGTTTGTTGTTTACATTTATTATAATTGCGTCATCAGAAGTTGTTATTTGATCTATGTCTATTTATTTTCCTGAAAGTTTTAAAGATTGAACAATCTTATTGTAGCCTGAATTGTTTGAATTTTGGGTAATTAAGTAATTCGTCTGGAGTGTAGATAATGAAACATGGAGTATATCGAGAAACATTTCAGGTAAGAATCCCAAAAACAGCAATAAAATTAGTCACTTTTCTGTTGCATAAATATTTTGGTATGTGGCTATTGGTGAATTATTATAAAATGGTTGCATTTATATTTTTGTTTCTTTTTATGAAATATGCTCTAACCTAATTGCTAATTACGAATGTTGTTATGTCCTTAGAAGCACCCTGGAGATGTCTTACCTGGTCAGACCAATTCATTTTAAAACGTTAAATATGATTGACCTATGGAAACATGTGGCTTATCCATAGCAATCGACATCATAAGGACAGTGGAACAGTACAGTACCCAGCTGCCAGGATTGCTTATTTTGCACTTGTCGCAGTATCCTATGCTATGGAACATTCATATGGGTTAACTCATCAGCAGCGGAACATGTGTTTATCATGCAAAAAAGAGCAATAAGGACTGCAACAAGAAAGCTGCCCAAATGTGTTCGAGGCCAATGGGATACCCTTCCAGCTATATCCTTCTTCAGTATATGTATTCAAAATATCCAGCGAATGATGAAGCTCGCAACATCAATACCAGGTGCAGGCATGAATTAAAAATACAGTTGCACAAAAAGGAGAAAACAAAGCAAATGTTTGATTACTTGGGAATCAAATTCCTCAATTTTCTACCTAATGTTATTAAGATGCTCCCCCTAACAAGATTACAGTAGACACTAGTGGGTGTCATAAAACAAAAACCAAGGTGAAGGAATTTATTGGTGCTCTAAAGTAATGTATATAGTGTTACAGAGTACTTTTATTCATTCTTTGTACTGTGTGTGTCTGTGTGTGTAAGTGCGTTAGGTAAAAGCTTTTGAAGACAAGTTCTACTAGCCACAGACTTTTTTTATATATACGTAATTCATTGTAAGTCATAATTTTGCTTTATTTTAACTCAATGTTTCTGAATGTACACAGACATTGACGGTACTATACTTACTCTATAGGGATAGTTGAGACATGAGTGAACACTTTCAGAGACTGTCGCCATGTTTAAGCTATTTTCACAGTGAAGTTGTATTCATTTCCCTGCGCTTGATTTATCCATTGCATATCTTACGTTTGCTTAATTAAACTTTCTCTAAAATCGAAATGAATGCACCATTTTATATATTTCTTTTTCACAATAGTATTTGATATGTTGACTTTATTTTATGTAACATATGTTACCACATATTCAAGAAGCTAAAAAAATTCTCACCCCTCAAAACAAGTAATGCTGCAGAAGACTTTGTCTTTGTTATTGGTGTTTCACACGTTTTTCTAGACGACTAAGAGTTATAAAGTAAAACAATATCAAAAACAATTAATTGGTATTCATTTGGAAAAAAGAATTTTTAAAATCTGTCAATTAATAACGATATCACGAGTTCAAGTTATCTATTTTGTCGCTGAGTTTTGACTAGAACTGCATTTTAGGCTAAACATGGACACGCTCGCTATATGTCTTAACTATCTCTATTGATTAACTATAGTCGGTACTTATAAAGACAGTGACTTACCATGTACATTTGATGGTCAATAAAGTGTATATATCTATCTATCAGCAGAAGTGAAATGTGTTGTAAGTCTTTAATTTTTTTATGTAATAAAGATTTTATTCTAATTAACATTGTCTTTAAGTCGTTTTTTACAATTACAATTTTACAAGAAATATATATTATGCATAAATACACCCATATACCTATATTCAGTATCAGTTTGTAACTTGAAATAAATTCAGTTAATCAAATACAGTTTCCTTTTTTCAAAAATGCTTGGACACATTGGTTAGTAATTCAAGTTGCAGTCTTTTAAAAAATCTATACAGTATGTACCATATTTGAAAAATGACTTCATCGATAATTTCTTTAAATCAACCCTACGTTTTTGTTGACTATTTTTAAAGTTATTACATGTGAAGATGTAGAAAACCAGCAGATTAAAAATTTTTATTCATTGATAACTACATAAATTTTTTTCGTGCTTTCAACTTAAGATTTATAATAAAAATTTGAAATTTGGTGGTTTTATATCACTTGATGTGTATTTTAAAAATAGTCAACAAAAAGCTAAGGTTGTCATTTACAAAAATTATCAATGACATTTGACACAAATTGTATAATACATTTTTGAAAAGATTGTAACTGAGAATATTATCTGACTCCGAGCATTTTTGAAAAAAAAAAGCTAAAGTAGATTAATTTGAATTATCCCGTTACAAACTTGCACTGTATATATAATATATACAATTGCAGATAAGTTGCAAATGTAAGTTTAAATTTTACAACTTTGCTAGGTCCTTTTAAAATTGAAGCTTGCTATAAGCTAACATGTGTAAGTATAAAGAAAGTTTGTAACAGCTCACTACAGTAAACTTGCAGTAAAGTTACAAAAGAAACACTTGCATATGTAAAGTCACTGGGGGGAAGATTTGCCATTTGCAACAAACTTGCAGGAAGCTTTCTGCAAGTAATCTATCAAACTTACACTTGCTTTGGAAAAGATTCTGCAATGTTAATGCAATATTACCTTGCTCAGTGGGTTGTCATGATTGACCGGTCTATTTTGGACACCCTGTCTAACTTGTACTAGCTTAAGTAAATTCTAAATATTTTGTGGCATTTTAGAATCTGCACTTTAAAATTTCAACTCTTCAGGTTGAAAAATAAGAGAGATACAGGTGTGTCAATGTGACAATGTTTTTTAAGAAATTTTCGAAACAAGTCAAATATCTCGAAAATGGTTGAGAAAAATGACATAACATGTTAGTGAAACCTACCATAAAATCTGACCAGCAATCTAGATCCGTAATAAAAAACACCATCTTCCATTTCAAAGAAGAAAGTTGACGTCTACTTCCGGTATAACCGGAAGTCCCATACTAACGTCAATATTTCGAGCCCTGAGGGAACAAAAAAAAAACGTCAATATTTTCAGTGAACTGGAAATTTTGAGAAATCCACGTGCGTGAATTTTCCGAATTCAATTGTGAGCCATACTCCAGAAACGGCTAATGGAAAGTCTACGTGGGACACCTGTATAGAAACATTTTTTGTGACTGTTGTAGAAAACTTGAACATCAACTTTAGTTTTCTCAAATATCTTATGTATATCTAAAAATAACTGAAAAAAAAAACCGTACCATAAAGCAAAACAATGATTTACAAATTGTATCGTTTATTACAGTAAAATATTTTAAGTATAAATGCTTGTTTAAAATATTTGTTACTTCAGTTCCTAATAAAAAAAATGTCGGTCCACTGCCATTTCTTCTATACGATTCATTAACGTCCTCTTATGATCTTCTCCAACATTTTCTGTAACAGAAATCCTTATTTAAATAAATGTTTTAAGTAAAAGGGTGTGTAAACAGATTTTTTAAAACTTAAATGCTGGCTTATGCAAAGAAAACTACGGTATCTGAAAACTATGTATGTAAACTTCACAGTTTCAAAGGCAGTTCTTTTTAGTAAATGTTCCATTTTTAAAATATCTATCGCAGGATCATTGTTTTGTTCAATCACAACACAAAAGTAGACATTTGTTGTTTTGGATTATGTATTTTTATGAAAAATTGAGAGAATGCATATATTTCACTTTAGTATTTTAGTAAGTTTTAACACACTTGAGATGAGATCTTTACTTTCTTCTTCAGTATATATATATATATATATATATATATATATATATATATATATATATATATATATATATATATATATATATATATATATATATATATATATATATATATATATATATATATATATATATATATATATATATATATATATATATGTGTAACGGGTGGGCCATTTGACGTTTGGAATTGGAGCTCTGGGTTATTTTGAGGTTCGAAGATTTGATGACATTTCTGATGTGACAGAAAGTTAGTTTTATGTTTGACATTTATGAAATGGGTCACTTTTCGCTTGTACAAAGTTGGGAAATATTAAAAACTTATTTCCAAAGTCGCGAGTCTTCTACTCAAACTGTAAGAAATTTACGAAAAAAATTGAGAAAAAGGATGTGCCAAAAACGCAGTTTGTGGATCAATTTATGAAGCGAGTTCGTGAAACTCGATCCTTGTTGGATAAAACAACCCGTGTACGTACTCGTCCAGTGCGCTCAACCGAAAACATCGCTGCTGTTACTCAGAATGTGTGTGAACAACCATCAACATCAACTCGTCATCGTTCTCAACAATTGAACAGTTCACGCACTTCTTTGAGAAGAATGTTGCATAAAGATTTCGATATGAATGCCTAAAAAGTTCAATTAGTGCAAGAGCTGAAGCCACATGACCATCCGATGCGTTTTCGGTTTGCTCAATGGGCCGAAGACTGCTTGATCGACGATGAGCATTTTTACCGAAAAATCATATTTTCAGATGAAGCTCATTTCCACCTCGGAGGATACGTCAATAAGCAAAATTGTTGTATCTGGGGCTCAGAAGATCCACATGTCATCGTGGAGAAACCAATGCATCCACAACGATTGACTGTCTGGTGCGGATTTTGGTCTGGCAGCATTATTGGGCAATTTTTCTTCGAAAATGAGCAAGGAAACTCCGTTACGGTAAATGGTGATCGCTACCGCGCCATCCTAAGAGATTTTTTGTTTCCCAAAATTTAAGAGTATGATATAAAAAGATTCGCACCATCCACCGTTTCAGTTTCAGCTGCTACACGACTGTTTCACCAACAACGTTGGATTTGTTCCAGATGGTTATTACAGAGATTTCAAGTCTGCTGACTTCGTCTCAATTTCGGGATTTTTAGACTTAGTTAGTTGGGATACTTTGTTCGAAAATAAATCCCTTGAATTGATGGTGAAAATGCTTTATGATATTTTGTACATTGCTATGGATTTATATGTTCCTTTAAAGAAGTTTTCTTCTAAAAAGTTTCCACGATGGTTTACACCTGAACTAAAAAACTTAATATATCTTAAAAAGCAAGCACATCTCAAAAATAAGGTATCCAAGTCTGCTGATGAGTATGTTAAGTTTTCTAAATTAAGATCTCTGTGTAAGATAAAATCTCGTGAAGCTTACATTAACTATGTTTCCGAAACTGAGTCATCACTATGTAATAATACCAAACCTTTCTGGAAATTTGTTAACTCCAAGTATAAGAATGCTGATTTTCCAAGTACTTTAAAATATAATGATCAAATAAGTTCATCGGGATTAGACATTGTTGACATGTTCGCTGAGTATTTTTCGTCGGTTTACAGCGGTGATAAGTGTTCTCCCCCTACCCATGAATTTTCTTATGCTGAGCTGAATCTGTCAGTGCACCACATTAAAATATCAGATATTTATACTAAACTTGCAGCACTAGATGTCAGTAAAAGTCCTGGGCCAGACGATATTCCCCCATCTCTTCTTAGGTGCTGTAGTTTTAATTTGTCTAGACCTTTATGGTTCATCTTTAATTTATCTCTGGAAATGGGTGTTTTCCCTGCATGCTGGAAACTTAGTTTCATTCTTCCAATTTTTAAATCTGGTGACGGAGGTCTTGTTGAGAACTACCGACCGATAAGTATTCTT
Source organism: Tillus elongatus (assembly GCA_964006375.1). Classification (NCBI taxonomy): domain Eukaryota; kingdom Metazoa; phylum Arthropoda; class Insecta; order Coleoptera; family Cleridae; genus Tillus; species Tillus elongatus. Next base: position 123,287,716 of record OZ023269.1, read on the forward strand.
AGCGTTATTCCTAAAATTTTTGAGGATCTTCTGTGTGAGACTCTTACTTCTCTCCTTAGAGGTTCAATCATTGACCAGCAATATGGATTTATATCAGGTCGTTCTGCTGACCTAAACCTGTTGGTGTACAGTGCCTACTTGTCGGAGTCCTTGGCGGCGGGTATTCAGGTTAACTCTGTTTATACAGACTTTTCCAAGGTCTTTGACAGAGTGAACCATAACCTTTTAATCCATAAGCTACATATGTTTGGTGTTGGCGACCCTCTTCTCAGCTGGATAGGTAGTTACCTTTCTGACAGATATCAGGTGGTGCGGATAGGGAATTTTATGTCCAATGGGATAAAGGTTTTGTCTGGTGTGCCACAAGGTTCTCACTTGGGGCCCTTGCTATTTAATATCTTCATTAATGATATTCATGAGTGTTTTTCTCATTGTAGATTTTTGTTGTTTGCTGACGATCTAAAATTATTTTCCGGGATTACAAGTCCCTCAGACTTTTTTAAGATTCAGTACGACATTGACAACTTAATAAGCTGGTGTCTTAACAATGGGATGGAACTCAATCCATCTAAATGCCAATCAATTTCTTTTTATAGAGGAAGGAACAGACTTGAACATACCTATTACATCAACGGTGTACCATTGAAGTCTGTTGAATTAGTTAGAGATTTGGGTGTTACATTTGATTCATCTTTTTCATTTATTCCTCATGTTTCTAATGTGATTTCTAAGTCTCTGAAGTTGCTTGGCTTTGTTAAAAGATGTACCTCTGATTTCACCAACATCAGATCAGCTAAAATTCTTTATTTTTCTCTTGTACGTCCTCATCTTGAATATGCCTATGCTGTATGGTCTCCCTAGTATGCATGTCATTCAGTCAGTCTTGAACAAGTACAGTGCAAATTTTTAAGGTTTCTTGCTTTCAAAAGCCACCATGACTGTAGTGGTATCGATGATTTACTAACATATTTTAATATCATGCCTCTTGATGTTCGACGTAAACAAAAAGATTTAAAACTTTTTTATAATATAATTAACTTCGAGGTATCTTGTCCTCACTTACTTTCTATGATCAACTTCTTTGTTCCACCAAGAGTAACTCGTTCAAAGAGTTCGTTTCTTGTCGCTTTTCATCGTACCAACTACAGTCACAACTCTTATTTGATTAGATGTTCAGTGTTGGCCAACAAATTGTCAGATGAACTTGACTTTTTCACAAGAAAATCAGTTTTCTTAAAACAGCTGTCACTTTGTAGGTTTAGTTAATCGGTACTTAATATTTGTTGGCTATATTGCCTTTTTTTTTTTTTTCATTTTGTCTAACTTGTAACCATTTTGTATGCTTTTATTGTATATATTTTTTCTTTTTGTACTTATCTAAAATGGGCTCTTGGCCCGTAAATAAATAAACGACATTTGGTTTCAACAGGACCGCACAACGTGCCACACAGCCAACGTAACAATCGATCTTTTGCACACTGTTTTCGAAAATCGCATAATCAGCCGAAATGCTGATGTCTATTGTTGTCTACGGCAAGACGGTGGAGGAAACTGAATTAAAATTAAAATCCGTAGTACAGTCTTTTGATGAATGGTGTCATAGAAACCGACTAATTTTAAACTATGACCAGACTTTTTCTCTTTGCATGCATAACTACCACCGAAGAGAGAGAATGTGCGACAGCACTACTTTGGTGAACGGAAATGCAGTGCAATTCAAAAAGGTGACATCATTTTTTGGTGTTAGAATTGACAGTAGCCCGTTATATATAGACCAGATCGATCACGTGTGCAAGAAATTAAATTCCGCGTTTTATGTAGTTTTGATGCTTAAAGATTCCTTAAGCTCGGAACATCTGCTGAAAGTCTATTACGCGACTGTATTCACATCTGAGTTACGGTATCGTTATCTGGGGCCAATCCTCGAACTGCCACAGAATATTTTGATGCTTAAAGATTCCTTAAGCTCGGAACATCTGCTGAAAGTCTATTACATGACTGTCTATTCACATCTGAGTTACGGTATCGTTATCTGGGACCAATCCTCAGACTGCCACAAAATATTTGTGCTACAGAAACGAATACTGAGATTAATATACAATCTACCTTATGGACACTCTTGACGTGATATCGTGAGCAAAATAAAATTATGGCGTTAACATCAGTTTACTTGTTCCATCTGTTAACTTATATTCATAAAAACAAGAGGAATTTTGTTATCAACTCTGATTTTTATGGGTACAACACTCGAGAAAAAGATACTTTTCACCTGAATAAATCTCACCATTCTTTTTTCAAGAAGTCGCCATGTTATGCAGGTTACTTTTTGTCCAACCAGCTGCCTTGTTCTCTGAGGGACACAAATTGCACAAAAAAATTTAGAAAACAACTGAAGGTTGCTTTGATTACTCATAGTTTTTATAGTTTGAGTGAATTTTATGAAGCTGCACTGTGAACGTATGTTTTTTCTTGTGATGTTAAGCTCGTTATATTTTAGATTTTGGGCACGTACCCTTGTGATAAGTTGTTATATGTTTTTTATCTTGTAAGCTTTATGACTTGTCCGATCTACAATAATTGTAACTAATGGACCAAATTATTATTATCATTATTATTATTATTATTATTATTATTATTATTATTATTATTATTATTACCATGGCATATCGCACCTTTGATTGTAAATAAAACGTGATACCATCCTTACCAATTTTTACAAGATCTTGTTGAGCATAACGCTGCTACATCTCATTCTTCTTATTCGTTGCAGTTAACATCTACTAAACTGACGGATGACTTTGTCTCCTTCCACAGCAGAAATCCATCAAATAGATAACATCATTTTTACTATGTTACCAAGAACAGGAGACGTGTTGGTATAGGTAAGTGCAGGTATTATCTCATAGACTTAAGTGTCTGTTTATATAATTAGTCACCAAAGTAAGAATTATCTAACTCAGGCGGTGACAAATCCATGTCATTAATAACATCAGTTTTCTCCATTTCTTCATAAATGGCAACTTGGCAGCACCATATGTAAATTTAGAAAGATATAATCAACTCACATATCTGAACTGTATATTTAATTTATTTACTCACCCGGGCAGCCACCCCTTAACACCTCCATCACTGGTACTTTGCATGTTGTGGAAACCAGATGCTTTTATTCATCCAGTACAGTCTGTCTTCATTCTTAGCCGTGGACCACTGGTTGTATGGATATGGTAAGTCTAACCGGAGTAACTTTAATGTTTTGCAACCCATGTCTCACTTTTCAAAAAAATGTAATCTGCAAGCATTTAAAAATGGTGAAATATACTCTCAAAATAAGGTATCAAATAGTATTTGATGGTTCGTTATTATGTAATTCATGAAAAGAAAAATAAAGCAGACAAACCGTGACATTTAATCATATTTTACTAAAACCACAACCTGATTTCTATTTATCACAGAAAATTAATAATTTTGAAAAAATTGTAGTCGGTCATAAAATGAAAAATTGCTGAAAAATTTCAACAAAACCGTCCATACAAACAGAATGTGGTGCACATGATCACACGATAGACAGATATAATCAAGACAGGAGATTGTGATGGTAGGCTTGATTAATTTACTCACCGGGTGGCCGTCCTCAATGCCTTCATCACTGATGTCCTGCATCTTTCAGAAACTGGAGGCTTTTATCCAATACATTTCTTCCAAGTGCCACAGGTTACATGAATATGTTGAGCATTGACTGGAGAATCTTGAAGGCTTTGCACCTTCGACTTATATAACATATGCGACAAATCCATATCATTAATATCAGTTTTCTCCATTACTCCATAAATGGTAACTTGGCAGCAGCATATGTAAATTAAGAAAGATATAATCAACTCACATATCTGAACTGTATATTTAATTAATTTACTCACCTGGGCAGCTGCCCCTTACTACTCCATCACTGGTACAGTATACTCATGATTATCCGAGCTAATGGAGATCGCCAACATGGATAATATGAACATAATAAAATTTATATATATATATATATATATATATATATATATATATATATATATATATATATATATATATATATATATATATATATATATATAATGTTTCACAGCTGCGTCTTTCTCAGGAAATGTTCAACTTGTTGCTTTCTACCGTGACCATGCAATCTCGAATAAGATCAAGTGTCAAAAGATGGGGGCAATTTAACTTTATGACCTAACATAAACATTCCCGGATATGGATCCTTCTCAGCGTTCCTATTGCAGTGGCATGTTCGGAGGAATTCATTATAACAGAGGGGTAATCTGTAACAGTTCATTCTGCTTCTACGTACATACTACTACACTACAGGTTCTATCGAATTTCAATTGTATTATTTTCCTTATAATATTTGCAATGTAGTAATTACAATAGACAGACCCGTACTTAGATGGTCGTTGGTTTTTATTAGGAATATTTATTATATTTGTGCGATAGAAATCGAACAAAATGTTTGGTCTATTTCTGATTTGAAATTTTGATATCAATTTCTCAGCACGGATAACCCACACATGAATAATCGAGAGTATACTGTACTTTCCATTTTCTGGAAGTCTGTCGTCCTTATCCATTCATAGCCATAGACCACTAGTTGTATGGATATGGTAAATCTAACTGGAGAAGCTTGAAGGTTTTGTAACCATTGCCTCACTTTTTGAAAAAATGTCATCTGCAAGCATTTAAAAAAGGTGAAATATACTCTCAAAATAAAGTATCAAATAGTATTTGAAGGTTGGCTATGATATAAACCATGAATAGAAAATAAGGCGGATAAACCGTGATATTTAATCATGTTTTCTAAAACCACAATTTGATTTATATTTATCACAAATAATTAGTAATTTTGAAAAAATCTAGTCACTTGTACAAATCATTTTTCATCAAAAATAACAAAATAGATAGTCAAAAAAAATGAAAAATGGCTGAAAGTGTTCAACAAAACAAAGAATGCGTTGCACATAACCACATGACAGACATATACAGGGTGGCACATTGAAAATGAAACAGGCCGATTTGCGTCCAGAGAATATTTTTTTTAAGAAACGCTGTAACACGTCAATTTTAATATTGAGGGGGACATGTTTTGACATAAAACTCAACTTTGTCACATCAACCCCTTAAGGGTGGTGATAACAACCCTTATATTTTAAATAGGGAACATGGCACGAGTGGTACATCATTTGAAAGCTTTCTTTTCTGAATTCAGCACACTAATTTTTTGGAAGTTTTATCAACTCGTTTAAAAATTATTCACAGTTGGAGTTGCAAGAACGTATTTCATTCATTGTGATAAGAAATGCGCTAATTAGTCAATTTTTCGTTAAAAAAAACTAAAAAACAAAACCAAACGTTAAAAAATGTTTATTCAGTTAAGTAAGTGTTCAAATTGTTGACCACCAACTTCCATACAAAAGTACAAATTTTGTTCAAAACGAGCTCTGACATTCTGGAGCATTTGTGGAGTTATTAGACGGCATTCTTCAACAATGCGTCGTCGTAATTCTTCCACACGCTCTGGTTCTGTTGCGTAAATTCTACTCTTTAAATGGCCCCATAGAAAGAAGTCTAAAGGAGTTAAATCCGGTGATCTAGGGGGCCACTCAATAGCTCTGGAAACTCTCTGTTCAAAAACTCCCTAACACGTTGTGAAAAATGCGGAGGAGCTCCATCTTGTTGAAACACTAATTTATTTTCTTGATAGCGATCATCATTTTCAACAATGTCAATTAGTAGAGGGTAAACGATATCTTCTAGTAACTCCAAATACGTTTCGCCACTCAAATTTCCATCAAGAAAAATTGGTCTGATTAAACGGTCTCCAAAAATGCCAGTCCAGGCATTCAATTTCTGTGGAGTTTGAATGTGGACTTCGTGAAAATTTCTTGGGTTATTATCTGCCCAATAACGACAATTATGATGATTGACTGTAGAGTTTAATAAAAACGTACACTCGTCTGAAAAACAGATATTGAACATAAAGTTCCCGTTATCAGCTATTCATGCAGTCATAACTTCACAAAACTCCAGCCGCCGATCAAAATCATCTTTATTCAGTTGTTGTACAAGATGAATTTTATACGGGTGAAATTTATGATGCTTCAGTATTCGCTGAATAGTTCTTCTTTTGATGTTTGAAACAGCGGCCAATTTTCTCGTGCTCAAAGTTGGGTCTGCAGCAATTTGTCCTAAAACTTCAATCTCAGTAGTCTCATTTCTAACCGGAAATTAACGTTCAGGATCCCGTTTTTTGTTGGCTACTGAACCACATTGTCGAAACTTTGCAATTAACTCCAAAATGTATTTTTTGTTAACATGTCTGTTCGGATGTCGTTCATTAAACAAATTTGCCGTACGGTTGGCACAGTCATCGTTTTTGAAAAAAGAGTAATTATTTCAACTCTTTCTTCTACAGAATACAATATTGTGAAATTAATTTTCGGCAGTACTATCAAGTATCAAACCGACTGATAAACTGAAATAATAAACCGCATTTCTCTCATTCCGATAAGAAATGTTCTGATAGTCAATTTTTTGTTTACAAACCAACAAAACATTGACTATCAGCACTTTTCTTATCGGAATGAGTGAAATGCATTTTTGCATCTTCAACTGTGAATAATTTTTAGACGAGTTGATAAAACATTGTGTGCTTAATTCATAAAAGAAAGAGCTTTCAAATGATGTAACACTCGACCCATGTTCCCTATTTAAAATATAAGGGTTCTTATCACCACCCTTAAGGGGTTGATGTGACAAAGTTGAGTTTTATGTCAAAACATGTCCCCCTCAATATTAAAATTGACGTGTTTCAACGTTTCTTAAAAAAAAAAAATTCTCTGGATGCAAATCGGTCTGTTTTGTTTTCAATGCGCCACCCCTATATAATCAAGTTAGAACATTTTAAATTGTAGGCTCCATTAATTTACTCACCTGGGCGGCTGTCCTCAATGCCTTCATCACTGATGCCTGCATATTTCAGGAACCGGGGGGCTTTTATCCAAAACAGTTTTTCCAAGTGCCTCAGGCTACATGGATATGTTGATTCTTTACAGGAGAACCTTGAAGGGTTTGCATTTACGCCTTGCTCTTCAGAAAAATAGAATCTGCAAGCATTTAAAAAAGGTGAAGTGTACACTCAAAACAAAATATCAAGTAGTGTTTAAACTAGAGGTGTGCAAAACTTCAAATTTGGAACAGAACTTTTGGTTCAAAAAATTGTTATGTTAAAGTAGTTCGAACTTCGAAATATGTAACTCTCCAGAATATTTCGAACTTCGTTGCTCAAAAATACTTCGAAATTTAACTTTACAGCCATTCAAAGCTTGCGAAGTTGCGGCCTTATTAACTCGGTAGCAGCGCTTTTAAACTCTTTATCGATCTCATCGAGCCGATAGCGTAATTTCAGGAGATCTTACTCTTTCATAATTTTGACACTTGGCAGTACAGATTGAGAAATGACAGAGCCATTTAGCAACCATATAATTAATTTTGTTATATATCCTACCATCCCAACACCTTTTTCGGCAACAACATTATGGTGGCAGTGTTCAAAACCAATTGGTAATATAAATTTTTGGAATTTATGATGATAACTGCAGATTACCTTCGGAAAACACTAGTTTAAACATGCTTTATTTCACAATGAGCCAAAACAGTTAAATTTTCACGATCAGGAGACAGTTAAGTTTTTAAATGGTACCGGAAAGCATTTTCACCCAATCAACCTGCAAATTTTGTCGAACTCTTCCTTGTTGTAAAAATAATGGAGTTCTTTTACGTATCAAATATTGTATGTTACAATATACCTAAATTTTGTATTTAAGGAAATGATACATGACTATTCAAGAATTTTGATTAGTTTGAGATTCGATTTTAAATTTTTAAGAAGTTCGACTGTGAATGTTAGATATACTATTTCTGAAGTTCGAAGTATGAGGCAACATATTTGCTTGGGTTCTTTCATTTTTCGGTTACAACAAATCATGGGTTCGCACACCTCTAGTTTAAACGTTTGTTACAATATAAACTACGAAAAGGAAAATGAGGTAGACAAAGGCTACCATTATATCATGATTCCTAAAACCTAAAGCTGATTCAAGATTGTCATGAGAAAATTGAGATGATTGCTGAAATAATTTGTATTTAAGAAAAACCAAAATAGAAAACAAGTTTTACTGAAACTGGCCATAATGGGCAGACAATGCGCTGCACAAGATGAAAAGACAAGGGGCCTATGAACATAAGGCAACGTAAATAATCACTTGCTTGGAATTTTAACCTCTGTCTTATGTAGTAGAGAATGTTTAACAAGTACGTGGTCATATTTGTTAACTAAAGATATTTGCAAAACTACACAAATAGTAATGGATATTCAAGAATCCCCTAACTCACCTCAAGACCTGCATAGCCATGACTGGTAATTTTGAATTGAAAATAATTTGAAACTAACTAAAGGAAATTAGACACTTGCCTCATCTATAAGAGCTGAACCAAATGGGTATATTTAAAATGGGACAAACTGAGGGAGGCCAGTGAATTAAAAAATAAATTATAAAAAATGAGAATGGTCTTACTTTGCAAAAATTAATTATATTAAAAAAAACGATATATTTAAAGTAACGGACACCTGATGAAGGAAATCTGCTCAGCAGTTAACTCTAATTGAATATTGTAACATTGTATTCTCTTTACAAGGGCACTAAAACAGATATAAAACTTTAAAACTGCCAGATTCTGGCAGAATGTCACAGATGGATATTAAGTAATAACATTATTTAATTATCGATTTACATTAATAGAACAGTTTGTCGTTCAAAATAAGCGTAAACTTGTGCTTGTCTGTAACACAATTTTTAAAAATCCATCATAAAAATACACACCAAACATGAACTGCTACTGTCACTTGTGTAAGTTCGTGGAATCTGCAAATATCGGTTTTCAATTTCACTGCAAATATTTATCCAACTATTCTGGAACTCGGATTTTTACTTGATAATATCTAATCACCACAATCGGCTAAAATTCCTCTAAATTATGACTAAGCACTATTTTAACTTAAACATTTTGACATTTTTAAATATAATTATTATTTAAATACAGTTATTACACCAAGAAACACATTGAAATGGCAAATGGCAGCATAAGTGAGCAATAGTATTTGTATTGTTACAGATGGCCATCCTTTATGTTTATAATTGCAAATCAATTGGTGAGTTGAAAACCAGCAAAACTTCAATATTACCTTACTGATCCTCATTGTACAATTATTTTCTTACTTATAATTATTATTCATACAACTTAGGGGACGTCCATTAATTACAAAACGAGTTTTTTTTTTTTAATTTTGGATTCCTCTCTCTCCCTTGGTGAGAGTTGGTGAGATGTTGTGAGACCTCCCCCACCACGTGAGATCTACCCTATGGTTTTTAAATAATTAAATGTAGTTGATATGATAATGTATTTTGCTTCATACCACTATAAATACCTAAAAGCTTTAATAGTGATATCTTCTATGTACTACATTTTTTCTGTGACATAAGAAAAGGAAAATGATACTACGTTTGGACACATGACGTCAGTGGCAGAACAAAAGATGACTGGGACCCCCGCAAATGATTATTGTGGCCTCCTAGTTTTTTAAATAAAGGTTATGTGTTATGTTAAAACAAACAATACATGTGAATAAGGCAAGACGTTAGACACTTCGTCTGGCAATCTAAAACAGAAAACAAATCCAACTAAGTTGGTAACATTTCGATAACATTGTTGTGGAAATGTGTATCTAGTGTTCACCTTATTTTGTATGTTATGATTCGTTTTCGTTTTCTTCTTATGCCTATATATTTACTTATTTGTCATGATCTTATAAAAGCTGCCTTAAATCTCACATGTCCTGGATCAGGTTCAGGCCCCCCCTCCACGGTGTGGAGGCTGCGGGGGAGTCTATTTTGCCACTGCATGACGTCCATGTCTTTTGGTAGTATAGGAAGGCAATCATGAGATGTGTCTACATCTTCCTCGTGCAGTCACTCCAGCCTATCTATATTAAATTTCCTGTATAAAAGTATTCTTGAAATTGTTTTGTATCAATATTTTACCCAGAATTTAAATGTAATGCTCTTCTAAAATATTTTTTTCATTTGATAACAAAAAAAATTTCTTATAAATTTTAAATTAAAAATTCCATCCAAAAGATGAGAGATACGATTAAACTTTAAGGACCTTTTTGATGGAAAATTTAATTTTCTGTAAAAAAGTATTCTTACAATTCATTCGTACTTTCAATATTTTACTCAGAATTGGAGTTCAAAACCTTTACAAATGATTTTTTGATAATGAAACACTGTGAGCAGTGTAACTTTCACAACTTTGTGTTTAATATTTTCACACCAAATCATTTACACACCTCACGGGAGACTAGTAGTTTTTTACAGTGTCCCCAGGATTGATTTTGTAATAAAAAAATGTTATTTACCAGAATAATCACCCTCTCCCCCTCCATTTAACTGAGATTTTGTTGATCCCCCTAATTTTAGCTCACGTAATTAATGGACGTCCCCTTACATTATTTTGGCATCGAATCAAACCTACATTCATGTTAATAAGTACCGTCTAAACTATGCTAACCGTTCTAAACTAAATAACAATAGATTTGTTTTATTTTCTTTTTTTTTTTAATGTTTTTTCTTTTGTTTATTTTTTTAATTATTTTTTTAGTTGTTTTTTCTATCTTTTTTCCTTTTTTTTCTTCTTTTTTTTTTCTTTTTTCTTTTCTTTTTTTTATTTTTTTATATTTTTTTATTATTTTCTTTTTTCCACTTAATTCTAATATAATGAGAACAGAATAACACATTTCATGTCTATAGGCAACTTATATAACATTGACTTCACAGGCATGTCACAGAGAGCAAGGGTTTAAAAACAATTAAAAACACAAAACAATAGTGTTAACAATAATTAAAACAGAACAGGTTTGTAGCGAATCAAACCCGCAGAATTAGACAAAAGTGAAACTAAGTATAAATCTTAAAAACTACTATTACTAAACCCAAAAATGTATGTTTTGGGAAACAGAAACTTTAATAACAGAATGACAGTGCTACAAAATAAGAGAATACAAATAAAGATATAATGTAAAAATTTAATTTTGGAATCACTAGTTTCAAGATGTATAAAATTATATTTAGGTGCAACTGAAAATTGGGTGTTTTGCTCTTATCCTTTAGAGCTGTTTATTTTTTGTAAATGCTACATGTAACTTTCTTTGCAATGTTACTGTTAGTTTAGTTTCAAACTGCTTTGCCACTATTTCTATTATTTAACAGCAATTTTTGTTTGCCCATAGGCGTTGTTTCACACAATCAGGAACTCTTGACATCTACCATATAAACTAGGAACAAAAACTAAACTAATACGGGCAGGGATCGAAATTTATTTGTAGAAAAGCCAAACATTGTACACTAGAAAGGCCATCCGACGGATTTGTGGGTGAAAGTTTATTGTGAAGATTATAAATCCAGGCGATCTGGCTTCTCGCATTTCAGGAGCAGAATTTAAAGAACCACGGAAAGTTTTTAGATAAGAAAACACTCCTAGAGTAGACGAATTAACAGCAACACTTTCAAAAAATGAAAGAAGAACTTTTAGAACTAATCTCAAAATGTAAATCGGAAGAATTGCCCAGAGACTTTAGAAAGCGTAATACGCAACTGTTTAAAGAATTTTTTCGAAAGTGTTACCATCGACATCCCTGTCTTCCAATCTATGTAAATAAAAATTAAATGCTGTTCGTTGGTAAGCACAAAAGTATTACTATTCGAAAAGCAGTAAATTGGTAAAAATCCAACTAGCACGGGAAAATATGTGTACAGAGTCATGTGGCAAGTGTTACCATCGATATCCCTGTCTTCTAATCTATGTAAATAAAAATTAAATGCTGTTCGTTGGTAAGCACAAAAGTATTACTATTCGAAAAGCAGTAAATTGGTAAAAATCCAACTAGCACGGGAAAATATGTGTACAGAGTCATGTGGCAAGTGTTACCATCGATATCCCTGTCTTCTAATCTATGTAAATAAAAATTAAATGCTGTTCGTTGGTAAGCACAAAAGTATTACTATTCGAAAAGCAGTAAATTGGTAAAAATCCAACTAGCACGGGAAAATATGTGTACAGAGTCATGTGGCAAGTGTTACCATCGATATCCCTGTCTTCCAATCTATGTAAATAAAAATTAAATGCTGTTCGTTGGCAAGCGCAAAAGTATTACTATTAAAAAAACAGTGAATGGGTAAAAATCCAACTAGCACGGGAAAATATGTGTACAGAGTCATGTGGCAAGTGTTACCATCGATATCCCTGTCTTCCAATCTATGTAAATAAAAATTAAATGCTGTTCGTTGGCAAGCGCAAAAGTATTACTAATAAAAAAACAGTGAAGGGGTAAAAATCCAACTAGCACGGGAAAATATGTGTACAGAGTCATGTGGCAAGTGTTACCATCGATATCCCTGTCTTCCAATCTATGTAAATAAAAATTAAATGCTGTTCGTTGGTAAGCGCAAAAGTATTACTAATAAAAAAACAGTGAAGGGGTAAAAATCCAACTAGCACGGGAAAATATGTGTACAGAGTCATGTGGCAAGAATTCTGCTAATTGTAGAGTAAAATAAAATAAGCACTTGGAAGGGTGAATCGATAAAATCACTTTGCTTATTTGAAAAGAAGGTAGTTGTCGTGAATGTTACTTTCTATTCCTAAAGTTTTTAAAAATTGAATTTTCATGTGTTGATATAACTGTTTTCAATTTCCTGCTGTGACAGTGTCTATTGTGAAACCAGAGGGGATAGTCTTTTTGTCTGTATTTTGTATAAAATAGTTTCACCAAGTTATAGCAACGACAATTGATGAAAATAAAATATAAAAAAAGACTGATTCCTTTATCAGTAATGTTGTTTAGGACATTCTACACCTGCTATCACTGCTGCTGCTTCTGTATCGTTTTTTTTCTGGCTCATCATCTTCGTCACCCTTTTCCTCTCTTCCACGTTTATGCGGCTGCTTTTGTTGAAAGACTGAGGTTAAAAGACTGAGGTCGAGCTTCTGTTGGATATCATCTGCCTCCAGGGCATCGTAGTGTCCGCTACTTATGTTCCCAGTAAATAAAAGGTTTACCTCACTGTTTTTGGGATCTCCATAATATGTCATGATATCTTTATTACTACTGTTGTAAACACGAATGTAGATGGAGTATTTATTAGCAACGGCATCGAGTTCTATTTCTCCTGCATATGTGCAGTTTTTGCCCATGTATGCAGCATAACTCTCAGGACCTGTGAGCATTCCCTCCTCAGTTTCATATCCGAAACTATAGGGTTGATACAATTCCCAATTCTCAACCACATATTGAACAACCTGCTGCCTTAGATCTTGGGGATTAATATGTAATCCAGTCTTTATAAGCAGGTGGGAGGCTGAATGGAAAAAACAGTTTCCATCTCCAGGAACACGAATGATACGAAATTTCCTATTTGGAGTGACAAAATTGTCGTCCATATATGACTTGAGTATTTGAAGCTCAATGTCCTCCTTTGCATCTGTTGGTTTATCAATCTCTGTAATGGCATCAAAGTGTTTGCGGTCATCTTTTCCAGAAACCAACAAGCAAAACGTTTGGTTTTCTAATTTTCCGTACCAGTCTACCAGTCTTCCTGTCAAGTAATTGTATACTTTAATGTTCAGAGAAAACCTCTGTGCCAGAACTTCCAGTTCACACCTCTTTGCGTAGGTTAAATCACTGCCCATGTAACTTGCATAACTATCACTGTCAGTTACGTACCCTTCACTGGTCTCATATCCTGTAGTGAAATCTTTAAAATTTTCCCAATTTTCAGTTGCATACCTTACCACTTCGCTCCGCAAGGGGGCGTGGTGGATAAATATCCCAATCAACCCTAACAGATAAGCTGCTGCATAAAAGAAGCAGTTTCCATTCTCAGGTGTCTTTTTGATTTTAAATTTAATATCCCCGGAGCTTATAAATATATCATCAGACTCATCCATTTTTTACAGATATTTTAAATTGATTTGCTTAATGAAAAAATTAATATAAACCAAAATGTGGAGGTTTTTATTCAAATAAATAATCAAATAGTTATGGAAATGGCTGTCAAATTATGTAGGTAAAGAGAAGTTGATTGAAAACAAAATTCAAGTTGGATAACTTGAATCTGAAGTTAATATAAAAGCAAACTGTGCAATCGCTATTATATATTTAACTAAAAAGCAATGTGTATAGTTATATAAAAAGTTAGATAATACTTATTTTTTGCTGCATGCAGGAACAAACACAATTTACATTGAAAAGGGCGGGAAAACAACACTTTCGCTGTTTATGTGGCGTCATCCACAGCGCTTAATATGATCTGACTAAACTATTCAAATATTTCGCGAAAAGTAATTTGACATTTTTACCCGGGAATGATGACCTGATTTGAAATACTTTCTATGTATTTTTAATCTTTAAAATTTTGGTTGGGATTTGACACGGTGATTACATTATTTTTTAGAGGAATCTAGTATATTATATTCTAATATCTTGGTTGAAATGCTGGGTAAACCCATGATACACATGATACAAATAACGAGAGATATGATATTCCGACTACCTATTTTTAGACCTGTCACGCGCATGGTGTCAAGTGGTGAGTCCAATGCAACAATAATATGCTGTTGTGCAGTGGGGTTTGACGTTTCATCACAACCTCTTAACAAATTACGTATTTTACTAATATTTAAGTGCATACAGTTGGAAGTAATACAAATGAAAAAGATTAAATTTATTGCTGCGATCTATATTATCTGAAAAAGACAATATAGGCGTAACTTCAACCGCATTAAACTGACGTATAGAAACTTTTTTATTGCGAATGACTTTGTTTTAAGTGTGTAGTTGGACTTCTATAACGTTACTCACCGCGTGACGTCATAGGAGGGGGCGGGGCATATGCGCAATATCATATCTCTTCTAAGTCATTATATCATGGGGTAAACCGATTGTAAATCGCTTATTATTTGTTTGTCATGTCATGATTATCTAAAACAGTAGCCGCTGGTCACATTTTGTTTTTCATCCAAACGACAAATCTGTATCTATAGAGAATTTCGCAGCGGGTCAAAATCTTTATGACGTCAGTTGTTAGAAATGACGTCATATAGGGTCATGGTTCGCTATTAATTATTAAGACATTTGAGGTCAGTTTCATATGGGACATATGATCAGTGCAGATCGTCAGGGTGGCTAACTAACTTGTTTCAAATGCAGGGCAAAGTAGAATCAGAATTACAAAAACCGGCACGAATGCACAGAGAAGAAAATTTCAAAGATATGACACCGAAATCGCCAGGCCTGGACCTAAAAACAACGAGTAGTCTGCCGCGGATTTTCCAAAAAATAACTTCGTCAGTATCCGACACTGCCTATTCTTTTTTTTTTACCTGCTACGTTTTAAAACCTAAATAAATTTTGCAACAATCCTCGATAGATACAGCGGAGCGTGCTGACCGTGTGTGAAAATTTGAAACTATTCTAGACTTGACTACTGAACAATTGCTGATGAACCGCACCGGCGATCTCTACAACAGTGCGTGTTGATGTTACGTGGCATGTGAAACGCCACTGAATATTGAACAACGAAATGTCTTAAGCTTCTGTTCATGTGAATCAAAATGATTCGAGAATCTGCTGTTGTAAAAGTCGGTTGCGCATATAAGGACCGCGTATCAGAGAATTAAAATCGAATTCTTGGGTGAAATAACGGAAAAGGTATGTAATTTAATTTTTTGGCGAGTCTTACGTTAGTTAAAATACATCGGGAGTGATCAGGCCTACGACCGAGAATGTTTTCTGCGCGACTTTGCCTAAATTACACTGGGCGGATAGCCACAGCATTTGAGGCCAAAACAAAATTGAATGAGAATGTAAATAAAGTTAATATCTAACCTTTTTTTTATGCAATCTAATAATAGTGGCCAATAAATATAAATACATTCATTTTCTCTCGTTTTTATATCAAAATTGCTCGTATTTTGCATTTACTTATTATAGATTTGGTCTTGTAAAGAAGTGGAAAGTACTTATGTGGAAACTAATGATGATAACAATCTAAATCCCTAAATCACAGAATATTGTTTTTTTCACTTGCCTTCTACCTACCAAACAAAAATCACTACAACTAGGACCAGAAAAGCTGACTACTACTACTTTTTAGTGAATATTCTTTTTTAAAAAAATCGAGATCCCAGGTCCCGACTTTTCAATTTTGAAAAAATTTCTTCAAATGACCGCGAACTAGGTATGTATGTATGTATGTATCAGACCGATAACTCAAAGAATAATGGGTATATTTTGATCAAATGGTCTGAGTGTCTTCCTTTTGCAAGTGTCTTTTTTCCCTCAGGGCTCGTCCGCGGCTTTACCGCCCCGATAGCACCATGGATAAGTTCGTTAGCCAGGAAAATCTGCGCAGGTTTTCCCAAAAAATGTTTCCTTTCGGAAAAAAATCACATCTCTGGAAATAACAAAGTGACCAAATTTGGCACACGTGTTTCTATTATAAAGAGTGAACCATGCGCCAAAATTTAGGTCTGTAAGTTTAAAGACAGAAAAGTTATGCTTATTTAAACAAAACAAAAATTGGTCCTCAGAACAAAGTCGCGATTTGAAACGTCTAAATTGGCAACATTTGGGCAAAGAATCTGAAACAAATACTGTTTATGTATAGAAAAGGTCGCAAGAAGAGTGTTCTGCAAACCCTTAAGTTTCAGCTTCAACCGTCATTGTCCTTGATTTTACTAAAATATTTACAGAAATTTCATTTCAAATAGACCCTTTTTCTGATGCTTTGGCGGTAGTTTTAGTTAAGTTTATGGTTTACGGGCTATAATTTTTAGCTAATTTTCGTATTAAAAAAATCGTTAATGAGGGGGCTGCGACTTTTGAATTTAAAAAAGATTTTTTCTGTAGTATTTAAATTGAATATTTTGAATAATAGCGCCAAACGTTTGACAGTGGGTTGTCAACGTTAAAATACAAACGCAGAATATCGCTTTCCGGAGAGAGAAAAGGAAGGGGTATTCTGAATCAGATTCGAGAAGTGGAAGGTGGATTTAGATTGTATATTATTTATAAGTTCCTAGTGAGACAAGTAAAGTTTTGAGTGCGATTTGATTTATAGCCCTTTTAAATCTTGACACCCTCCTATAGTTCTCAGAAGTGGGATAGGGACAGGCCGTGATTTTAAGTATTTGAAGAACCTTGTGTGTGTTTGGAAATTCCGAGAAAGTAAAGTGCGTATTACCTCAACAACCGGTGTACCTTGTGTAACCGGAAGTGGTGACGTAAACCGGCTGTGCGTATTGAACTAGATGATTACCGTGAAGTTTATACTACAAAATGCCAGAGCACGGTGACTCGTAGACAGAAATAATACAATAACAGACCGTTACATTAATTCAAGAGGTGGTAGCCGCCGCTGTCCATGCTCTGCACGTAGACTAGCGGCGACGTAATAGAAGCTCCGATGTGTCTGCATTACTGACCACGTTTGGTGGAAGCCGTGAAGAAAGTGTAGAAATTTGTTTAGAACGCGCACGTACAATTCAGAGAACGTACGACATGGAGGACAGCACGCTGTTACTAACATTAGTCGTGAAACTGACGGGGGTGGCTTTACAGTTATTTCATTCAAGGCTTGCTTATGCCACGTTGGATTTTTCATCGCTGGAGGAGCTAATGAGACAGATGTTTACGTCACGAGATGATCTCATAAACCAACGACGAAGATTTGAAGCTAGGAAATGTCGGAAGCAGGAAATATTTTCCGTTTATTTCCATGACAAAATTATTCCGGGAAATAAGCTCAATCTAGATGAAGACGAACTCATTCACTATGTGATTGATGGCATTGATAATCCTATCTTAAGATCGCCCGTAATAGTTTAGGTCGCTGGCGTCGTTGCTAAGAGTAATGAATGACGTAACGTAGGATGAACGGCAGTTTCCGGTAGCCATGACACGCTCAGTGCGGCAGACGGTAATGACAGATTCTCAGGCGGCGTCAAGTGGCGATACGTCAACGTCAACTGTCACCGGTGGTGTAAATATAAACAGATCAACAAACAAGGATCAAATTCGTTGCTTTAATTGTAATTCTATTGGACATTACGCATCATCTTGTCAGTTACCAAGGACAGAGATGGATCTTGTTTTCAGTGTGGTTCATTGGATCATCGTCATGGGCAGTGCGCTCAAAGAGGAAACCCTGGTCAAACAGCGACGGTCCCGACAGGGCCACGTGGACACTCCGGTACGATGCTCGTTGAACCGGGACCTAGAGTTGCCCCAGCATATACAGTGAAAGTGCCCATTGGTAGAGTTAGTTTGGATGTTAACTGTTTGCTAGATTCAGGTAGTCCTATATCCTTTATCAGCGAAAAATTAGTTCCCATTTGTATAACTGAAAATTATGTACCTCAATGCACTTTAACTGGTAATAATAATAGCTCTTTGAACATCGATCCTTAGGTAGACGGGTCCCGTCCATGCATCGAGAGAGCGGCATTGCCGGACGGTGCTTATGGCTCTAGGGTCCTGCCTGACCTACAGGGCTGCCTGAACTGACCTGCCCTGTAGGTCAGTTCAGGCCGGCCCCTAGGGCAATAAGCACCGTCTGGCAATGCCGCCCTCGCAATGCATGAAATGAGGGGACCCGTCTGCTTAAAAATCGCCCATTTTAGGTGTGTATAAAACAACAATTTGTCATATTAACGATTTAAATACTACTATACCTACTGTTTTGCATGTTGTTATTGAAAATACTGTGAGCTGTGCATGTGTTTTAGGTAGATATTTTTGTCTACCTCTACTACAGAGGTAACTTGGAGAAACAGTCACTATTAATTGTAAAACTAGTGGTGCTAATAATTCTAATAATGAGTCTGTTGTCGATGAAATTATGCTGATCGATGTGTCTGATGACAAGAGTACATGTTTAGATATTAATGAAGCTTTAGGTTCAGACATAAAGCATGATGTTGGTAATACCTTTCAAAGTTGTTACCAACTGTAACAGTTTAAAGCTAAACTTGGAGAAGAAAGAAATTAATCTGCGAATTATGAGATGGGCATTAATTTTGCAAAATTATAATTACTCGTTAGAGCACCTTCAAAGTACACAGGTGGAACACGCTGATGCTTTGAGTCGCACTCATAACTTATTAGTCCTCGAAGGGATACTTTTGAGCAAACCTTGGCAGTGGAGCAGAATCAGGACTCTCAAAATTGTTAAAATCCGGAATGGCGGTAGAACAAACAGCACCCATTCTTTGAGCTTCTTTATCGCAAGTTCAATGATAGAATATTATTTTATGCGCCAGATAGTATGGTTCGACCTGTATTACATATGTACCATGATATCATAAGACACAGGGGAATTAGTAAAACTTCTGAACTGATTTTGGGAACATATTGGTTTTCTAAGTCCCCGAAAGCAAGACTAGATGCATTCTCGCTACAATTAGAACCGTAGACCGGTTTTGCTCTCATTAGAGCTCTTCAGTACGGCATACTAATTGTAGCAAAAATGCACCAAAAGTAATACGGCTATCGTATAGCCAGCCTTAAAATACTAAGTGAGTGGTGGACGTGCCGCCACCTAGTTGCGGAACCAAGTCTTCTGTTGTCACGCCAGCTCCAAATAACACAAAGTGTTATAAAAAATAGACACTGTATACAACTAACTAAAAAGCTATGATAACTAAATTTAGTAGGTAGGTTTACGATATAAAAAGTAAACTATACACCAAAATTTAGATTTCTATGTTACAAGAAAAAAAAGTTATAATAAAATATTTTGTGCCAGATCATTTCTATGAAAGTTCACTACCATAACGCACTTGCTGCGTCCAGGCTTTTATATATTGCTCTTAGAAATAAAAGGATATTGTTTGCAATTATTGAATTTATTAAAAATGCATAAATAAGCGCTAGTATATGTGTGTACAAACTTGTTATTTGTATGCAAACCTTTTAATCCGAGATATATTAGCGCTCACATACATGTGCAGCGATATAATTTAATCAATGAGTTATTACCTTGCCCATGTTGTTTCAGAATCTAATGCGACACAAAGACCGTGGCCATATGAATTGGGTTATCAATTCGAAGCCAACAACAATTATATGTATAAAAAAATAAGTTGACACAAAAATAATATATAAGTTGATTAGCATTCTTCAATTTTTTATTAGGTTTTTTATACCTATTTACCAATAAGCTATATACTTGTGAAAATATATTTTTTGTGAGAATATGATTATAGTGTAAATTCAAAATATTTTTCACAGTGAATAGCACATCCATTGTGAATACACAAGTACCTTAATGACTATTTATGCATACTATGTGAAAACTGGAACCTGTGATGAGCACTAATAAGTACACTTTGAGAAACCCAAATCACCACAACACTTGTTTCAGAGACCTTACGATCGTTTCGTTGACAAAGTCAGCATCTTCAGAGGAAGATAAATTCTAACCTAAGCAACTAACTACATGTATTTATATCGCGTCAAGGTAAACGAACTAGTCCGAAGTAAAATTGTCGTCCAGGAACGATCAATGTGTATTGTGTGGTGAAACTACGAGGTCGAAGACCTGCTTTTAATCTTCTGGTCGACATATTTATAAGCCCTTATCTAATATATGGATAATTGCTTTAAAGGAACCGAGTTATTTAAAGAATCTGCGCGTTCCCTTTCGATCTAGAAATTTACTATGTAGATATTGGAACACCCCGACAAACATCTGGCTAGATAAACAACATCAACTCCGCTCATCTTTTTTAAATAGACAAACTAATACCGGGTGTTTGGCTCAACATGTTAACACTCTAACAAAAGATAAATAATTCAACTAAAATACTACATACAAACTGTATTTATATTGATGCTAATTATTCGTGATAGTATTTATATTAAATTCATAGATACACACAAAACAAACAGATCTTTAAGTCGAGACAAACATTTGTACATTGTAAACAGAATAAATGTCAACATAAGATAATAATTTTGTATATGTCATTGTATAAAAGACTTAAAAAGTTTGTGTGAATGTTAATGACTTATTCTGTTTGTTCGGCATAAATAATCGTTTTTTCACTTATATATTTTGCGAACTGTTGTTTAAAAAAATATTTTCAAAAATTAGAGAATGTCTGAATAAATTCAAATAGTCAATGATAAAGGCTTGTCAAATTTTAAACAGTTTGTTTTATAGAACTAAATTATGCAGTCTAACTGAACTAGTGGAGAATGAATCGTGAAAGATTTTGTCCAATATTTTGATAAGGAATATTAATACTGCTTTCTAAATGTTGCATATTTCCACGATATTTAAAGTGGATAAAGCGATTAAGTAAAGCTTTAGAAATATATTATTAATCCAAAATTAGAAATTTAAGACATAGCTAAAATTATAACAATCATTTAGACTTAACATGTATTAGTTCTTGTTTATTTATATTTTCATTTATAACCATCGTCCAATATTTATTTTCAATATTTATATCCCTGTTTTAAATATGTAGGTTAGTTAAAAGTGAGTTGTAAAATGTCAACAACGCTACATAACAAGCGCAAGCGACGAAGCATAGACATAATGCGCTTGTTAACCTTTCAAGCAACTTGCTGCTGTTAAAACTCAGTGGTGTCGTCTAACGTCAACCAGCTATCAAGCTGCTTGCAGTCGCATGCTAAAATTTAGCGCTTTTGCACGCAAACATTGTCCGGGTATTAGGAAAGAAATGGGCCAGGGCTGACAATTTACAAAGTTGTTAGTTGATTGTACACAGTTTCCATCTTTAACATTTTGTGTTAACTAGAGCTGTTATTAGTTCGAATTATGTAGTTGTAATTTCATGATGTAGTTAATCTTTAAATCAACACCAGATCATTGACAATACCTCTAAGATATTTGCAAATCTCATCATTTCTCATGACTATTGTATAGTAAAGTATTTATAACTTATCTTAACATGTCACACATGTAGAAGGTATTGTTAAATATTCTTGAAAGTAAAAAGAGCAATTATAGTTTTGGATCAATTATATTTTAAGTGAGTGGGGAGCTTTTTGAGGTGAAAACAGTGGATATACTGGTGTGATAGTGTATGGTGCACCTTAAGCATTATATATTCAGAGGTCCAAATTGATAAACTGTTAGAGTTTTCTGCAATTTCACAAGTTTTATAAGCATATATTATATAATTTAATATAATCTTATATTATACAAAATATATATCTGCATAGATAGCCTGTTTTAAATTCCTTAGCGTTATATATTTTCAAATGCATTTTCATGTTACCCTACTCATGTTATACCAACGAATAAACTACTAGTTTCCTACATGTTTTGTTATTTGAAGACCCTTAACCTTTAATTTTAGGCCGTGTCGCTTAAAGAGAATTCTAGACCCCGACCTAGACCTGCCCATAATAAAGGCTGGCGATTTAAATTCCAAACACCTTAATTGGCATTCTCGCAATGCAATACAAATGGAAATATCCTGGAATCCTATGTCGACAACCATGCAAATTGCATAGTTGACGCACCTACAAGACCCAGACACTTTGCCAGTGTGGGTCGACTCTACGTAGCAATCATGTCGAACACCACCCTTCTTCACGAAATAACGATACTAAACGACCTCTCGTAGGACCACAACCCAGTAACATGGCTGCTCGGATATGACAATGACGAACCCGAAATCCCAAAGAAAAAGGTACTGTGGCCAGTATTCACAGCTCACCTTAAAAACAACCGTGGCAAGATTCTGGTTATCTGCAGCATCCCCGAGCTCGAGAGTACAGTGGATAATCTACAGTCCAAAATCCAATGTTCTATCAAACATGCATCAAGGACGTACCCCACCCCAACCAATCTGCCCCTACGTCCATCCAGTATTAAAAAAATGATATTAGAAAAGAACTGCTTGCGAAGACTAGGTCAACGCACCGGAAACCCGGACAAACGAAACAGACTCATTATATAAGTACGATCCGCCCCACAAGAACTCCGCAACAACCGTTTGGAGAAACACTTGGAAAGCCTGTCTGCCCAAATAAATTCCATCTGGCAAATGGCAAAAGCCCTTCGGTCCCAAAAACTTCTGATCTCGCGACTTCATGGTCAAAACGGCATCATATACATGGATGTAGACAAAGCAGATGCATTCGCGGATCATTTAGAGTTGCAATACAGTGCGTATTATAACAACGTTGATCTGTCGCACGTCGCAAGAACGCACCGTTATATCAGGAGTGCACATCGCGCCATCTCCAGACACAAACCTACTCCCTGTCATCGGCAAAACCGCTGAAAGACTAACTCAGAAAAGGCTAACCTCATTCACCTCTGAGAACCATATCCTTCAGGACTAGCAATTCGGATTTAGACTCCACCAAGACCAAGTCCTTCGCGTGGTAAAAAACATCACAGGAAGATTCAACAATAACAAGTCAACTGGTGCAATATTTCTCGACATTGCTCAAGCCTTAGATAGAGTTTGGCATGCAAGCCTATTTAACAAACTTCTATCATTTAGTTATCCGCTCCCTCTGATACTGCTTATCAGATCATACCCGAAACAGATGAAGGGAACCCGATCTAGAATCTACTCTGTCACGGCTGGCATCCCACAGGGTTCTGCTATCTCCCCTCTGCTGTACAATATATTTGTCGCAGACATACCGACACTGCCCCTAAACGTTACATATGCACTATACACAAACGACACCACAATCATAAGCAGCTCCACGCAGCCGAGAATAATAAACCAATGTCTGTAAATCGCCGTAGACGAGCTGCAAGACCGGTATAGGAAATCATAGCCGTAAATGTTCAGCAGTCCTATTTTCCAAGAGGAAACAAACCGCACGAACATGTATCATTAGACAATCGTCTAATTCCCTAACAAGACTCCGCCAAATACCTCAGGGTTTCTTTGATAAACACAACATGGCGCTCCCATGTCCAACATGCTCAACGAAAAGCTTCGATGTTCATCTCGAAGTTCTTTCCACTTCTTTACATAAATTCTAACTTGTTCATGAACAATAAACTGCTCATATACAAAGTCATTATCCGGCTAGCCTTGACATATGCATCCCACGCATGGGCCACTATGGCCGATACTCACACCAAGCCTCTTCAAATCATCCATAATAAAATTCTGAGAGTGGTTACCAGAGCGCCATAGTTTTCCAGAAACAGTCAGATTCACTGATCTGAAAATTCCCACTCAGTTCGCAAAAGCTGCTTCTCAACCAAATGCTCTTCTCCGTAGTGCCACCGACAACGATGGGCAACTTCCACCTAGGCATAAGCGTCCAAAGCTTATCCTCACCTGATAACGCCCCAGCGATAAAGCAGAATGGAAACATTCAAATTCCAACATCATTATGTGAAATCTTTCCGACGGAGGTATGGACTAAGGTACGGTACTCCAGGGAGTAGAGTTTAGTGGGTAGGGGTCCCACACTACCTCGATATCTCATACACTGCGGTGTGTGAATGACGTGTGCTGTGCATGCAACATTCTCCACTCCTGATTCCAAAAAAGTAAGTTCAGTTTTTTTGCTGTTTTATTACATCGTTATATACAAGATCTGGGTAAAGGTTCAGTTTTTGTGCCCAACAACCAATGAAGAACTGACCAACATTGTGGACAATTTTAAAAATAAGCCCTCATCTGAAATATATGGAATAACAGTTCCATTGTTAAAGGAAGTATTTCCTATCATAGTTAGCTGTTTGTGTGAGGTGCTTAACCAGTGTATGATCCAAGGCAACTTTCCTAAAAAGTTAAAGCTGGGAAAAGTTAATGCAATGCATAAAGGTGGCAGTTTGGATGATTGTGACAACTACTGGCCTATCTCGCTACTTCCGATTCTATCAAAGATATTTGAAGAGCTCCTTAAGAGAAGATTGCTGGCATTCATTGAAAGATACAAGATATTATATCCACGCCAGCATGGCTTTAGACCCAAACGTTCAACAGACACAGCCTTGACCGAATTTGTTGAGTATTACCGAGAAACTCGAAGAAAAAAATCATATTGAAGTCGTAGCTATTGTGATCTGAGTAAGGCCTTTGATAATGGTAGACTGAAGATCAACCCAGGCTTCAGGGGCCACTGCAAAATTCAGGAGATCGTGAAGGAACCCATGCTTGAAATGAGGTCAGACTTCGCGAGCCCGCGAATGTGCAGGGAAAACAACTTCACAGTGGAAATCCCTGATCGCGGGGCATGGCGGGAGGAGACGCCGGGCATACCACGGGACGCGCTCGTCTGGTTCACGGACGGATCTGGCGGGGAGCGTGGGACGGGGGCAGGTGTTTACTCGGAAGGACCGAGGGTAAGTCACAGTATTCCCCTCGGAGCCCATGCAACGGTGTTTCAGGCCGAGATGTACGCCATCCTGCACTGTGTGCGGGAGAACAAGAGGAGGGGCTACACCAACAAGCGGATCCTCATAGCCACAGACAGCCAGGCAGCCCTTAAGGCACTAAGTAGCCCACGGGTAAATTCCTGGCTGGTGAGTGAGTGCCGAGACGAGACGAGCGACCTGGCTGGGCAGAATGAGGTGACCCTCATCTGGGTGCCGGGTCACTCGGGGTCAAAGGCAATGAAGAAGCTGACAGTCTCGCGAAGAGAGGGTCAGCAGAACCATTTATGGGACCAGAACCGGCTCTGGGCGTGTCAAAGAGCACTGCCAGGGGAGCCATTAAGTCCTGTGTCAGAAACCAACACAAGGTGTACTGGGCGGACTGTCCAGGGCTCAGACATGGGAAGTCAATAATTGACGGACCCAGTTTAAAGAGAGCTGTGGAGCTGCTAAACCTTAGCAGAGGACAGCTCAGAAACACAACAGGTCTCTTGACGGGACACATGGCCGTCAAGAAACACCTACATAAAATGGGGCGGTTCGAAGGGGACCTCGCATGCAGACTCTGCGGCGAGGGGGAGGAATCAGCCCAGCACATCTTGTGCGAGTGTATAGCTCTGGACCGGAAAAGACAACTGATCTACGGTCACTCTAGACCGGAGACAGAGCAATATAAAACTTCACCCTACCAATCGCTGTGCAGACTAGTTCAAGGCACAGTGATTTTGGAATGGGTGGAGTAAGACTAGGGGTATGCACAATCAACCAAGGGTTGCGGTGCTATCGGGGCGGCAAGGCCGCGGACGAGCCCTGAGGGAACAAAAAAAAAGGCCTTTGATACACTTTTAAAGTTCTTGGAGAAGCTGAAACATTATGGTGTCAGAGGTACAGCCCTCTCTCTCTTTGGGTCTTACCTGGAGAATAGGGGGCAGGTTGTATATTGGGATAAACAGCTATCCGATGAGATGACGATAGAGTGTGGTGTTCCGCAGGGTTTCATTCTGGGCCCCCTACTCTTTATCATCTATATGAATGATCTGCCGCCCGACATTACATCGGAGGCGATCGGTCTTTATGCCGATGATACCAGCTTTGTTAACAGAGCAACAGCAACGATTGATCTGGGTCTCCGTACTAGGACCTGCCTTGACCAAGCAGATGAGTGGTTTAGAGTAAACTCTCTAAAACTAAACTTAAATAAGACACAACGACTGGTGCTGCGTGCGGGACACAGCGGCGGGGCGAGGTTAAAGCTTCTTGGTGTAATTCTGAAGGATGGCCTTGCCTGGTCTGCTCATGTCTCGGTCTTGCTTGGAAAGTTGTCTACGTCTATTCTTACAATGCGGCGAATGAAAGCTGTGGTAGGCCGGGAGGCCTACAAGATGGCATATTTTTCCAACTTACACTCTACCCCTGGTTTTGGTGTGCTTTTGTGGCGATGCAGTCCAGGCTTGCAGCAAGTACTCCTGAAACAGAAAGAAGCCCTGCGTGTCTTGTGTGACGTGTCTTGGAAGACTAGCTGCCGTGGGTTGTTCGAGCACGAGCGTATACTTACCGTAGTATCGGTATTCATTTTTGCCTGCTTAAAATATGCGCATCAAAATAAAGACTCATTTCTGGACAATGAACAATTACATACCTATGATACCAGAAAGAAAGATAACTTTAGCATACCATACCACAGACTGGATAGAACGCAATTGGGTGCAAATTAGCTGGGTTTGAAGCTGTATAACACATTGCTAAGTGATTAAAAAGAAATGCCTGAATCACAAATTGCCAGAGAGGTTAAGAGACTTCTGCTGCGGAGGACAGTTGATGAGTATTTTGGGACTGGTTGGTGAGAGGTATTAAAGCAGCTCTTTAGGGACTTTAAGTATATTTTGTGTTGTTTGGTTGTCTATATATCTGTATATAGATTGATTTGTTTGTTGTTTGTTCCTATTGTTTCTGTGGTGTTCTTTACAACTGTTGTATTTTACCTATTTGACCAGCTGTGTTTAGGTGTATATATATATATATATATATATATATATATATATATATATATATAATTATTATTATTATTTACCCGACACACGCCATGTAAATTCTTGATGGAAAATAATGATAATTATTATTATTAAGTTTAAGCACAATATACCTCCCCCTCCAAGCCGCTGACTAGCCCTGGCCATCAGTTGCCCTAATTAAAAAGCTGGAGGTAGGAAAACCATGAGGTAATGAACCCTGGCATACATATCAAGGTCATGTAAGCATAATGTGTACATTATCTCATGGTTTTCCTTCACCCAGCTTTTTAATTAGGCAAACTGAGGGCCAGGTCAGGTCTGCAGGTTGAGAGGGGAGCGTACTGCACCCTTACCCAGGTATGTAATAAAAGGGCACAAAACAAAACTTACTGCGGTGAGACCCCTCGTATGCAATTACGTCCAACTTTGAGGTATACCTTTTGTTTGTCTCCATGCCTCCATAGCCATAGAGAAATGTAAGGTTAGATTAATTCTAACCAAAGTTAGAAGCAGCCTGCAGTATAATTGAAAGGTGAGGTGGTGAGCTGGAACTCCCCGTAAATCCAGCGAAGACGGAAATGATCCTGTTCGCCAAGAAGAGGAATCTGGAGGAGATCAGGGCGCCGGTGATGTTTGGAAAACCTTTGGCTTTAGTGCGGAAGGTCAAATATCTGGGGGTGATCCTGGACTTCAAATTATCATGGAGGTCGCAAATGGAACGAGTAGTGAGGAAGTGAGTAGCGACCCTCTGGCAGTTGCGCCGTGCGATAGGGAAAATCTGGGGACTTAATCCTACATTAGAGTCCTTTTAATGGGGCGGTGGTTTGGTGGTGTGGTGTGGACCAAACTGCTGCCCGGAAGCTGACCAAACTTCAAAGGTTGTCTAGTCTGTGTATGACGGGCGCTATGAAGACGACACCCTCAGCAGCGCTAGAGGTCTTGCTGATGCTGCCACCGCTTCTCATCTGTATCAGGAGGAAGGTTATGGCGTCGCTTCTCAGAATGCGAGACTCTGGAAACTGGTGTGGTGAGGGAGCAACAGAACATGTAAAAGTTTCCAAGGAGCTAGAAAAGGAAATTCCAATTTCCACCATCAAGCTACGACATGCAGAGGATTATATTAGGCTGACTAGGACATATACCCTAAGAATACCCAACAAGGATCAATGAAGGGAACATGAGGTTGCTTTCCGGCCTGCTAGCCTGGTCTGCTTTACCGACGGATCACGGCTGGAGGAGCACTCCTCCGGGGCGGGAATATACATCTAGCCTGGGGCTGCGCGAGAGCTATGCTCTGGGCGCATATACCACGGCATTCAAAAGGGAAGTGTACGCTATTCTTTCTGTAGGTAATCGACAGGATGTGAGGATGAGCCCTGAGAAATGTGTATACATTTGCTGAGATAGTCAGGCGGCCCTCCGGACAGTCTACGCATCCAGAATTAGGTCAATGCTAGTTCAGGAGTGCGCTGACGCTCTTGCGGAACTGTCCAGGACCAAGGAGGTACAACATATGTGGGTTACGAAACACTGTGACATGGTGGGGGATGAAGTGTAAAATGACTTCGCAAGGCTTGGTACCCGGCGGCCGTTCTGTGGACCGGCGCCATCTATAGGTATAAATAGGAAGGTGGTCTCCTACGCCCTAGATAAGTGGACTGAGGTGGCATGGAAAAGCACTGGAGGTTGGTCAGTGGCTGTAGGCAGGCGAGTGATTTCATGGAGAGGCCGATAGAAACAAGACAGTCTGGCATCTTGGCAGAAGTCGTTCTCCGCTTCGCCGCATGATTGGGATGCTGACAGGCTACTGTACACTCAGAAGAAACCTTACATTGATAGGTGTCGAGAGGGATACAATATGCCAGGAAAGCGGCGAGACTGAAGAAACGTATTATCACTACCTGTGCGAATGCGAGTCCTTTGGGAGTCTTCGAACAGAATTGTTCGGTTCGAGGACTCTACAGAGGAGCCAGGTAAGTTCCGTCCAATGGAAGACCGCCATGGCCTTTATTTTGAGGTTTAGGAGGTTTAGTGATGAAACCGAGGAGGGATAGGGCATGGTTGCTGGATTGCCGAAAAGGGCCCGATGCGGCCTACTTGCCTGGCCGGGGTCAGTTTCAAATAGTATATAGACGAAATATAGACCAAAATTTTTTGTGTGGTTAACAAAATCTATTGAATATTATAGTAGACAAAAATTAAGTTTTCTTGGTACAAAACGGCTAAGAACTACCAGAAAAATTACTTTTAGGTAAATATCTCGAAACTAATGGGGGTTATGTAGAAGAAATGTCATAAGAAGTGTTTCTTATAAAGCCATAAGTTTCTGCTTCAACCCTCATTGTTGTTCATTTTACTAAAATGTCTGCAGAAAATTAATTTGAAGGAGACCCTTCCTCTGATGCCTTGGCAGTAGCTTTAATTATGTATTCTTTTGATTTTTTTCAACGAGCTTTTATCTTGGTAATTGAGTAAATTGTTTGAAGAAGGTCGTTGGCGGGGAAAATCGAATAAGTTTTTTCGGAAACATTTGAATTTATTTCTTGGAAAATTTGTGTACTTCAAACACTGAAGTTATTTCGATGAAATATGGTACATTGTTTCTACTATAGTGGTGATACTCTTAACCAAAGCTGATGCCTTTGATTAAAAAACACACTCACATTAAAGACATTTTAATGAAAAGTCGCTACCATAACGCACTTGCTACGCCCAGACTTCTTCACTTATAACTCGTAAAAACAAATCACTTTTGATATGAAACTAACACCCACAACTTCATCAATTTACGTTTGGCAGCAACCCTCAAAAATATTTAAATGGCAATTTAAATGGGTCATGCGACAGTTCTATTTTCAAAGGTCTAATCATCCTTTATATAATGAGTGAAGTTTGGAGCCTATGATGAGCACTTATAAGTACAATTTGGAAAACCGAATCACAAGAGTTTCCAGACTTGACGACTGTTTCGCTATCAAAGTTAGCGTCATCAGAGGGATGAATAAACTAGAAAACACAATTGTCCTTGCACGTATCCTTTAATGCATATTGCTTACAAGGTACTAGATGATGAGTCGTAATTTTTGCAAAGTCTATATTATCTTTTAACAGGTATAATTTTAAGCGGAACTTTCCATGATTACATTGTCTTTGCCATTAAAGTACTACTATAATATAGCTTCCACTTTTCCCTATGGCAACTAATGGACTCTTTAGTTCCTGTAGATGGTACACATTTCTAAAAAACAGAAGAATATACTATCTGCGACGGCGCTTAAGATTTGAACTTGCGCTTTTTGAATTTAAAACGACGTGTCCATAGCCATTATATTCATCTAATGTCATAGGATTTTTTGTCATCTGATGACGCTAACTTTGTTGGTGCAACGATTGTCAAGTCTTTAAAAATGTGTTGTGGTGAATTGGGCTCTCCGAAAGTGTACTTATCAATGCTCATCACTGCTTCTAATCTTCACTTAGTGCATTACCCATCTTTTATACAGAATTTACTGGTATTTGGAATTGTGATTTTTAGTACATATTTCTTACAAGGTACTGGATGATGAAACATAATGTTTGCCAAATTTATATGTATTATGGTTTTTTAAGGTATAAATTTAAGCGGAATTTTCATGATTAACGTATCATTATAATTATTATAATAATATATTATATCCTTTACTTTGCACTTTGGCAACTAGTTGATATTTAGTACCCATAGAGGTACTTGTTTCTAAAAGAAAAACAAAAAGAAGGTACTCTCTGCGACGGCGCCTAAAATAGGACTTGCGCCGTGACGTGATCCCCCCAAGGCCCCAAGGGTTAGCCATCTTTTCTTCATAATTTACTGGTGTCTGTTATCTGTCTTTAGTGTTGTAGTGCTCGATAAATTACAAAAGGTTTTGCAAAATGCATGTTAATAGAATGTATAATCAAACCGGAGGGTAATGATATATTTTTAAACAAATTTTTTTCTGTTTTATACTCAATAACTTATATTCGTGTGTTGTGTGTTGTGTATTTTTACTCGTTACGTCATCGCGATTCAAATGTCGGCGGTTTCTTTAGCGGATTTTTATTTTAAAAAAACCCTGTAATCGTTTTCAACGATAGTCAGTCTTCTTAAGCGTAGAACCCACATCCCTACCCAAAAGTTTTCAGAAAGTGAAATATAAAAATAGTTTCTGTCCACGTTTTGGTTCATGTTTAGGAGTCATTTTCAAACCTAACAGAATTTTTTTAGGACTGGAGGTGACAGATGACAGATCAAACGTTTTGGAGTTTTTATTTGGACATTTATGTATTAAAAAAAATTACATTACAATACATTCTATCTATTGTATGTGATGTATAATTTACATTATATGCGGATAACATTATTATTACTTATCTGTGTAAAGTGTAAATAAGCTGCCAAACAACATATAAAGGTTGGTAGAGTACAACAATAACAACAGTATTAATAATAATAATGTGTTGTGTATATATATATATATATATATATATATATATATATATATATATATATATATATATATATATATATATATATATATAGCGGTATCCTGGAAATTTTGCCGCACCCCTGCCTTTCTATATGGAGGGTAGGGTCCTTTAGCGTGCCCAACATCGCATGGACACGGGACCAATGGCTTTACGCCCTCTCTGAAGGGCGAAACGTGAAGACATTTAACTTGTCAAATACAATTCCACAACTTTGGTTGATGTTAGTGTTACAGTATGTAGTGAAAAAGTGAAAGGAGAACCCTGGGATCGAACCCAGTGTATATATATATATATATATATATATATATATATATATATATATATATATATATATATATATATATATATATATATATATATATATATATATGGTTGATTTTGAATTGAGGGTGTCAGACGGCGCATCCTAAACAGCGCAGCCAAGATATGAAACAGAAACGTTAATACCGTATACAGTGTTGTCGGGTTGTACTTTTTTTCATTGAATAAGATGTAATAAATATTTTATACTTTTTAATATATTTTTGGCTGTATCAAATACATCTAAAAATAGGTCCAACAGCATCTACAAATAATGTAAAAAAACATAATATTGTTACATTTAAGTGTATATTTGTTAAATTTGTAGAGAACCATCCGAACGCTTTTTAGTGAATTTTCTTCGAAAAAATCCACTATTGGAGAGATTCCGACTTTTGAATTTAAAAAAAAATGAGCGTGAACTAGGACCCATAACCGGGGTCAGTTTCAATTTTTATATGTATCACAGCGATAAGTCAAAAAATAATATGCCGATTTCGATCAAGTTTTGCATGTGCCTTCCTTTTGTAAGTGACTTGGATAAGTTCGTTAGCCAGGAAAATCGGAACCGGTATTCCGGGAAAATTTTGTTTTCTATGGAAAAAAATGTTCTCAAAAAATAAAACAGCTGTGGTAACCAAATTTGATAGGTAGGTTTGTTTTGTTTTTTGTTTCTTTAACGTCGGCCTATTTCCGCGACTATGGCCAATCACCGACGCCAGGGAGCAGTTTCACCTCACTATCCTGGAAATTTTGCTGAACCCCTGCATTTCTGTAAGGAGGGTAGGGATCTTTATCGTGCCCAACATCGCATGGACACGGGACCGACGGCTTTACGCCCCCTCCGAAGGGCGGAAGGTGCAGACATTCAACTTGCTTAAATACAATGCCAGAACCTCGATTGATGTTAGCTTTACAGTTTGTACTGAAAAAGTGAAAGGAGTACCCTGGGATCGAACCCAGTACCTTTCGGTCCAGAGGCACATGTTCTTTGGTTGCCACAGCTGTTTTATTTTTTGAGAATTTTTTTTTCGATAGAAAACAAAATTTTCCCGGAATACCAGTTCCGATTTTCCTGGCTAACGAACTTATCCAAGTCACTTACAAAAGGGAAGGCACATGCCAAACTTTATCGAATTCGGCGTATTATCTTTTGTCTTATCGCTGTGATATATATATATATATATATATATATATATATATATATATATATATATATATATATATATATATATATATATATATATATAAACTTATAAAAATTGAAACTGACCCCGGGTTCTAGGGGTCCTAGTTCGCGCTCATTTAATATTTTGTTAATAAAACTCAAAAGTCGGGATCGCCCCAATAGTGGATTTTTTCGAAGAAAATTCACTAAAAAGCGTTCAGCTGGTTCTCTGCAAATTTAACCAGTAAACACTTAAATGTAACAATATTGTGTTTTTTTACATTTTTTGTAGATGCTGTTGGACCTATTTTTAGATGTATTTGATACAGGCAAAAATATATTAAAAAGTATAAAATATTTATTAGATCTTATTAAATGAAAGAACTACAACCCGACAACACTGTATACGGTATTAACGTTTCTGTTTCATATCTTGGCTGCGCAGTTTAGGATGCGCCGTCTGACACCCTCAATTCAAAATCAACCATATATATATATATATATATATATATATATATATATATATATATATATATATATATATATATATATATATATATATAATCGGTTGCATCGCTCTCTCAGTAGCAGTGATTAACTCAAATATGCCAATAGTAAACTACCCCTAGATGAGGGTATTTTTCAGTCAACTTCTGGTAGCGAGTTTATTGTTTATAAAGTGATCTTATATGTATTTGAACCTCAATCAGTTGCATAGTTCCCTCGGTAGCAGTGATGCACTAAAATATGTCAAGAGTACACTACCCCTGAATGAGGGTGTTTTTCTGGTAGCAGATGCGGTTTGTGGGTGAAGTCACAGATATAGTTTCATGAAAAACTTTTGTCTATAAGTAGTCGGTTAGCTGAAATAACTAACTTTGGTCAGCAAATTACTTTTCCCCTACAGGCAAAGGACACCAGCCATAACTCATCAGAAGCTGCAAGTGAAAGACGCTAGTCTGACTATAGGACTTGAACCTGTGACCTTATCTTAACTCTACAGGTTACTGTCCAGTGAACTCAATAAGTGTTAATGACTTGCGTGGCTTGCACAACAGAAAAATGTGTTTTTTATGTATGTTTGATATTTTTCTGTACTTAAAATTTTAGAATGTGCACAAATTCTATTAACTAAAGGTTTTTTGCATTTTAGTGTTGACTAGTTTGACAAATGTCATCATGTGACAGTATATTTGTTGTCAGGGTAAAGTTTTATTTTGACATTTGTGATTATAAAATGCAAAAGTTTAAATCATCTTTTGCAAATAAGTTATACCTGAAATACTGCCTTTCTATTTGTATACCTTTTTTGTTGCACCTTAGATCTTTATATATATATATATATATATATATATATATATATATATATATATATATATATATATATATATATATATATATATATATATATATATATATATATATATATATATATATATATATATATATATATATATATATATATATATATATATATATATATATATATATATGTATATATATATATATATATATATATATATATATATATATATATATATATATATATATGTATATATATATATATATGTATATATATATATATATATATATATATATATATATATATATATATATAAAATGTTTCACAGCTGTGTCTTTCTCAGGAAATGTTCATCTTGTTGCTTTCTAACATGCCCATGCAATCTCGAATAAGATCAAGTGTGAAACGATGGGGGCAATTTAACTTTATGACCCTAACATAAACATTCCCGGATATGGATCCTTCTCAGCGTTCCTATTGTAGTTCGGAAATACTTGGTTTTTGGGTTAAATCACTTCTAAATTTTATACATAAAACCCTGTGCAAGATGGTCTGAAATGCCAAACTTGTCAACAATTAAATGCAGGTAACAGTAGAATAAAAGCATCGTAGTAAACTCTAAATACCTAAATATATCATGTAATTCATTCATTTAAAGTTTTTCTTCCAAACCAAAGCTTTGCTACAATTAAAAATGTAACTACTCAAATTTTTGTATAGATTTTTTTTGTTGGTACAACTGGGTTTCTTAATTAATTAAATGATATGTATGTTAATATTTTTTGTATAAATTTTTTAACTCCTGTTTTTAACTGCAGTTACATGTATTGTGTCTGCGTCAGAGGGAATCACCGAAAACTTGGTTTTCTCAGAGATGGGTTTAAATCCTCAAGAAGACTAGTACATTTCAAATCTAGCCTGGACATATGCTATTATAAGTAAGTACATTATCCCTTTAATATTAAATTAAGCTGTTAATTTGGGGTTATATATATATATATATATATATATATATATATATATATATATATATATATATATATATATATGTTTCTGCAAAGGCCTCAAAAACCTCAAAAGATTTATGGGCAGTGAAAAATGCAAGTCCTTCGCTAAAACATGCTCTATATTTCACACCTTTTTTTGGTTCATCCTCAGGAACCTAAAAAGTATGACAGCTATGATATACACTTTACAATTATCTTAGAATGACCTACTGAAAGCTGATCAAAGTGAAAGAAAACATCCTGGCAAGGAACATACAGAGTGACAGGCAGAGGGGGGTGGGGCGGGGGTTAAATAGAGAGCTACATCTCACAGGTGTGGCATTTTATACATAATGAACCCACCAGGAAACTTTAAAA
Organism: Tillus elongatus; assembly: GCA_964006375.1. NCBI lineage: Eukaryota > Metazoa > Arthropoda > Insecta > Coleoptera > Cleridae > Tillus > Tillus elongatus. The sequence goes on from OZ023269.1 coordinate 123,323,916, forward strand.
GGCCCGTCGTTTCATGGTCATATGTGTAAGAACATTGTTAAAATTTAAAAAAATAATGAAGGGAGAGTTTGATGCAACACATGCAGTTCTTGGAAACCTGTTGATTGACAGCTGACTTTTATATTTTGTTTGTGGCTGGCACACACACACACACACACACACACACACACACACACACACACACACACACACACACACACACACACACACACACACACACAATATATATATATATATATATATATATATATATATATATATATATATATATATATATATATATATATATATATATATATATATATATATATATATATATATATATATATATATATATATATATATATATATATATATATGACTGCATAAATAGTATTGCACCAAATGGGATTCTGCAGAAATAGTTTTACGTTTAGATTTGACGTTTGGTGGGTCTAAATTATATATAAATACCCATAATTCAATACTAGTTTATTTTGCTTTGGGCGACTTATGTTTGTCAGAAGTCATCATCTTGAATATTTTTTAATGGCAACTTAGGTTTAATTTGGTGTCATTTGGTAGGTAATTGATTTAGAAATACAATACGGTATATCATAAGGTTGTTTATTCTAAAATTACAGTGACAATTTTATTTACTTTGTTTATTTATTTAATAAATGCACATATATTAAATATCAAGGTTTACATAGTAGATACATACATCTGTGTCACATAAGTATACATACACTTGTCCCTGACAAAATAACATAATTATTTAATATAAATAATAACTAATACTTGAAGTGAATATTAACAAATTTTGAATATTTAGTTACTTAATTGAAGAAAATCACAGTAACTGCTCAGATTGAGGTCCATTTATTTCTTGAGAATTTCTTAAGTCTAATAACAAAAGCACCTAATGCATTCTGCAGACATGCCGTGGCAATGTTCGCGATCACTATTTTATTCGAGCTTCTAATTCATCTAATGTTGTGGGCCTATTATGCTATACAACACTTTTCAAATCTAACCCCCTCTGCAAAAAGAAACAGTCCATGGAACTCATGCCTGAAGACCTAGGAGATTCAGTGGGACCCAGTGTCAAAATCCATTGCCTTGGGAAATTGTAATTTAAAAATACATGAACAAATGAACAAAATTATAGATACTGCAATTTATAACAGTTTCTCTCCAGATATTGTATACAGATTAGTATTACTAAGGAACATGTTGATAAGTAACATTATGACATTGCAGTCTGAATCCAATGAGCCGCCCAAAAAGTTTGCTGTAATTCCTTTCTATATTTTCCTTACAAAAGGGTTAGAGAAAATATTCAAAGATATAGATATATAAAGTTGATAATTTGTAGGAATTTTTGAGTGGACCAAAGAATACTATTGACTTCAAACAAAAATCGAGCATTTATCAAATATCTTGTAATAATTGCGAGAAAATCTCACAGAGAAAATTAGTTGAATGTGGAGGTCTATAACAAGATTCGAATAGCACATAGCTGATTTAGGAATCAATAGAGTGGAAAAGCTTTGCCCAACATATGATTGACTCAGGACATAAAGTAGGCAATACTAATCTTAAGTTATTGAAAATAACCACAGATTATCGCAAGTTAGCTGTTCGGAGAGTTTAGAAATCCACAAAATTTAATGAATTCCGATGGGTCGAGTTAATTCAACACTTTGAAATAGCAAGAAACAATCCATGTTGCTTTCAACATCGACATAACAACCGGTTAGGGATATCCACTGAGACAATAACGGTCCTTGGATAACATCACTCACTATTACGTCATCTGGTATTACATCATGCGGTATTGTAGTTATTGCAGGAACTAACTGACAGACGAACTGACAAATCAGGTTTTTTTTAACATGTTTTGAAACTTTTTACAATGTAAAAACAAATGTTTCGATTTTCCGTTCCCGATACCATACTTCACACATTTAAGTCAATGTGGAAGTAAAATTAAGGTGTTTTTGACAAGCAGAGCTTCCTACAGATTCGAGGATTCTTTTGATGACAAACTTGACGCTTTTAATGTTTTGTTTTTTGTTTCAACTGTTAATATGTTGAATCATGTGTAGATATGTGTATATCTTTGTAAATGTTTATTTTCGGTTAATTTTTGTTTATATGCTTGTTTATACTGCTTTATTTTGGGGGGAATATGTAGATTTTGTTTTGTGACATGTTCAACACCCAGTGTGTATATCGAACTGAAATTATATTATTAATATCATTATTATTCTGTTCAATGGGAAGGATGTCATATAAGATCAACCCATAGTGAGTGCTACATTGGGGAGGATGCCATATAAGATCTTTGCATCTGACGTCGATATATTGCGTTCTTTTTCTACCTAGATCAATTAATTAGTTCAGATACCCGTGCTGCCACCTAGTGTGTGTGATGAAGAAACAATCAACATTGATTTATTCTATGGTAAAAAGTAGAGACCTTCGAAATCTCGAACCAAACCAGAACTTGAACCGAACCTGAACTCAAACCGAATGTAATTCTTCAAAATTGTTCGAAGTGCATCGCACAAAATTACTTCGTAGTTAAACTTTACGGACATTTAATGCTGCTAAAGGCAGCGAAGTTGTAACACGGTAGCAGCGCTTTAAACCCAGTATTGGTTATGTGAAAACTGGAACCTGTGATAAGCACTAATAAGTACACTTGGAAAACACCCAAATCACCACAACACATATTTCAGAGACCTTACGATCGTTTCGTTGACAATGTCAACATCTTCAGAGAAAGAAAAATTTTAAAATAAAAAATTAGCTCCCGTGTATTTATATCGCGTCAAAGTAAACGAACTAGTCCGAAGTAAAGTTGTCGTCCAAGAACGATCGTTTGTTTATCATGTAATAAAAGTAAGAGGTCTAAGAGCTGTTGTAATCTTCTGGTCGACAAATTTATGACCATTATCTAATATAGGCCCAAACGACCCGAGTTATTCAAGCGATCAGCACGTTTTCTTTCGATCTAGAAATTTACTATGTGGATATTGGAACATGCCGACAAAGACATCTGGTGAGATAAACAACATCAACTCATCTCTTTTAAATAGAAAACTAAAACCCGAGTGTCTGTCTCGCCATGTTAACTCTAACAAAGAATAAATAATTGAATCAAATACTACATAAAAACTATATTTATATCGATTTTAATTCTTCGTGAAAGTATTCATATGGACTAAATAGATACAACAAATCGAAAGGGTCTTTAAGTCGAGACAAACAAATAGATTAGTATATGTATAAACCGGCCGAGTTATTGACAGTAATTTATTATTCTACCAGACAAATTGCGAGTGTTTGAGCGGTCAAATGCAAAGAGAAAACAAAAGGCTTGAAGTTAAAGGTGCCGCACGATTCAATGAAGTTTTGTTCTTAATAGACTTTAATATAAAAATACTTTCTAATGAATCAAGCATAGTTTGATGTCTTAACATTTTTGACAAGTTTCAAATTTTCTTTGTCGATGTGGTGATTATTATCCCATATATGTTTATACATATACTAATCTCTTTGTTTTTCTTGTTTTTTATTTTAGAATTTTTCTTCCTCTGAAGATGTTGACATTGTCAACGAAACGATTGTCAGGTCTCTGAAATATGTGTTGTGGTGATTTGGGTGTTCTCCAAGTGTGCTTATTCCCAGTATTGGTTCCATTGACTCAGTAGCGTAATTTAATGAGATTTCACTCATGCGTATTTTGACAGTTGGTGGGTGATGAGATGTGATAGCTGTTTAACAATCACAGAATTATATTTTTATATATATCCTAGCATCCCATCGCATTTTTCCCGTTACAACATTATGATTGTAGTGTTCGAAAGCAAAACCTGCAAAATTTGTTGACTTTTTCCTTTTCTTTTTTCAAGAATGAGGATCCTATACGTACCAAATATTGTGTGCTACAATATACCTATATTTTGTGTTTAAAAAAATGATATATGAACGTTAAAGATTTTTGGTTAGTTCGATGTTTAAAATTTTTAAGAAGTTTGACTGTGAACCTTATACTTATTATTTCTAAGATTCAAAGTTCAAGGCAGCATATTTGCTTGGGTTCGTTTATAGTTCGGTTCGGAAAAAACATGGGTTCGCACACCTCTAGTAAATAGGTAAAATTATCATTGAAGGTGCCTTTACAGTGGCACACATAATAAAGTGGTTGACAGGCTAAGAAGCTGTCTGCAAAGGGAACTTTACAAATAGATTTACAATCTTTTTGGATAATCAATGATACAGAACCATAACACTATAAATTGGACAGAAAAATAAGTAGTTTCCGAAAGCAGTTGTTTATTTGTAGAACTAGACGATAAACGGATTTTTAATGCCACGCCACTGGCCTCAAAAAATAAATGTCCTCCAAACAACAACAAAAATTATATCTAGGCTAACATATTTAGTGTAATACTGGTAAAAAAGATATAATATTTAGAAAAAAATAATTCCTACAGTCTTAAAGAACTACAGTGTACCCTCTCGTAGGCGGACACTGTCGGTCACACATACACATGTCCGCTTAAGAGGAGGGTCCATTAATGAGGAAGCATGTATGTTATGTATGGATGTATGGATGTAGTCCAAAATTTCAATTCAAACATTTATTAACTACGAACTTATTATATAAGTTAAGTATTAGGTTGGGCAATTTTTGCTGATGTTGGTGAACCAACACAAGAATAGAGACACTCAAAAAAAAGTAATATGCTTTAATTATATGTACACATAAAGTTATGATGAAAAAAACCCTCTAAAATAGCACATATGTTTATATATTATAATACATACATCCATACGTAACAACATTAAAAAATCAATGTTCCTCTCTTAGTGGTATCTAAATAAGAAAAAAAATGCATACATACATCGAGAACACATCATAAATGCAAATATTTTTCAGTCAGTCTTTCATAAAATAGTCTTCTAATGTTTGTTTTATTTTACACTACACCCATGAAGCACAAAATGCGACATCAAATTATTACACAGTTCAAAAGCTTTCGTGTCACTATTTTTCACACAAAAGGAACTCAGTTTCTCCACATTTCGAAGAGCTTCTCTATAAGATCTTAATTCATCACCAACGCCTTCAACATTTTCTGTGTCTTCATTTCCCTCTTCTCTGTTTTTTCCATTCATCATTTTCTGTGTCTTCTTTTGCCTCCTCTTTGTCTTTTCCCATTCGTCCACCTTTCTGCACTATTTCATCTTGACATCTGCATTTTCTATTTCTAAGGTCGCATCGTTTTTGCAGAGATCGTTATCAAAGTTCACAAATCCTTCAAAATTGATATCGCTACCAGTTTGCTTTATGGTTCGATTCATTTCTGCCAGTAGAGCTAGGGGAAGGTCATCTTCGTCCTCAAAACTGTTTGTGTTCTCGAAGAAATCGACAATATCAGAATCGTCAAATCAAAATCTAGCTTTCTTGAAACAATTCTTGATTGTAGCAGGTGTCATTTCATCCCAGGCTCTTTGAATGAAATAGGTAACATCTAACAGGTTGATTTTTTATCCAGTCTTCTAAATAGGATACTTCATCCATTCTAGCCAGGATTTTTCAGGATCATGGTTCTGTACCAGGTTTTGAAATTTTGGGTAATCCATTAATCTAAAGGTTGGCAAAAAGCCATTTTATCTATGATTCACATTTTTTAATATTTTTTTCTCTCAGGGCTCGTCTACTGCTTGGCCGCCCCGATAGCACTGCGGCTTATTGTGCATTTTTTTCAAATATTTGCTTTTCTAATTCTTTAACTTTTGGATAAAATAATTTTGCTGCTTTTAAATATAATTTTAATATTATTGTTCCTGTTAAAAATATGTAAACATCAGTTTTTACTGTGATTTTTACCATTTACATTGATAAGACCAGCTTTTTAGTTTTCTTGCAATGTTCAATCGGATTCAAAAACTACAATCCATTAAGACAATTTGACATTTATTTCAGAGGAACTTTTAACATTTGAATCTTTAAAAATATTTATTTCTTTGCTCCATAAAACTGAATTTAAGTACAATTATCAGGAAATACCATGCTTCTGCTGTGTGGATCCTCAATTGACAAATCAATATACTTTTAATTGTTCTGTAGTGTTACAATCTTCTTTGAAGTTTTCTGTAATAAAAAAACATGCTGTTTAAAAAAGGTAGTAGTCAAAATTAGGAACAGTACCAAAATAAGTATTTATAACATCACATTGTACAGTTTATTCTAATGACTAATTAAGTTTTTATTAAAATTGTAATATGAAAGGTAAATAACGAGAATTGTCTCATAAAAATTACATTATTCTTATCTTCTAATAACAATGTTTTGCTAACCTGTATTTTCTTTCTTGCAATCGAAGCCAGTTGCTTTAATTTTGACAATGCGATGAGTTTTAGCTATTGACTCAAGTCAGTTTCATAAGGTGTAACGATGTAGTATTTGCAGCACTGCGACATCTTCACTGATTTTTCCAGCCAAGCCAATAAGTGAAAGGTAGATGGGTACTTTATTAGGTTTCTAAAGGCTGTCCACTTGTTTTTCAGAAAAATATAATCTAAAAGCATTTTAGCACAAGAAGCACAAACAAAAAAATCAAGTAAGGTTTTAAGAATTGTTATCATAAAATGGGTTTTGAAGACAAAACTTTGTTGTATAATCATGTATTGTGTGACTCTAAAGTAATAATTTACTGGATTTAGAAAAATCGTAGGTCAAATTTGACGAAAATTAATTACAATTTAAAGAGAAAGCTCCTTCCACCATTATGGAAATTTTCAAACATAGTTACGTGCGGAAACAAACTTGAATAAAGAAATTTATTCTTAGTCTTGTTTACGTAAACCTGCAGCAAATGGGGTGTAATGAGAATTTTAAAACTAAAACTATTTATGGAAGGATTTAACGCCAAAAATATATTAATAATAATTTAAAGTGATTAGCGAAAACATTTTAAATAAAGTTCTAAACATGTGTTCAAATGAATAAAAAAATTTAGTAGTGAATGGTTTGATTGTGGTTAAATTTGAGGTACTAGTACTACCTCACAGCACATTGTATAATTGTTTAAACAAATATACTGTTATTATCATTATTGTCATGATCATTTTTATACATAGGGTGGCTATCACTCTTCCAACTGCCATGATGGAGCTAAAAAGATTAAAGGTTCTTCATAATTCCATAACAAAAGCCGTTCAGGAAATCCCTGCAGAAGGACCTCAACTGTGAGTTACTAAAAAGACACATAGGATGGGATACCTCTTCATATCGTGTACTGATACAGCAAGTGCAGAGTGGCTGCGGAGAGCTGCTTCTTGCCCTGGGTCATGGAAGGGCGGAACCTTTAGAGCACTAGAGGGGATGAGGTACTTGGTGCTACATCCATGCACTGTCTATATTTCAGCGAAAACCTGGAAGCCAATAGAGCGCTGGCCAGATTAAGGGTGAGCAACAAGATTTTGCAGACAAGTCTTTGGACAAGAGTAGACAAAGCTCCAGCTGACAGGGTACAGCTGTCGGATTTCTCCATGGAAGAACTAGAGAAGGTACGGTGATGTCCCTTCTTCAAAGGCTGAAAGGTACACAAAGGAGTAATATAATTATGTAAGATCCACCTGTTTTTACCAACTTTTATAAAAGCTACGTGGTATGTTACTATTTGTCCAGCTCAGTATGTCATCTGTCAAAATATTTAGAAATATTCTGACACTGCTAAAGCTATTGTCTGTTTATGTATAATTACTTGACCAGGTAACTCAAGGATCTTATGGAGACCCGGTAGATTTTATTATTCCGAAGAATATTGCCATCGCATATAACTAACTGGACAAAGTGGATATTTTTAACCACTCTTATGGACCAACAAAACCTATACCAGAAAAAAAATTAAAGAAAGATTTGAAGTTCTAAAGACATCATGGGACAACTAAAAATAAATAATAGGTTGAAGAGATATACATTTAACTTTTTTTTTGTACAGTAATTTACTTATAAGTTTCCCTGACATTTTAAACACATTCCATTACACTTTTAATTATTATTGAAGCATGGGGTTCCTAAGGACATCTACACAATTTCCTTGGCCTTATTGCTTGCACATCACATTCACTTTTTGATAAAGCTTATTTTGTTGGTGGATCAATCGTCAGGTCTAAAAAATGTGTTTTGGTGAAATGGGTTCTACCAAATCTACTTATCACATCCTAATCAGTTGCAGTTGAGATTAACTGTCACACAGTACCATCCATACAATGTAGTATTTCCACTATTTTACAATAAGGCTAAAAGACAAGTATTAGCTTAGTCTTTAGTCGCCCTTTAAGGCCTTGCTCCATTGTTAAAAGATGATCCTAGTTTAGTCTGGGAACGTGTTCTACTCTGTAGATAAACTTTTATATTGTATTGGTTACGATAACTTGAAAGCACCTATAAAAAAAGATAATTAATTATCAGTATCTGAACTGTGTTTTTGATTAATTTACTTACCTGGGCACTCGCCCTTTAATGCCTCCATTACCGATGTTTCACAATTGTTGCACTCCAAATCTTCTCATCCAAAACAGTTCGGTTATAATCATAGCAAGGGCCGCTGGTTACATGGATATGTTATGTCTTAATTAGAGAAGATTGGTGATTTTGTAACTTTAGTCTGTTTTCTGGAAAAACTTTTAAAAAGGTGGAGTATACATTCACCAAGCAAAACATCAGCTGGAACTCAAAAGTTTGTTATCATATAAAGTAAGGAAGAGAAATTAGCTGGATAATGCTTAACATATAATCATCCCTCGAAGACCTAAATCAGTTCCTAAAAGTTCCAAGTGTTCCAAAAATAACTATATATTCAAGAAAACTGGAATTGCTAAAAGTAAGTACATACAAGACAGCATAAGTGAAATAGAAATGAATACAACTATTACTTTGTACTTCAAAAAACATGCTTGCACCAATCTTAAGCAATGGTTAATGAAGTTTCTGAAGTTAACAATAAGAAGCAAATAATGTTGTGTACATTTTGAGCCAAGATGTATGAATAAGAGTAAGGTAAATAAATGTCAACTTGGAACGCTGTTCGTCTTTTTGATCAACTGTGTCACCATATTTCCTATATAAACAGATTAGCAAGACAAATAGTAATGGATTTTCATTAATTACCCGAATACAGCTTAATCTAAAGATGTAAATAATAAAAAATTAAAATAATAAAATATGAAAAGACGTAAGTAAGGAACTGATTTAGGATCTCGAAAAATGTTACAGCATTAATAATTTCAAAATTTACCTGAAGATATTTTCGAATTACTAAAATCCTAAAACATAGAGGTAAGAGCAATAAATATTTATAAGTACCTAACAATCTTCTATATTTATATTTGCAACTGGATAATTTAGAAAGTTTATTATAAACATTCGTGTGGCCACTTAGTAACTTGATTGTTATCAAGAGTGTTGCTGAATCAAAGAACTGGGGATAGTTGTATAATAAATGTGAAAAAATTATCAAAAATGTACCCTAATATTACTTAAGGGTGAACACAGGAAAAAGTGTCATAAATAATATTTAAGTAACTGTCTGATGTACATTTTGAAAGTAAAACATTGAAAAGTTAAGCCAGAGTTCACCTGAAGAACTTATCACAGGCAAGACTTAGTGATGGAAATTGGTAAGGAAGTTTTGTAATCTTAGAAGAAACTGCATAAAATATATGTTTATTTGGAAGAGATAATTAAGAAAGTAGTGTAGAAAAAAGACAAAATGAATATCAGGAAATGAACACACGACACTTGTGGTGTACAGATCACCCTAAGATAATGACCACACTATGGTACTATCTTAAGACAGAAGTGCTGTTATGTTTTTGATTAAAATTGCATTTCAGTAAATTCAAAATATAATAGAAAGGTGATATTTCAATGATCTTATGGTAATCCGTATCGTTTTATTTTGAAGGATGTTACCTACACATATAGTTAACCGGAACAAGTAGCCCTCCTGAACCACATATACAGGCTGTCTTGTCTTTAGAGATGGCACTGCTCTTTGCTTACATCAAAATCTATACTAGAAAAAAATTAGGTGTCATCAACAATTTTATTTTATTTTTGTTCACCATTTCAAATTCAATTCATATTAAAAATAAATATTTCAAATTTGAATAGCTCAATTTTCTGTAAACCTAGAAAGCTGAATTTTGGTAAATAGTTAGGTCTTTCCCAAAGCAACCTGTACACCAAATTTCATCGAAATAGCTTTGTAATTTTCGGAGAAAAAATTTTTTTCGAAAGAAAACTCAAAATTTTCCCGGAAAACCTTGTCCGATTTTCCTGGCTAACAAACCCATCAAGCTATTAATAAAAGAAATGCACTTGCCGAGTCATCAAAATCGGTTAATTATTTTTGGAGTTATCGGTTGGATATATATATATATATATATATATATATATATATATATATATATATATATATATATATATATATATATATATATATATATATATATATAAACAAACATATAAAAATCGAAACTGACCCTGGATATGGGTTCTAGGGGCCCCAATTCGCGCTCATTTGAAAAAATGTTTGCAAAGTCTCACAATCGATGATACCTCTATTAGTGAATTTTTAAAATAAAAATTCACTAAAAATTATATCCCTATAACAGGATACATACTTTTTATTCTTAAAACTAAGTAAATAATTTAGGTTGAGAGGAATGAACGAAAATAAAGTAAAAATTATGAACTGGCATAGTTGAGAATGAAATACAATAAATACTATATAAATATTCTATTACGATGAAATAAAAGAGGAAGGAGAATGGGGGACATGGTGTTAGAGGTATAAAATATGTAGGAATTGAGTGTTACATGCAAGGATTCTAGCTTTGTTATTATATTCATTTCTCTCTATAGTTTATTATTTTGAAGGACGTTGCCGGTACATATAGTTATTCGGAACAAGTGGCTCTCCTGAAGCGACAATACAGGCCATTCTGTTCTCTATTCTCAAGAATATGTCTTCCTCTGATGATGGTAACTTTGTTAGTGACACGACTGTCAGGTGTTTAAAGATGTGTTGTGGTGAATTGGGTTTCTCAAAGTGTACCTATCAGTGCTCCTCACAGGTTCCAATTTTCAGTTAGTATACAGGCTGTCTTGTTATTTTGAGATGGTACTGCTCTTTACTTACATTAAAATCTATACCAGAAAAAATTAAGTGGAAATTTGAATTGATGGCATGGAAGAGCTAAGTACAAACAAATGGAATGATGGAAATAGCATTATTAGAAATTTAAAACCTTGGAGCATGAATAAAAATAAAAATTATGAACCAGCAACCAAAGTTAAAAATGAAAACAATAAAGACTATATAGATGTCATTAAAATCAAATGAAAGAGGAAGAGGGAAGGGGAGAGATAGAGTTAGAGATACAAAATTGGTAGCAAGTGTCAAATGCAACAGTCTGCAAGGGTTCTAGGTTTGATATTGTACTAAATTACCTCCAAGCTTATATGTTTGTCCATTATTTCTTTGCCAAAGATAGTAGACTTTAAATCGCTTGATTTTGCATATGCATTTCAAAAATTAAACTGCAGTTTACGCTGTAGGTTTTGCCATCTCATGATCAGTTTTGCTTGTTCACTTATTCAGTTTATTGAGACCCCACAATTAAATGGCTTTTTGTTCCAAATTTTGTCTGTGCTGTAAATTTGTATTTGAATATGTGTGCATTATTATTATTATTATTATATCATTTAACGGTAAGTTAAAAATAACGTCTTCAGTGAGCGAAATTCAGGAAGGATACTTCATTTTCTGTTGGGGGCAAGGGCCATTAAAAAGAGAAGAACGGGAGCAACAGTATTACGGAAAGGTGGAAAAGCAATTAATGGTTAATTTTATGGATATGGTCATTTTGCCATATATTGCATGTACAGAGCGCAAACTGCATGGTCTTTGCCCACACTGCCCAGCTTCGCTCAAGCTACCAATGCAAGATTCAACTTTACAACGTCTGGAGCAATAACAGCATTGGGGTGACATTGTGCGCATTCGTGATTTAGTCACGACTACCCACGCCACGGGTTGCTGGGTCTTCAATAGATTTTCTGCTTTGCCCATCGGTATATCAAGCTGACCTTTTAAGGGGTACGCTACTGTACAAAATAAAGCACTTGTTTAATATTTGCTGAACATCTAAACAGGATGGTATAATGTCTTAAGGAAAAATATAGGAAACCGCAACAGACTGAAGCATCATTCACAAATCATATGCCCAGTGAAGAGTACTGTCAGAGTATTTAGCGTTATTTGTCTCTGTGGGTTGAGGATGTATGTGACATTCTCAGTAATATTTGTGGATGTATGTAATTATAGATCAGTGTGCAGATAAATGAAGGGAAAAGTGAAAGCATCTGATTGTTATATGAGGACGTTAAAATTTGTAAATTTTTTACATTGGAAGGTGAGCTGTCAATCTTCCATATTGATGAGAATAAGGCAATATTATGACTTCGTAAGTACGGAGCGAATTCTTTTAAAATCCTTCACTAAGTGAAGTTTGGAACCTGTGATGAGCACTCATAAGTACACTTTGAGAACGCAAATCACTACAACACATTTCAAAAAAACCTGACGATCGTTTCACTAACGAAGTTAGCGTCATTAGAGGATGAATAATTCTGAAAATAAAACGTAATTATTAAACTGAACAGTGGCATAATGTACCTATATATAAACAATAGAAAGTTAAAAGTGAATACAAATATTTATTGTAGAAGGTAATGTAACATGTAATTAAGGAGTGAATTTAGCAGGAATGAGATAATAATAAAATAAGTATAACATGTAAAGATTAATTGTAAACACCCCGAAACATTGTTTTTAATAAACTATAAACTGTATTAACGATTGCAATTTGAAAGTGTTTATGGTTGTGTTTTTATTTATAATGATCTGCCATCATCGTTAATTTTTTAGCTGTTATCTTTTCATTTTTAGGGATATTCTAATTAGAAACATTTATCTATGATGTCTGATGTGTATTTTAGTCTTTTATGGGAATTTGATTTTTTAATCTTACAAGAGCCAAATTCCTTTACAGTCTTTCGGGCTCATGATAATTGTTGATTAGGATAGGAAATGTTACGCTTATAACTCTACAAGTTTTATTATAAGAAAGCACTGTGCCTCAATTTATTTTATTATTCAACTTGGAAAATATTTTGTAGAAACGACCAAATTAATGTTTAGCTATTTTAAATAAAAATTCTTACTAGTCGAGGCATATATGTTAGTGATTTTTCATTAATAGAGAGGAATCGATGGTGCTACTTGGCAAAATTATTTTAAATGAGCGGGAACTAGGACACCTAGAACCCATATCCGGGGTCAGTTTCAATTTATATTTATATATATATATATATATATATATATATATATATATATATATATATATATATATATATATATATGTATATATGTATATATATATATATATATATATATATATATATATATATATATATATATATATATATATATATATATCCAACTGATAGCTCAAAAAGTAATTACCAATTTTAGTGAAACTCGGCAAGTACCTTTCTTTTATTAATAGCTTGGATGAGTTAGTAAGTCAGGAAAATCTGACAAGGTTTTCCGGGAAAATTTTGAGTTATATTTGGAAAGAAAATTTATTTCTGAAAATTACAAAGCTATTTTGATTAAATTTGGTGGATATGTTGCGTTGGGAAAGACCTTAACACATACCAAAATTCAACTTTCTAGATTTATATAAAATTGAGTTATTCAAATTGGAAGCATTTAATGAAAATTGTCTACCATAATGCACTTGCTGAGCCCCGGATTTTTTTTACACCTTGTTCTCCCTCTTCGTCACTTTCACTATTTCTCGCGCGTTTTCGTGACAGTTCCTCTTCCATCTGAACCACTGGTGTTAGTGGTTCATAATGGCCACAATTTACCTGTCCAGAGAATAAGAGATATACTGACGGATTTTGTGGATCTCCATATTGGGCCATCATTTTACAAGATACACTATTATAAACAGTCACAAAAAGTGAAAACTTGTTTGCTAAAGCATTCAGTTCTATTTCACCTGCATATGTGCCGTCTTTGCCCATGTAGGCTGCATAGTGGTCCACACCACGTAGAGGCCCCTCATCAGTCTCATATCCAAAACTGTATGGTTCGTATGTCGACCAGTTTTGGACTACATATTCGACAAGCTGTTCTCTTAGGTCAGGTGGACTAACATGTATGCTTTGCTGCCTTAACAGGTAGGAAGCTGCGTGGAAAAAACAGTTGCCATCTCCTGGCACCCGTGTGATGTCAAATGTTAAATTCGTGCTGGTACAGAATTTCTCACTTTTGTAAGTATGAAGCATCAGTGAGTCCAACAATTTGGTTTTAGGGTCATTATCGCTATAGTGGCTGTCCTTATCACTGCTCTCTAAAGGAGGTACTTCTTTCTCAATTCTGTAAGTACCAAGCACCAGTGAGTCCAACAATTTGGTTTTAGGGTCATTATCGCTGTCCTCATCACTGCTCTCTAAAGGAGGTTCTTCTTCTATCGTTTTTAACCGCTCACTGACCTGTCGTAAAACTAGTGTTTCGATTCCCTTGTAAATGCTTTCCAATTTCGGGATTCTCTTAGTTTTAAAAGTTGGCATGGCTTCGTCCATTTGTAGGGCTTCTACCATGTTTAAAGCATCAAAGTGTCTACGATAGTGTCCAGAAGATAACAAGCACAAGGTCTCATTTTCGGGGTCTCCATACCTTTCGGTTAGTTCTCCTGTAAGAAATCTGTAGACTTTTATGTGTACAGCATATTTTCTTGCTACAGCTTCTAATTCAATGGTCTGGGCGAATTTTAAGTCTACAGACATGTAACTGGCGTACTCCTCACTTCCAGTTATTTTTCCTTGCTCTGTCCTGTACTGTTGTTTCTTTGATTCAAACAGTTCCCAATGTTCCACTACAAACTGGACTATCTCCTTTCGCAATCTTTCTGCATCGACGTTGACACCTTTTTGCGAAAGAAGGTAGGCAACTGCATGGAAAAAACAGTTGCCGTTTTTGGGAGATTTTTCAACAAGGAACCTTGTCCTGTCAGCGCTTATAAAAAAATCTGATGGTTCCATATTCAACATGACCTTTAAATGATTATCTGACAGTTCTAATTAAAAACTAATGATAATTTTTTAAAATCTACTATATGTGCAATCACAAAATCCACAAGATGGAATGGCCAAAGGAAAGTTAAAATAGGGGGAATATAAATAATTATGCACTGAGCAAACTAGGAACTTTGGCCAAAAAAATGGGAAATGGAACGAGAGTAATATCCAATGGCTTTACTTAATCTGTTGCAGTCAAAACTAAAGACAACTGAGATACAAAATGGCCTCACTTCAAAGTAAATAACTTCCAATTCAATTATACCTAACAAAGTATGAAACCCAAGTAAACTGCACAAAGATTATGAATGTATTTGGTTTAAATTCAATAACATATAATAATATAAAAATACTTATCTGGTTTTTTGCACAGAAATTTTGAATATTAACAACTAACAAAGTCACAAAATGCTGTGGAAAAACTGAACATACACAAATATGGCGGTAAAACGGCTAAAACGTTTTTCTCAGTTATCTTAAACAGATGACCGCTCATAGCCAATCAGAATTGACTAATCCCCCCTGTGACTTAAATTTCCAATCAAAATTTGCTAATCATATTGTGACTTAACCGAAATATCCGCTTTTATTGTATGATTAATAAATAGGATCGTATTGAATATTGCTTATAATTTATAGAGTTCAATTAAAACACTGTTTTTTAGTTATTACATTGTATTAAATATTTATAGGTACTATATTGATACCAATAAATGCAATGAATCATTTGATTGGAAGAAAATTGGAGCGCGAAATTTGATTTTCTGATAAGGGTTAGCCTACCAGATATGGTGATGATGATCTGGCGTGTTTTCAAATTAATTAGCATTTTCTAACAGGGTTTGTTTATCACGCCATTAGATAATATGTTGAGCAGTTGATTTTAATTTAAAACTATATTTTCATTGAAATGTTGCGTAAGTAAATGATAGGCTAGGAAAGATTACTGAAATCAGACATACTTTGACAAAACACAACATTGCCCTGTCTAAAGAGGAAGACACAACTTATTTGTGACTTAGCATCTTTTAATCATGCCTTTGAACATTTAAAGACGCGATTATGTTTGTAATATAATCGTAATTCCAATACAAAATTTTATTGATTAATAATTCATTTAATAAATTAGAATGCAAAATTCCTTTTTCACATCCAATATTTTTTGGCCAGACACTAGACAGGTGTGATGTGTGATTTGATGCTCAAGTTATGAAAACGTCGTCGTATCTGCGATCCCATCCGAAGATATCCCGTTTAAATCACCCAATAGTGAATATTGTGGTGAGAATATATCCAACCCTCTGTTCAGTTATAGGACTAAAAACGGCCAATCATGTTTTTTCTCACATTGGTTATCCTTCTTCTGATAATTAAACTAACATCACAATTACCTCAATTCGATCATAAAAGTGAAAGAAACTTTTTAAGATTCTCCTTTCCTATTATGTATATTGTGTAAGCGGCGTGGTAAATCAAATAGGCAACCAGTTATACTCCAGGTAGTGGCGGGTATTATGAAAAATAAGTAAGAATTGATAAATTGAAAGCCATGAATTCTTTTATAGTTTTTAAATTACGTTTCAAAAATACGATGACTACTCATCTAAAATTAGGAAAGTGTTGTTTCTGTAAATAAATATTGTTTGAGTGGGGTGGTTTGAAATAACATTTTTATTCTTTATTTGCTATGCACAAAAATAAATTAGTTAAGTATAGTAGACTATTGCTGCTGTTTAGAAATATGTTAAAGAGCTTCTTTCCCGATCCTGTGGCTACTTATAATGGAGGACTAGTTTAAGAAAATCGACTCCACAGAACCAGAAGAGGCGGAAGCAAAAATCGAGGTCTAGGCTTTTGCGGACGACCAGCTTATCACTATAACGGCGCCGTCAAGAAGGAAACTCGAGGCAGCTTGGCAGTGTACCTGGGAGGCACGCCACAGAAGGGGGCATCGGCTCACAAACTGGAATATGCCCCCGAAAATACCCAGGTTCTACAGGAGTGCGAGGAAAGGTACCAAAACGCGGACACAAAGGCATCCGGTCATCAAAATGGGGGACGTAACCATAAGGCCGGAAACCAAAATGAAATATCTGGGAGTGATGCTCGACTCAGGTCTACTCTGGGTGGAACATACCATATACGTAGCGGGCAAGATAGCAGGGGCGGTGCATATGGTACGAGCGGTAGCGGAAAATACGTGGGGGACGGAATCAAATACACGTATGGTCATATATGAAGGAGCAGTAGAACCAGCTCTTTTGTACGGCACCGAAATCTGGGGTGAACGAGCAAGGGATTCTAGGGTAATTTAAAACTGCTGGCGGGGTGTCCACCTTAGTGGTTGGAAGCACAGGGGGGCCATATAAGATGGCAACACTCGACGGCGGCAAATTTTGAGGGGAACCGGCGTACGGAGAAGGATCGTCCCCGGCGGATCAGAGGAAATCCTTGGCGATAATCGGAGGAGTGGAAAAGACAACAGGACGGTGGATATACACAGACCCGTCGAGAGCCGGAGTCGCTATTGGAATAGGCCCGGTGGCCTATGAAGACAACGTAGCGATTGAAAACATAGGACTGAAGCTCCAGGACGGGTACCCGGTGCACATGGCGGAATTATTCGCGGTGGGTACGGCAGTGAAAAAGGCTGTCACTCTACAGGGTGGAACCGTCAACATCGCTTCCGATAGCAGAGTTGTCCTGGATGTGCTCACCAGGAGGAACGGTCGACAGCACCGACAGGAAGATGCACGTGGTGGAGCGCGCGGAAACAAAGATAAATCCAGTTCGAGGGCATCGCAAAGGCCGATGTGAGAGCAAAAGCCGCCAGAAGGTCACGAGAGGTTAGAGGCGCCGGTGACGAGTAGAATGCTCAAACGAAGTGCCAAGGAGAACACTAACATAGAATGGCAGAAGCATAGAGACGAGACGACAAAGGGTAGGACCACTTATCGATACATAGAGAGCGTGGGTGCGGGCCTCAAGAGCTGGAGTCACAGTGCGGTGAGCTTATTGACTGATCACTGGCCTTTCAAGGGCTACTTTAGTAGGTTTAACCAAAGGTCCGGAACGGCGAGCGGTAGACAGCAAGAGAGGTGCTGGAAGACTGCCAGATGGAAAATCGTAGGACGGCAAGAGAACACTTTGTGAGAAAACAGAACAGGGTTGAGGGTTTCTATCCATTCAAGGTAACTAGGTGTACCAAGAAATTGGCGGCGGAAATGGAGCTGGAAGAGGAAACGCGGAGTGCAATTGGGACAAACCGCGAAGAAAAAGAGAGCGCTGAATAAATAAATAGATGTGATCTCGAGAAAATCGGGCGTGGAGTGAACATTCATATGACTGTGAGTAGGGTACTATGGGTCTAAGGTCTTAAATTACCTGCTGATTTTGAGTGTGTGGAGGTTGTAGGGGTTTCTTTGATGGTGGCTTCGACCAGCAGTGTAGGAGGATACATGGTCTAGAGTCTTCGGACAGGAAGGTAGGGGCTTCGGCTTCAAGATCGTTAACTGTTCCTTATTGATTAGCGGAAGTTATTTTTGGCTTGGTCGATTGTTTGTTTGCACCTGTTTGTTGCTGATACAAAGACAGCATGAGTTTCGCTCCTCGGATTTTTGCGCCAAAGATCGTAGGCAGAATTTTTAGTAATTACTGCTTTTTGGCAGGCTTTATTGAATGAACCAGGGTTTTGACTTGGAATTGACATGTTCTAATCATTGAAGAATATAGATTTATTTTATTTATTCATTTTATGTGTCACATCACAGTGATTTACACGAGTTCAAATTCAATTACAATTCTTAAAAAAAAGCTTAGTTTCCATGTCTACTAAGATAATTTCAGTAATGGAGTTGGCGGATACTGTGAGATTATTTCGAAAATAGGCATGTGCCTAGGGAAAGGAGGCGTAAAAATTATTTAATTAATCCCACTCACCGTATTTATAATGGCAGATTTGTTGAGTGTACCCCTTTGAGAAGTTATCTGTTTATGCGTGTGTGGTGCGCACCTTGCAAGTGCACGCCTCTGGCCTTAGACATGTCTCTTGGCTACAGGTTACCTGTTCCTAAGTAAGTGCATTTATCTGTTTGTAAGAGATGCGTTGCAGATATGCGACAATGATCAGACTTGCGTAGAGGAGCCGATGTTAATATTTTGTAGTTTTCTGGGTTAGTTGTCAGAAAAAGATCAAGAGTATAGCCTGTATGGTGACTTATCTTTTAAATGTAGGGAGGAAGCTCTACTAGTTGCGTTAGATCTCTACTGATAGCAAATAGTTCAGAGGTTCGTCTTACGTCATTTACAGAATTCAAAAACTTGAGGCAAAAAGAATTATGGGCTCAAAAATTGAATATCATACATTTTATAATTCACTTGTTTATTTTATTAAAATTCCTGGTAATTAGAAAATTTTTCTGGAAGACAATTTTATATAAACCGGTGTATTTTATAAAAAAAACCTTTGCCACATAAATTAAGGAAATCAGATATGGGTTTAAATTTAACAGACTTTCCTATAAGCGTTTTAAGTAACTGAATCTTTTCATTGTAGTTGCTGCTCCATATCAAATAGAGATGTAGTCTTTTCTGACTTTAGAAACGATTATTTTGTTCTCAAAGAACATCTGTATTTAACTGAATCTTTATTTCTTAACCCATTTACGACCACTGATGCGTAAACGCATCACCCTCCAAATATTTTTTGTATACAATCACTTCCAAGTAAAATTGAACGCATACAATAAACAATGTTCTATAAAGATGGCATTACCAAATCAAAAATAAATAACATGTAAACCATTTCTAAGTGAGTGGTAAGACACGAAGCAACATGCCGCCACCTAGTTGCGGAACCAAGTAGTCTGTTGTCACGTCAGCTCCAAATAACACAATGTTAAAAACTGGAGACTGTATACAACCAACTAACAATTTAGTAAATTGTCAGCCCTGGCCCATTTCTACCCTAATATAGGAACAAAGTATGTAAGGCTAGATGTATTCTCGCCACAATTCGAACCGTAGAGCGGTTTCGCTCTAATTAGAGCTCTTCAGTACAGCATACTAATTGTAGCGAAAATACACCTATAAAGTAAAACGGCTATGGTAGCCAGCCTTCCAACACTAAGTGAGTGGTGAGGCACGAAGCAGTGTGCCGTCACCTAGTTGCGCAACCAAGTAGTATGTTGTCACGCCAGCTCCAAATAACACAAAGTGTTAAAAATTAGAGACTATATACAACCAACTAACAATTTAGTAAATCGTCAGCCCTGACCCATTTCTACCCTAATATAGGGACAAAGTATGTAAGGCTAGATGCATTCTCACAACAATTAGAACCGTAGACCGGTTTCGCTCTAATTAGAGCTCGTCAGTACAGCATACTAATTGCAGCGAAAATACACCTATAAAGTAATACGGTTATGGTAGCCAGCCTTCCAACACTGAGTGGTAAGATACGAATTGCTCGTGTCTTATCATCTTATTTTTGTTAGAGAAAAATAAATAATTTCTTGGCCGTAAATGGGTTAATATATATTTAAAGTCTAGTTGGTTACTCTCAACTAAAGTTTTTTTTTTAATTGAATATGTATTGTGTTTATTATGGAAAAATATATAGAAATGTTTTTTTTTGTGACTGCTGTGGGAAACTTAAACCTTAACCTAAGTTTTCTTAAATATCTTATCTATATCTGGAGTCGCTTAAAAAAAAACATACTATAAAGCAAAACAATGATTTACAAATTGTATTGTTTATTACAGTAAAATGTTTAAAGTATAAATGCTTGATTAAAATATTTGTTACTTCAGTTTCTAATACTTTATTTAACATGTCAGTTTAAAAAAATGTCAGTCCATTGCCATTTCTTCTGTGATTCATTAACATCTTCTTATGATCTGCTCCAAGGATTGTTCTGTAACAGAAATCTTTATTTAAAAAAATGTTTTAATGTTTAATGTTGTAAAAGGGTGTGTAAAAAGTTTGTCAAAAACTTAAATACTGGTTTATGCACACAAAAAAACTATGGTCTTTGAAAATGTATGTAAATTTTTGCAGTTTCAAAGGCAGTTGTTCTTGGTAAATGTTCTATTTTTTAAATATCTATCATACGATCATTGTTTTGTTCAATTACAACACAAAAGTGGATATTTGTTGTTTCGCACTTACATGAGTGATCATGTATTTTTATGAAAAATTGAGACAATGCATATATTCTACTTCAGTATTTTAGTAAGTTTTAACATACTTGAGATAAGTTCTGTACTTTCTTCTTCAATAATAATAATAATAATAACACGTTTATTTCCCAACATTTACAAAACTATACTTAACAATATACAATCTTTCTTACTTTCTAAACGTAAGTACAATAAGCAATATCCGCTTAAGGCTTAGCCTTGCTTGCGGCATTATCTAATCAACAGTATGCAGACAGGATAGAGTTTCGAGACAAGCACCATGAGGCAATCACACATAAAATAGGAACCGCATATACATTCACACACGCATACATATACACGCCCGTGCACGCGCACACACATATGCACTCTTACCCAACACTTATATACACACACACAGTCACACACAATCACACACACACATCCCCAGGCACAATCTCACACCCACTCACACATTCCCGCGCGCGCGCGCGCCTTCACTTACACGCCACACAAATACAACACTACTGCTGTTATCCCAAAAGCGCGCGTACAAGCGGTCGATTATTAAATATCCATCTACGCACTTCACATCTGTATCTTGCCATCGTAAATTGTTTAAAGTAAGGTGGTAAAGCATTCAAGAGTCGAGTACATCTGTACGTATAGCATCTCTGTCCGAACGAAAGGTTACATCTCCTATTACTCACCAGCTCAGCTTGTCGTGTTTGGTAGGAAATATTGACTGTTAATTGCTATTGTAGCCCCTGCCTTGTAGATACAAGCACCGCGTAGGCGTAAAGTTGAGATAAGTCCGAAACTTGTGTCACCTCAAACAGCCTATCCGTAGGGCAAGTATTTTCCAAGTTGTAGATCAGTTTCAATATCCTTCTTTGAATTTTGTTCAAACATTCCAGGTATGAAGGAGAAGCTTCACCCCAGGCAATTATACCATAACGGAGATAAAGCTCCACTAACGAGATGTATAATTTTCTCAGCACTTGTACAGGTAAATAGCTTTTAAGAATTTTCATGCGATACAGTAAGCTTCTGAGTTTTTTTGACTGTGGCCTCAATATGATTATTCCAACGAAAGTGCTGGTCAATTAGTACTCCAAGATATTTTACACTGTTCGAATCCCCAATTCGCACCGCACACCTTGCGGATTTAATATTAAGTTCGCTAAAGGCAGGTAGGTGACTCCGATAAATTGAAAATTTCAGAAACCTCGTTTTTTGAACATTTAAACTTAAAGAGTTTTCTTTCAACCAAGACATCATTTGTTGAAAATGATTTTCTGCCAGTGCTTTGACCTCGACCCATGAACTGCCTTCGTAATAAACAACTGTATCATCCGCAAATCCTATTACGTTTCCAGATGTATTATTTCCATATAGATACAAATCGTTGATATAGATGCAGAATAGTATAGGGCCCAGGACAGTCCCCTGTGGTATGCCACATTTCACCTCCCTAAATGCACTTCTTACTCCCCCAATATCTACACATTGCTGTCTATCCTGCAAGTAGTTTCTAAAAAGTTCCAAGTTTATACCTCGGAAGCCTATTCTTTCAAATTTTTTGAGTAGCTGCTCATGGTCAACAGTATCAAATGCCTTCTGCAGGTCCAAGAATATACAAATAACTTTTTTATGATGGTCTAGGCCTCTAATAATTTTCGCTGATAACAACTGTATGGCCTCCTGTGTCGAAATTCCTTTTTTAAAGCCAAATTGACTCTGTGAAATGATATTAAATTTTTCTAAATACTTATTTATTCTAATTTTCAATATTTTTTCGAATATTTTTGTTACATTTGAAATTATCGAAATAGGTTGGTAGTTATTTATGCATCTTCTGTTGCTCTTTTTATACAAAGGGATTACAACTGCTCTCTTAAATATCTATATATATATATATATATATATATATATATATATATATATATATATATATATATATATATATATATATATATATATATATATATATTAGACACAGCAGACGTTCATAAGCACATATATAGCAAGTCTATCGAAATATTTGCTAAGACATCTAAGTCTATCGACTTGTGTATGCCTTTTACATTTTTTCAACTTACACAAATTATGTCGTTCAGAGCCATATGTCTCCATCCCTAATAACAAAATAATCACAGCCAGAACACCAATACTTAAACAATAACATATATAAAAACAAACTAGCTTTATTTCTGAAAGCTCAACACTTCTATGACTATAAGCATTAGATTAAATTAAACTGACCAAGCTAAAAGTAAGCCTGTATCACAAAGTAAAGTACACAGCAGATCGATCGCGTGGCTCTATAATACAAATATGGAACATGACATCCCCAATTCCCATCCGTACCCAAGTACATTCAGAAGTCGACGCAAAATGTTTCTCACAGTAAAGGTAGGTTTTACAATCACACCTCACCCGCAAACCACTTACATTCCACCCCTCATTAACCAGTCATCCAGTCACTCATAGAAATAAAACAAAAAGCAAAAAAACTAAACAAATAACTAACCATTCATACTTACTCACGTCCGTATACCACCCTACATCCATGTCCTCCAACATATCTTTCCCAACACTCCTCCCAGACACCCACTCACTCATGCACAGACCCATACAAACCTCTACACATAAGCACTTAGCAAATCACACACTCACATATGCCCAATCAACTATTAACAATCGCCAAGAATGTATTTATTCTTTGCATAAGGTGATCTTTACCCTTTTTTTGAACTTGTAATGTATCAGTCCTTTTAATTCTCCAGGTATTACATTATAAAACTTTGGACCATAGTACCACAAGGATCGCTGTGAAGCATTTTTGATTCTTAATATAACTGACAAGGCATCATTTACACGGTTTCTCGTCAGATGACCGTGTATCACTCTTGCCTGTTTTGTACTGTGTACATGCATATATTTTAGTGGTTTTAGCACAAATAAGCCTCTCAAGTCCAATACTTTGTTTTCACAGTTGCGCAGCAATTTCATCGGATATTGTAAGTACATCTTTTTTGTAAATGACCCTTAGTATGAAATTTTGTGTAATCTGCTGGGAGGAAAGAGCATTCTCATAACATACACCCCAAGACAATATGCGATACAAAAATAATGACTCAACCAGTGCTCTATATAATGTAAGGTGATCTTTTATTGAAAGTGCACTCCCCAGTGAGTAGAATTTGTTGATTAAGTTTCTGATCCTGTTAATGTAATCAATATGATCATGCACACTTGAGCTGCTGGTCAACAACACCAAGGTACCTAATACTTTTTGTTCTTTCAATTGGTTTAACGCTCCCCATCACATTTAAATCTCCAAAGTCAGCAGGTAATGCTGCACAAGTAGGAAAAAATGTCATATATCTGGTTTTACTTACATTTAAAGAGGGTAAGTTATTATCCAAAAGTAATTTCATAACAGTTGTTCCTCTCTCAGCCTTCTCAATAACTTCAGTCCAACTCTCTCCATCAAACAGCAATACAGTATCGTCAACATATGCTATAGGTGGACACTCTTGCTTTTTGTTCTCTAGTTACTCATTAATATAGATGGAGAACAGAACTGGTCCCAACACAAAACCCTGTGGCACACCAGCCTCAACAGTCAATGATTTTCCTGCTTTTTTGCCTATTTTCACTCCTTGTGTATGCATATGCAAGTAGCTCTGGGGACCTCCAAAACCGTACCTCTAACTCCAATGTCTTCCAGTTTATTTAGCAAATTTTTATGTGATATGGTATCAAATGCCTTCCGAGCATCGAGGAACACTGCAACATCTTCCTACCAGAGGTAAACCTTTCCAACACTCCTGAAGTCAAAGCAAGCAAAGCATCTTCCACTGACATGTTTTTCCTAAAACCATATTGATGTCTAGAAATTAGGTTATGTTTATTTAAGTAAGATGCCAGTCTATTTTTAAAACTTTTTTCAAACACTTTGGTAATACTGCTGACCAGACTAATTGATCTATGATTCCTAAAATCCTGGATGTCCCCAGACTTGTGGATGGGTATGACTATACTATCTTTAAACTGGGAAGGTACAATGCCAGTTTCAAAAATGCCGTTGATTAAATGCGCCAGGGGCTTACATACGTATTTATGGCAAGTTTTCAATATTTTAGCTGTTATACCATCCCCTACCTGGAGCGCTATGTACTTTAAACTTATCTATATTTTCAATAATTTCACTTTCCACAACCGGCTGCCAGAACAAACTATCGCTCAATCTAACCTTCTCATTTCTTCTAATAGCTATCCTGTTTCATACATTACCCGAAACATATCTACCAATTGCAATAAAATGTTTGTTAAACATGTCAGCTATCTCTGTCTCATTCCTTATCTCAGCACTGTCATCCGATATGGAGGACGCAGTCCCAATCTTTTTTTTAACCTTTCTGTTATTTATGGCTTCGTTGATGGAGTTCCAAAGTTTTTTGTAATCACTACCTGCATCCTGAATCCTCTTGGTAGTAGTTATTTCGTACATTTGGAATGAGATGCGTTAAATGATTCCTGTGGTTTTTATACATAGTTTTATCCAAATTACTTCCTGTCTTTATCCACTTTCTCTTCAATATATCCCTTTGCTTCATGGATGCTATGAGTCGATTTGTTATCTAAGCCTCTCTTTTGGTGTCCTCTCTACAAATGGTCTGTCTACTATGTTGCACATGAGTACCCAATGTCTCAGCAAATGGATCCATCATACTCTGTGTGTCCTGAGCACTATAAACCACCACTTACCCTTTCAGTCAGCCGTTCAAAGTTAATTATTTCAGTTATTTTATTTTTCGGGCACTTACAAAGTCTATTTTGTTCAAACTGTAAGTATAACAAAATAGGATGATGGTCAGCAATACCACATGAATAATTTATTGACCTCATATCCACATTTTCATCCCCACCCCTTACAATAATGTGATTGATGCAACTGGATGTAATGTCCGTAACTCTAGTAAGTGAAGTAACACATGGAGCAAAACCATAGGATTGTAGTATGTTTATATAGGGTGTACATCTTGGTACAGTTTGTAGGCTTACATTATTGGGACAATAAATCTTCTCAAATCATGGTTTTATGAGAGAAGCAGTCACTTTCAAGGCACTCTAGTTGAATCTTGTCCAAATAATTTATGAAGAATGGCACATGGTGCATTCCTCACCATACTAAGGACGCTAACGGCCACACAAGCCTTATTTAGCAACAAATATCCACCTGATTACGGACCAAAATTAGCAACTGGCCTTGAATATGATTTCATAGTAGTTGGTGGTGGATCTGCTGGTTCTGTAGTAGCCAGCAGACTTAGTGAAAATAAAGACTGGAGGCTGGAACCTATCCTTCTGTTCTAAGTGAGATACCCAGCCTACTGTTTAGTCTCCAAGACACCGATGAAGACTGGAGATACAGAACAGAACCATCAAAAGACTTCTGCCAAAGTATGAAGGTGCGGAGATGCCGATGGCCTAGAGGTAAAGTTCTTGGAGGATGCAACACAATCAACGCCATGTTGTATATTAGAGGCAACAGAAAAGACTACGACAATTGGGGAAAATACAATAATACCGGCTGGGACTACGACAGCGTCTTGCCCTATTTTAGGATTTCAGAGAAGATGGAGAACGAGGACCTTAAACACACTGAAGAGTATGGAGAATATGGTCCTCTACCTCTAAATGTATATGATGCGGAACAACCTATCACCAGGACCATAAAATGGGCTGCATTACGATTGGGCTATCCTACAGTACAAGTGGAAATACCATTAGGATACCTTAATGGACCGATGAATATTCAAAATGGAGAACGGATGAACACTGCCAAAGCGTTTTTAGGAAAAGCCAAACACCGAAAAAACCTCCACGTAGCACTAACGCCCACGTAACACAAATATTGATAGATATCCCAACGTGCACAGCAACACGAGTTAAAGTGAACATCGGCGGTAACGAAATAATCCTTCACGCCAAAAAAGAAATCATAGTTTCTGCAGGGGCTACAAACACACCAAAACTTTTAATGCTTTCTGGTATCGGCCCCAAACAACATTTAAGACAATGCGAAATAGACCCACTGGTAAATCTTCCAGTAGGAGAAAACTTATAGGACCACCTTCAGTTTCATTCATTTGTGGTAACAATTGATGAGTCGCAGGTTAGAACATTTAGCAAAAGGGAGAAATT
This sequence comes from Tillus elongatus, assembly GCA_964006375.1. Taxonomy (NCBI): domain Eukaryota; kingdom Metazoa; phylum Arthropoda; class Insecta; order Coleoptera; family Cleridae; genus Tillus; species Tillus elongatus. Next base: position 123,351,514 of record OZ023269.1, read on the forward strand.
AGGCAAAATGTACAATTATTTTATGCACAGAACAGGAGAATTAGGCCAGATATCCATTACAAATTTCATGGGTTTTATAAATACCAAAAAGAATTCAGATTATCCAGACTTGCAGATACACCACACACATATAGGGTGTAGAAGTGTCACCATCCACACTGGCAGTATTCTCACCTATGTCACTGTTAAAGTCTCCCATAATTAAGTCTATATCACCTTTTCGATTATTCTTCAAATATACATCCAGTTCTCGCAAAAACAATTGGCAATTACTAGAAGGGGGGTCTGTAAAAAGCGGATAAATGTATGATTTTATCCTTGCATGGTGGTCTTTATAAAAGTAATTTCTGTTGGTGGAAGAGCTTAACATTAGCCACTTCCACCAACTTCACCTGATCTCTCAAATACATAACCACCCCATCATTCTGATTAAACCCACCCTTGCTGTAATGCACCTGAAACCTATCTATGTCATACTCAGATATGTAACTCACACTCGATATGTCACACACACCGCACGTTTCAGTTAATACTATAGCAACTATGTTAGCTCCCTTCATATTATGCAAGAACAAGACCAACTCACTAAATTGTTTTTCTTAATGTATATTATTATTATATTTTTATTGTCCCAATTATTTTCATACATATATACAGTTATATTAACAATATAGGTTTTATGGGTACAATAGGTAGGGTTCGGATAATCCCACTCGACCTAGTAACTAAAAGTAACAAACAAAAAATGCAACAAATGAAAAAATAATTAAATAATTCGACAAAATTGTGGTATAACCAAACATACACTCAGCTAGCTATCTTTCGGGCAACTTACGACGCAGCATAAGAGAGTCGGTCAACAGTCATCTCACTCACACATCCTCAGCCCAGACACTCCTTACATCCGATACTCATCTATAATACAAAAAACACACTGATAAATCCACAGACATGCACACCTTTTATAAATTCATTATAAACACACTACACGTAACTCATCCAAGTTTAGTTCATATTACGTTCAAGTTCAGGAAAAATCAACTTCCCCACCAAAAAGCATTCGGATTTGAATGTCAGTCTGCTTAAATTTTACAGGTGCAATGATAACCTGTTATAATATTTGCAGATCAAAAAAGTGTAAGAACTCCTATATAATCATGTACGATATCTAGGAGGAGCTATGTAGTGCTTATGTCTTACATTAATGTTGTGGACATCAGTACGATACGTAATCTTGTTGTACAAATAATGAGGAGCCTTATTAATAATAAAACTGTGAAATACGCTACAACTACGCAACTTAAAACGGTTTTCAATTTGCAGCCAGTTTAATTCCTTAAACTTGGCCCATATATGATCATATTTTCGTAATTCACATATATCTTATGCAAGAATTTGAACACGTTGCGGACGCAGCTTATTTATGTTGGTTAAATACAGCCCATATACAACATCTCCAAAGTTAAATTGACTTAGAACTAACGACTCACATAAAGAAATCTTGTTTTCATAACTCAAGTAGCCGCTGTTAGGATAAATAAGTTTCAAGCTGCTAAACACTTGTTTAATAATCGTATTGGCGTGAAAAGTAAATGTCAGGTCATCATCCAGTTCCAACCCAAATCTCGGTACACTTTTATCAATTCCAGTTGCTGACCCCTAATTTATATACATACTCAACTCTTCCATCGTTCTTTTACAAGTCTTGGACCAAATAAAATAATCTTTGACTTTCCTGGATTGATATCAAGACAAAAATTTTTCTCAAATTCTACTTAAGCGTTTCGAGATCAGAATTTATAGTTTGGCATGCGTTGGCAGTATCTAAGGGATCAAACAAATGGTTTATTTGCATGTCGTCAGCGAAACAGTGAACTTTACATTTAGTGACATAATCAGCGAAAGAAGTGGTAATAAATATATGTGAGAAATACCGCATCTGGAATTTGTTAAAAGTCAATGTTTCACTCCCATTTTGGCACACTGAATTTTAGAAATATGAGTTACCGCTATGACTGTCTCCGAAACAATGAGATATGCAATGTCGTACATATTCATACATATATACGTAATACCTTTTATTGGCATTATGTGGTTAACCTTAGGATTATATTTACATTTTTTTGTCTAGATGTTAACGAAGACCAGAAGGAATAATAAGTTCCAAAGGTTGTTTGAGAGTTTAATACCAAAAATATAGGCTGGCAAAAACTTAGGCAATGCGCGGTCCGGTTACGTTTAGCTTGACCCCATATTACCTGACATTGTGCTTTTATTGTTCGCATTTCCCTCAGAAAGTTCGTTAATCCACATAATACATAAGGATTATAAGCCTAAAGAGATAGTTTAGATTAGAAGAAATGGTCAAATAGTTAACTGATAATTATTTAAAACTTAAAACTATCTAATCAAAAATATTGGCTTGTTCAGGTCTGCATATTTGTTGTCACCTAGAAAAGGTGGCATGTGTCTAAATAAAGGCTTTAAACATTATTTTTCTTTAACTTTGGTCTATTTCCGCGACTATAGCCAATCACCGACGCCAGGGAGCAATTCCACCTCACTATCCTGGAAATTATGCCGAGCGCCTGCCTTTCTGTAAGTGGGGTAGGGATCTTTAACGTGCCCAACATTGCATGGACACGGGACCGACGGCTTTATGCTCTCTCTGAAAGACATTGAACTGGAAATCGAACCCGGTACCCCTCGGTGCAGAGATAGCTAAAAACATAAATTAGTTGTTAATTAGTTTATATTTTCACATCACTTAACTATACACTAAGTGAAGATTGGAACCTGTGATGAGCACTGATAAGTACACTTGGAGAAAAATTCATCCCCTAATAACGCTAACTTGGTTAGTGAAACAATCATCAGGTGTTGTGGTGATTTGGGTTCTTCAAGTGTACTTATCCCTTAGCTATAACAAACTAGATAATTTTATTACTAACATATTACAGACAACACTTCTGTACATTTTAATTTTTACTACTCTGTTATATAAGATATTGTTAACCTCAGTAACGTTTTTGAATGAATTAGTGCCTTGATACACATTTTCTTTAACACATCTTTTCAGAAACTTCAAGCCAAGAGGTGCCATGCTATATCTTACCTTTGATTGTAAATAAAACATGAGATCATCGCTAACAGCTTTTAAAAGCTCTTGTTGACCATATCGCTGCTACATGTTATTCTTCTTATTCATTGCAGTTGACATCTACTAAGCTGAGGGTCGACTTTGATTCCTTCCACAGAAGAAACTCATCCAACAGATAATGATAACGTCATTGTTACTATGTCACCAAGAACAGGAGACCTGCTGGTATAGGTAAGTGCAGGTATTACCTTATAGTCTTAATTTTCTGTTTGTATAATTGTTCACCAAAGTTAGAATTATATAACATGTGCGATAAATCCATATCACTAATATCAATTTTCTCTATTACTCCATAAATGGTAACTTGGCAGCAGCATATGTAAATTTAGAAAGATATAATCAACTCACATATCTGAACTGTATATTTAATTTATTTACTCACCCGGGCAGCCACCCCTTAACACCTCCATCACTGGTACTTTGCATCTCGTGGAAACCAGATGCTTTTATTCATCCAATACAGTCTGTCTTCATTCTTAGCCGTGGACCACTGGTTGTATGGATATGGTAAGTCTAACCGGAGAAGCTTGAAGGTTTTGCAACCCATGCCTCACTTTTCAAAAAACTGTAATCTGCAAGCATTTAAAAATGGTGAAATATACTCTCAAAATAAGGTATCAAATAGTATTTAAGGGTTGGTTATTATGTAAATTATGAAAAGAAAAATAAGGCAGACAAACCGTGAGATTTAATCATATTTTACTAAAACCTCAACCTGATTTCTATTTATCATAGAAAATTAGTAATTTTGAAAAAATTGTAGTCGGTCATAAAACGAAAAATTGCTGAAAAATTTCAACAAAACTGTCCATAGAAACAGAATGTGGTGCACATGATCACACGATAGACAGATATAATCAAGTCAGGAGATTTTGATAGTAGACTTACTCACCGGGTGGCTGTCCTCAATGCCTTCATCACTGATGTCCTGCATCTTTCAGAAACTGGAGGCTTTTATCCAAAACTTTTCTTCCAAGTGCTACAGGCTACATGGATATGTTGAGCATTGACTCGAGAATCTTGAAGGCTTTGCACCTTCGCCTTGCTTTAGAAAAATATAATCTGCAAGCATTTCAAAAAGGTGAAGTATACAAAATCTCAAGTAGTGTTTAAACGTGTATAAACTATGAAAAGAAAAATAAGATAGACAAAGCCTAACATATAGTCATTCAGGGTGCCCACTCGTCTGGAAAACTGGAAAACAGTATGGAATTTGTCAAAGGAAACATTTTGTCGGGGAAATCAGGAAAAAATTGGGAAAATTGACCAAAAGTCAGTGAATTGTTGTCTGTGTCAGGGAAAAATTATTTGTTTCCGTTTTATGGTAAATAATTGAAACACAATGATAGGTGCATATTTTTTTTAAGTAGAGTTTTCATTTATTTGCAAGAAAATATAATAATCTATGTTTCATAAATGTAATTATAGGGAAGTGTGTTTTGCGCCATGAGGCAAAGACATACTGTTTCCTCTGGGAGTGCGCTACAGATTTTGGGGATAAATTGTAAAAGATCAAAGTCAGGGAAATAGGTTTAGACATCTCAGGGAAATCAGGGAAAAGTCAGGGAAATTGATGTGCTGTGTTTAGTGGGAACCCTGTCATGTTTCCTAAAACTGAAAGCTGATTCGCGATTGTCGGAGATAATTAATAATTTAAAGAAAATTGAGGTGATTGCAGAAATAATTGGGATTTAAGAAAAAACAAAATAGTTAAAAAAAATAGAAATTAATAAAAAAAAAACATTTTACTGAAATCGGCCATAATGAGCAGACATACAGTGCACAGGATGAGGAGACAAAGAGCCTATGAACAGAAAGCAAGATAATCACTCGCATGGATTTTTAATGTCGTTTTTATGTGGTAGAAGGATTTTAAGAAGTACGTGGTCATATTTGTTAACTAAATATATTTGCAAAACTACACAAATAGTAATGGATTTTCAAGTATCTCCTAATACTTAAAAATCCATTAATTTTTGGTGTAGTTTTGCAAATATGTTTTTTTAACAAATATGACCACGTACTTCTTAAAATTTTTCTACCACATAAGACTGAGGTTAAAATTCCAAGCGAGTGATTATTTTCCTTGCCTTCTGTTTATAGGCCCTTTGTCTTCTCATCCTCTGATTTTAAATTTCACTATCTATTCTGTGTTGGATGAACCTTTCTGTCTCCTCAGGTAAACGGTATCGCCTCGGAACTACCTGTTTTTATGACATAGTCAGGCCAGCAAACTCTCCTTGCTTAATTTTTATTTCGTACAAACCTGTGTAATAATGAACTATTGTTAATTTGGTCAATTTGAGCGTTTAGTAAAGTTCATGTATTTTTTTTCCTTAATTTCTACAGTTTCCTATAAATTTAATTTAAAACCTCTTGTACCTAATTTGAGGATGTCAAAATCATCGTTAAATTGATGATTCTCATTTAATAAATGGCTTGCACTTCCCTGAGGAGACAGGTTCATTCAGCACGGAGTAGATATTGTAATTTTAAATCTTACTTTCATTCTGTATTTGACAGAGCTAAGTTCAATAAAATAGTGTAAATCAATTTGTTTATTTATCTAAGTTGATTGCACAAATAATTTTTATTTAAGAAAAAACCAAATCGTTTTTGAAAAATTTAAAAATACATTTTTTAAATCACTGAAACTGGCACACAACGCTGTGCACAGGATCACAGGATGAGAAGACAAAGTTCCTATGAACAGAAGGCAAGGTAAAATAATCACTTGCTTGGAATTTTAATCTCGGTCTTATGTGGTAGAATTTTTTTTAAGAAGTACGTGGTCATATTTGTGAACTAAACATATTTCCACAACTACACAAATAGTAATGGATTTTCAAGTATCCCCTAACTCACCTCAAGAACTGCATGGCCATGACTGGTAATTTTGAATTGAAAGTAATTTGAAACTAACTAAAGGAAATTAGACACTTGCCTCATCTATAAGAGGTGAACCAAATGGGTATATTTAAAATGTGACAAGCTGAGAGAGACCAGTGAATTAAAAAATAAATTGTAAAAAATGAGAGGTCTTAATTTGCAAAAATAAATTATAGAAAAAAAAACAAAGATATATTTAAAGTAATCGACACCTGATGCAGGAAATCTACTGAGTAGTTAACTCTAATTAAATATTGTAACATATATTGGTATTCTCTTTAAAATGGCAATAAAACAGATGTGAAACTTTAAAACTGTCAGATTCTGGCAGAATGTCACAGATAGATATTACATAATAACATATTATTTAATTATCGATTTACATTAATAGAACACTGTGTCGTTCAAAATAAGCGTAAACTTATGCTTGTCTATAACACAATTTTAAAAAATCCATCATAAAACACACACCAAACATGAACTGCTACTGTCACTTTTGTAAGTTCGTGGAATCTGCAAATATCGGTTTTCAATTTCACTGCAAATATTTATCCAACTATTCTAGAACTCGGATTTTTACTTGATAATATCTAATCACCACAAGCGGCTAAAATTCCTCTAAATTATGACTAAGCACTATTTTAACTTAACATTTTGACATTTTAAAATATAATCATTATTTAAATACAGTTATTACACCAAGAAACACATTGAAATGGCAAATGGCAGCATAAGTGAGCAATAGTATTTGTATTGTTACAGGTGGCCATGCTTTGTGTTTATAATTACAATTGAATTGGTGAGTTGAAAACCAGCAAAACTTCAGTATTACCTTACTGATCCTCATTGTACAATTATTTTCTTACATATAATTATTATTTATACAACTTAGGGGACGTCCATTAATTACAAAACGAGTTTTTTTTAAAATTTTGGATTCCTCTCTCCCCCTTGGTGAGATGTGGTGAGACCTCCCCATCACGTGAGATTTACCCTATGGTTTTTAAATAATTAAATGTAGTTGATATGCTAATGTATTTTGCTTCATACCACTATAAATACCTAAAAGCGTTAATACTGATATCTTCTATGTACTACATTTTTTTCTGTGACATAAGAAGAGGAAAATGATACTACGTTTGGACACATGACGTCAGTGGCAGAACAAAAAATGACTGAGACCCCCGCAAATGATTATTTTGGCCTCCTAGTTTTTTAAATAAAGGTTATGTGTTATATTAAAACAAACAATACATGTGAATAAGGCAAGACGTTAGACACTTCCTCTGGCAATCTAAAACAGAAAACAAATCCAACTAAGTTGGTAACATTTCGATAACATTGTTGTGGAAATGTGTATCTAGTGTTCACCTTATTTTGTATGTTATGATTCGTTTTCTTCTTATGCCAACATATTTAGTTATTTGTCATGATCTTATAAAAGCTGCCTTAAATCTCACATGTCCTGGATCAGGGTCATGCCCCACCTCCACGGTGTGGAGGCTGCGGGGGAGTCTATTTCGCCGCTGCATGGCGTCCATGTCTTTTGGTAGTATAGGAAGGCAATCATGTGTCTACATCTTCCTCGTACAGTCACTCCAGCCTATCTATATTAAATTTCCTGTATAAAGGTATTCTTCAATTATTTTTTTTGTATCAATATTTTACCCAGAATTTGCTAACTCCAAAAATGATTCTTATGAATTTTAGATTAAAAATTCCATCCAAAAGATAAGAGACACAATTAAACTTTAGGGACCTTTTCGATGGAAAATTTAATTCTCTATAAAACTATTCTTACAATTTATTCGTACATTTAATATTTTACTCAGAATTAGAATTCAAAACCTTTACAAATGATTTTTTTGATAATGAAACACTATGAACAGTGTAACTTTTACAACTTTGGAGCTTAAAATTTGCACATCAAATCATTTATACACCTCACGGGAGACTAGTAGTTTTTTACAGTGTATCCCCAGAATTGATTTTGTAATAAAAAATGTTATCTACCATAATAATCACGCCTCCCCCCTTTAAATGAGATTTGTTACCCCCCCCCCTCCTCCCATTTTTAGCTCATGTAATTAATGGACGTCCCCTTACGTTATTTTGGCAGCAAATCAAACCTACATTCATGCTTATAAGTACCATCTAAACTATTCTAACTATTCTAAACTAAATAACAATAGATTTGTTTTACTTTCTTTTTTTTAATATGTTTTTTCTTTTGTTTATTTATTTATTTATTTATTTATTTATTTATTTAGTTGTTTTTTATATCTTTTTTTTTCTTCCTTTTTTTTTCTTTCCTTTTTTTTTGTCTTTTTTTATTATTTTTTTTATATTTTTTTCCACTTAATTCTAATATGATGAAAACAGAATAACACATTTCATGTCTATAGGCAACTTATATTAACATTGACTTCACAGGCATGTCACAGAGAGCAAGGGCATCGAATCAAATCTACATTCATGTTAATAAGTACTATCTAAACTATGCTAACCGTTCTAAACTAAATAATGATTTGTTTTTTTTTGTTTTTGTTTTTTTAATGTATTTTTTCTTTTGTTTATTTTATTTTTTATTTTTTGTTTTTTAGTTGTTTTTTATATCTTTTTTTTCTTCCTTTTTTTCTTTTCTTTTTTTTGTCTTTGTATTTTTTTCTTTTTTTTTTCCACTTAATTCTAATATGATGAGAACAGAATAACACATTTCATGCCTATAGGCAACTTATATTAACATTGACCTCACAGGCATGTCACAGAGAGCAAGGGTTTAAAAACAATTAAAAACACAAAACAATAGTGTTAACAATAATTGAAACAGAAAAGGTTTGTAGCGAATCAAACCCGCAGAATTAGACAAAAGTGAAACTAAGTATAAATCTTAAAAACTACAATTACTAAATCTAAAAATGTATGTTTCGGGAAACAAAAACTTTAATAACAGAAAGAGAGTGCTACAAAATAAGAGAATACAAATAAAGATAAAATCAAAAAATTTAATTTTATAATCCCTAGTTCCAAGACGTGTAAAATTATATTTAGGTACAACGGAAAATTGGGTGTTTTGCTCTAATCCTTTCGAGCTGTTTATTTTTTGTGAATGCTACATGTAACTTTCCTTGCAATGTTATTTTTCGCTTCGTTTCAATTTTCTTATTATTTCTCTATAATTTAACTGCAATTTTTGATCTCTCGTAAGCGTTATTTAACACAATCAGGAACTCTCCTACACGTCTACAATAAAAACTAGGATCAAAAAGTAAACGAGTAGAGGACAGGGATTGAAATTTATTCATTGAAAAGTAGAACATTGTTAAACACCAGAAAGGCCATCTGAAAGATTTGTGAGTGGAAACTAATTGTGAAGATTTTATAGAAGAAATAGAGGAAGTATATCCAGGAGATCTGGCTTCCCCCATTTCAGGAGAAGAATTTAAAGAAGCACTGAAAGAGTTTAAACAAGAAAACACTCCCAGAGTAGACAAATTAACAGGAGCACTTTTCAAAAATGTTGGTAAAAAAAATGAAAGAAGAACTGTGACAGCTAATTTCAAACTGTAAATTGGAAGAATTGTCCAGTGACATTAGAAAGAAGAAAAGATTTACTAATGAAAAAACGGTAAATAGGTAAAAATCCAACTAGCATGGGAAAATATGTGTACAGGGTCATATGGCAAGAATTTTGCTAATCGTAGTGTAAAATAGAATAAACACCCAGAAGGGTGAATCTATAAAGTTAGTTTGATATATTGAAAACGAGGTAGCTCTAAAGTTTTCAAAAAGTGGATTTTTTATGGCTTTGTGTAAACGGTTTGAAATTTTCTGCTGCAACGATGCCTATTGTGAAGCTGGGGGGAATACCTTTTTGGCTCTATTTAGTATGAAACAGTTTTACAAAGCTAGAGCAACGATAATTACTGAAAGGAAAATATAAAAAAGACTCATCCCTTTGTTTACACTAGTTTAGGACACTTTACATTTGACGCTACTGCTGTCTCTCCGACGTTTCTTTTTTGGCTCATCATCATCACTACCCGTTCCGCCTCTTCTGCGTTTGCGTGACGCCCGTTGTTTCTTACTCTTTGGATCTTCTGGTTCTAGAGCATCATAGTGCCCGCTAGTTACACTTCCAGTAAACAACAAGTTTGCCTCGCTGTGTTCTGGATCTCCGTAACTTGTCATGATATCTTTGGTACCACAGTTGTAAATACGAATGTACAGGGAGTATTTATTAGAGACGGCAGCGAGTTCTATTTCTCCAGCATATGTGCAGTTTTTCCCCATGTAAGTAGCATAACTGTCAACATCTGTGAGCATTCCGTCAGCAGTTTCATATGCATAACTGTAAGGTTGATAGGATGCCCAGTTTTCAACCACATATTGAACAACCTGCTGTCTTAGATCTTGTGGATTAATACATAATCCAGTTTTACTAAGCAGGTAGGATGCTGAATGGAAAAAACAATTTCCATCTCCCGGCACACGAATGATACGAAATGTCTTATTTTTGGTAACAAAATGGTCGTATATATATGACTTGAGCATTTGTAGCTCGATGTTGTCCTTTGGCTCTATTGGTTTCTCCATCTTTGTAATGGCATCAAAGTGGAGGCGGTCACCTTGTCCAGAAACCAACAAGTAACAAGTGTGACCTTCTTGTTTTCCATACCAATCTACCAGTCTTCCTGTTATGTAACTGTATACTCTAATGCTCAGAGAAAACTTTTCGGCCACAACTTCTAATTCACACTTCCTTGCGTAGGTCAGGTCAGCGCCCATGTAACTTGCATAGGCATCGCTGTCTGTTACGTACCCTTCACTGGTCTCATATACTTTAGCGAAATCTTTATATTTTTCCCAATTCTCCGTTGCACACCTTACCACTTCCATCCGCAAAGGTGCTGGGTGGATATATACCCCAATCAACGCCAGCAGGTAACTTACTGCGTGAAAAAAGCAGTTACCATTCTCAGGTGTCCTTTTGATTTTAAATTTAGTGTTCCCGGAACTTAGAAAAATATCTGACTCATCCATTTTTTACAGATATTTTAAATTGATTTGCCTAATTGAAAAATTTGTATAAACTAAAATGTGGAAGTATTTATTAAAATAAATAGTCAAATAGTAATGCAAATGGCCGTTAAATTATGCAGGCAAAGAAAAGTTGATTGAACACAAAATTCAAGTTGGATTACTACAATCCGATGTTAATATAAAAGCCAAGGGTGACAGACAATCGATAATTATATATTATTTAACTAAAAAGTACTCGGTATAGTTATAAAAAGAGTATTAAATAATACTTATCGTTTTGCTGCAAGCAGGAAGAAACACAATTTACGTTAAAAAGAGCGGGAAATCGACACTTTCGCTGTTTATGTCGCGTCATCCACAGCGCTTAACGTGATCTTACTGAACCAATTAAAAACTTCGCGAATCGTAATTTGACTTTTCTAATGATGACATGATTTGAAATACTTTCCAAGTATTTTTAATCTATAAAATTTTTGTTGCGATTTTACACAGTGATTACAACATTATTTTTTAGAAAAAATATCTTAGTTGAAATGCTGGGTAGATAAATAATAAACATGTTTACCGATTGTAAATCGCTTATTTGTTTGTCATAATTATCTAAAACAGCAGCCGCTGGTCAGATTTTTTTTTCCAATTGACAAATCTTGATCTATGGAGAATTTCGTTACGGGTCAAAATCTCTATGACGTCATATTATAAATGACGTCATATAGGGTCACCGTTCGCTATTAATTATTAGAACATCTGAGGTCCGTTTCATATGGGACATATGATCAGTGCGGATCGCCAGGGTGGCTAACTGACTTGCTTCAAATGCAGGGCAAAGTAGGATTAGAATGATAAATACCGGCACGAATACGTAGAAAAGAAAATTTCAAAGATATCACATCAAAACCGCCGGGCCTGGGCGTAAAAAGAACGCACAGTCTGTCGCGTATCGGCCGATCACAGACGTTTTCAAAAAAATGAGAGCGTCAGTATCCGACAAACTATTATAGACTTGACTACTAGACAATTGTTGATGGACCGCACCGGCGATCTCTACTAACAGTGCGTACTGATGGTGGCATGTAAAATGGCACTAAATGTGAGTCAAAATGATTCGAGTATCTGCTGTTGTAAAAATCAGTTGCGCATAAAAAGGCCGTGTATCAGACAATTGAAATCGAATTTTTGGGTCGATAGTTCAATATCTGAAAAGTTATGTAATTAAATTGTTGGCGAGTCTTATGTTAGTTTAAATACATCGGGAGCGATCAGGCCTAAGACCGAGATCGCCTAACTTACACTGGGCGGCTAGCCACAGCAGTTGAGGCCAAAACCAAATTAAGTTAGAATGTAAAAAAAGTGAATACCTAACCCCTGTTTTTTGTATGTAATCTAATAATAGTGGGCAATAAATGTAAATACATTAATTTTATTTCGTTTTCGTAGCAAACTTACTCGTATTTTTCATGTACTTATTAGCGTTTTCCCCAATTTCACAAAGCCCGATAAATACGGCCGGTAATTAATCAAGGCTTCAGACGACAAATCACAGCTTCAGAATACTTGGTTGTCATGGAAAAACCCGAATTATAGTCTGTGATGGGTCGTCTGAAACCTTGATTATCTAACCGGCCGCTAAATATTTCTTTGAGCTTTGTGAAACTGGGCATTGATATTGCAAACAAGTGGAAAGTAGTTATGTGGAAACTAATTATGTAAATCACAAATAAATTTTACTTGGTTTTTTTAAATGATCTTGGTTTCTGTGTGGATGTTATAATTTGTAATAATTAGTTAAATCCTTAAATCACACAATATGGTTTTTTTCACTTGCACATTATAAGCTCTAGATGTCAAACAAAAAATCACTATAACTAGGACCAGAAAAGCTGACTACAGTCACCAGTTTATTGTGAATGCAGGTGTTAAGTGAAATAAGGAAGTACTTTTTATTAAAGTAAATAAAAACTTTTATCTACAAATCCATGACAAGCAAATGTACACAATATTATTTACGAGTGACGAGTCAAATTGAATAGACAGGTTGCAAATACTCTTTTGATGTTAACAATCTGGTTTTAACTTAAAATGTGAATGTCTTTAAGAAACGATCATGCATAAGCTGTAGTAATATAAAAAATAAAGTGAAAATGACATGTGGGTATGGTTCTATTTTTAACATGCCCTTCTTAGTTAGGTATGACTGTTTAAATATTTTAATTCATGTATCTTAGGCATCAAATAAACGAATGAAAATTTAAAAAAAACATCCTTATTAAATTTAAAGTTATTCAGTGTGATTCAAAAACTTTAGTTGTCAAGAAAATCAATTTTTTGTTTTCAACTTCTAAAGGTTAAATTCCAGTCACTTTATTAATAAGTTAATGTTTTGTATCATAATCATTTACTTACTTATAAAATTATTTCCACTTAATGTGAGCAGTATAATTTAATCATTAATTTACTATGGAGCCCATGTTCTCTTGAAATCTAATAAACTAATGCTACACAAAGACTGTGGCTATATGAACTGGGTTTTCAGTTTAAAGCCAACGATTCCGAAAAGAAAAATATTTCTGTTGGTTGTCTTAATTTCTTGCAAATAAAGCCTAGGCATTGCAGTTTTACTAAAATTCTTTGTTTTATATTTATTTTTGATAATATCAATGTCGATGGAGGATTTATTATTGACCAAAAATAATTTATATTAATGTCTGAATAATTGAACACTTTAACAAAGTTGAAAGTTATCTCGTAGGTGCATCATACATCAGGTTTTCTATCTAATGGCGCGGGCGGGCAACGCATGGCGACCTGTGGCAGATCTCTTCACCAGAGATACTGGTCGTCCAGGAATAACTTGGGCATACCTGGAAGTGACTTGCGGTTACAATCATTGTTTGTTATTTTGTGGCTAAAATTACCCAATATGCATCGCTAGGCATCGTTAGTTAAAAATCCAGAGCTGGGAATGCAGCTGTGCCAGTGACTCATCCCACTTTACATGTTTAAACACTATAAGAACTGCAACAAAAGCCTGGGACAGCGAAAGCCATGACAGCCGACGAAAGCTGCATAAACTAGGCCTACTACGTGATAGCGCCCCAGAAACGACTTGTAAAATTGCAACCTGGAATGTACAGTGTGTAAGCAGTAAAGGAAATGGGACTTTCAAGAGATAAATGCACGAGGGTTTATATATTGTACACGCGTTACATAATACGAAATGGGCTCGGTGGGGACCTTGTGGGTGAACCTATGCATATGGTCTGGTGTTGAAAGAAATAGAATGCTTATGACAATCTGGGATTCGGTATAATGATAAATGAAGGACTATGGCATGTGTAAGAGATTATTGCTTCTCCAAGAGTAATATGGGTATGAACCCATAAAGAGCGACAGTGCAAAGTATATAAAAGAAAAATGCCAAAGTTGTTAGAGCAAAAGAGAGTACAGGAAATTGAGAAGTTAGTAGCAGTAACCAGAAGTGGAAATGAAGGACGCTAAGAAAATGCAGAATGATTTTGAACAAGATATTGTTTTGGAAGTGAATAAAAATGACAAAACAAGGTGGAAGAACGATTGAGGTGAAAACACATAATGAAGCCATGGTATATGGAACAAGGAGGGCGTGCGAGAATGGTTAAAATAATGATGAAGAAATTAAAGAATGGAAAAGCAACAGGTGTTGATAAAATTAATGGTGAAAGTATGGATGCTGGAATTTGACTATGCGGCTATGTGAATCGTTTAACATGTGCATATAAGTAGCAATGGAGTGGAAGGACACTATCATTGTAGCCTTGTATGAAGATAAAGGAAACAAGACTGAATGCAAGATTATCAAGCAATAAGTTTATTAAGTATTGTGGGCAAGCTATTTGGGAGAGTATTAATAGAAAGAGGGAAACAGCTGACTGAGGGAAAGATTTGGAATGTTCAATGTGGGTTCATGACATGAATATACCGTACTGACCAACAACTATTCTCACTTCAACAGGTGTTGTAAAGAAAATAAGTTGCACATTTGTAGATTTGGAGAAAGGGGATGATCTTGTAGATAGACAGAATCTGCAAAATATTTGAAACAATGTGGTGTGGATGATTTCCTAATTTAAGGTATTAAATCACTATATGATGTCAGTGGAGCAGGTGGGCGAACTAATGGAATACTCAGTGACTATTCTAGAACTGAATAGGGTGTCAAACAGGGAAGGGTGATGTCTCCATGGTTATTCAACATATTCATGGACAAATATATGAGAGAAATTTGCTCGGAGACAGTATACATAAAAATGAATGCTTCTGAGGTAAAAGTGTTACTGTATGCTGGTGATGCAGTACTACTTAGTGAATCTAAAAAGGAAGTGAAACGATTGTTTGAAAGACTAGTAACTGTAACAAATACATACTATTTAAATGATGAATCTACCCTTAAACGCAGAGAAGACTAAAGTTATTGTGTTGAATAAAGAGGATGAAACAAGTAATCGCAGTCTCTTGATAAATGGTAGTTTAGTATAGGAAGTAAAGGCATTTAGATATTTAGGAACTGTTTTCAAATTGGGGAAGAATAGGTGATAAGCTATAGTATGGTAAATGCAGGTACAAACACGCTGGGGGCTACTGTAGCTAGGAGTAAATGTTTATTGTCTTATTAGGGTCGGCTAGACTTAAAAGCTTTTCAAATGTATTAGCTTTACCATTTATTCAGTTAAAAGCACATTTTAATAGTGCAACAGAAAAGTAACAAGTATTCTTAAAAATTAATAAACAACTGACATAGACATATGGTTACACTCTTGCAACCCAAAATCCCCTAGACCATGAATGTTCTCTTTAGAGTTCACGGGTAGGCAACCAAACATACACCTACTCCACATCTCCTTCCTTAAGTATCCAGCAAACGTGCTGGACGACGATGCTGCCGTTTACTTCTTCGAAGAACAGGGGTTGCATCTTGTTCACTTGCTTGGGGAATTTCTCCATTCTGTTGTTCACTCAATTCCAATGATGGTGGGTCTTCCTCGACTGCTGTAGGGACAAAGCTTGTATTTCCTTTGGAGGTTCAATGGAGTCAGCGGAAGAAGGCAAAGGATGTAAAAACTTCCTGTTCCTCCTATACACACCTTTGCGGCTTTTAACCAGATATGATCGTGGAAATTCAAGTTTCTCTTGTACTTCTGCTTCCTGTCTCAGGCCCGATATCCAGACTTTGTCTCCCAACTGTTAATTCCGGTAAGTCTCTGGCTTGATGTCGTTTGTCGAAATTTCTCTTTTGGATTCTTTTAGCTTCTGTCTCCCTTTTCACTAGAAGTTCTTTATTGGGCGCCCTTGGTTCTAATTTACAAGCTATGAGAGGAACGCTACCTCTGAGTTTTCTACCCATTAACAGCTCTGATGCTCTGAGGCCATTATGGAGCTGTGTCGACCTTAAGGCTAGTAGCATCTTGTACGGATCATCACTTTTCTCAAAATGCTTCTTGAAATTTTTTACTTGATTCCCAATGAATCCATTGCTTTAAGGATAGTGAGGACTGGACGTGACGATCTTGAAGCCATAATCTTTCGAAAATTCTTTATATTCAGACCCTACGCTCTGTGAAAATTGGGTCCCGTTGTCACTTCGCACCACTTCTGGAACACCATGTCTAGCAAAACCGGACTTTAAATGGGTGATGATTGCTTTTGAAGACATGTGTTCAAGTTTGGCGACTTCAATGAATCTAGAATAATAATCAGCTACTATGATATACCACTGACCCTTCAACTTCAGCAAATCAGTTCCAACTTCTTGCCATGGGCGGTCTGGAAACTTTGAAGTGATCAGGGTTTCTACTTGATCTGTTTGATTTTTTATGCACTGAACATAATTTTTTATCACTTGTTCTAGCTGAACAGACAAGCCAGGCCACCATACTGACCGACGGGCAAGGGCTTTGCATTTGGTGATACCTTGATGACCTTCATGGAGCTTGCTGATAATATAACTACATAAGCTTCGTGAAATCAATATTCGAGCATCTTTCATTAACAACCCTTGTTGGATTAATATTGTGTGTCGATGTTCCCAATATGGAGTAGCTTTCTCTGATATTCTGTGTCTAGTCGGCCAACCCTCCATGCAATATTTTCTCAGCTCACAGCAAATTGGATCTTTCAACTGCCCATCAATAATCTCTACCAACCTGTTGTCAGATGATGGAAGATTACTTACTACTGTTTGAACATAGGCAGTAATTTCTTCTGACAGTTCTTGATCGCCATGTGTTTGAAGAGGGGCTCTTGAAAGGGCATCAGCAACATGTAGCTTTGAACCTGGAGTATATTTAATTCTGTATGAATACCTTAGTAATCTCAATCTAATTCTTTGCAATCTTGGGGTGAGGCTATCCAATTCTTTGGACCCCAAAATAGACACTGAGGGTTTGTGGTCTGTCTCGATGTCAACAGTCCTAACAGTTATGTAATTAGAAAACCTTTCACAGCCCCATGCAACAGCAACAGCTTCTTTTTCGATTTGAGCATACTTTCGCTCACTTTTTGACAATGTCCTCGATGCAAACTCTACAGGTTTATATCCATTACTATCAGGATCACGTTGCAACAAACAGCATTCCACTACGTAAGCACTTGTGTCTACAGAAAGCAATGTTTCTTTGGAAGAGTCGTATAACACTAAAACTGGAGAATTAGAGATTACATTTTTCAGCTTTCTGAACGCTCTTTGCAGACTCTCATTCCAAACCCATTCTTTATCATTTATTAGAAGGTCATATAAAGGGTTTGCTACAGTTGAAAGATTTGGTATAAATTTTCCAACAAAATTCACCATACCCAGGAAGCGTTTCAATTCTGTAACTCCTTGTGGTGCAGGCAAGTCTTCTATGGCATGTATACATTCCGGATCAGGAAGGATTCCGTCTTTTGAAACAATATGTCCCAGCAACTTGATAGATGTTTTTCTAAATTCACATTTGTCCGCGTTTAGGGTCCATCCAGCTTCTTTAAGCTTATCTATCACTCTTATCAGTTGCTTGTCATGTTCTTGAACGCTCTTGCCAAAAATTATAACATCGTCAAAATGGCATATCACACCAGGCATGTTACGCAGCACATTACTTATTTGCTTCTGGAAAATTTCAGGAGCTGAACTGAGTCCAAATGGTAACCGTTTAAACTGCCATCTGCCAAATGGTGTCAGAAATGTTGTCAATGACCTACATTCCTTTTGTAAAGAAATCTACCAAAACCCACAATTGGCATCGATTTTGCTGAATATTTGAGCACCTTCTAACTGGCTCAACGTTGATTCAATGTCCGGTATTGGAAAGGCTTCTCGTTGTACACTTTCATTCAGCTTCGTCAAGTCAACACAAAGTCTTATGTTGCCATTTGCTTTTGGAACAATAACTAGTCCCGCACACCTGTTGGCTTATCAACAGGTTCAATAACACCTTTTGCCCACATCGAATCTAATCCCTTTTTTGACTGTCTCCCTCAACGGTATTGGTACTTGCCTAGGAACACATATTGCATATGGAGTTGCTTTTGGCTTCAATGTAATAGTACAAGGTTGATTTGTATTTCCAAGTCCTTGGAACATACTTTAATACAGCCGCCTTGGATGAAAACAAACATTGTTTGAATGTTCATTAACTTGAAAAAGTTTGTGCATTAACCCAACTTCTCTGAAGTTTTATGCCCCAATAAGACAGGTTGTGCACTTAAAACCACATTAAAATTTTCAGTCAAACTAACTTTTCTGCATTCAACTTCAGCTTGGAATATGCCAGTTACCTGTAGCAAGTTGCCACCTGGACCACTGACTATATTTTCAGCTGAACGTAGCATATGTGAAGAAAATTTTGATTTATATAAGCTTTCTGGTATGACACTGACGTCTGCTCCAGTATCCACTTTGACAGTCACATTTCTACCACATATTTGTGCTTCAATTTGTCATTTTTCTGCATCACCAGCAGAAATTTCCCCAATAAAGGCTGCATCCTCTTCAACTAGAAACACTGCATTTACACTTTTATTAGTACTGTTTTTTAAACAGACACGGGCATAATGTTCTTTTATTTTGCACTTCCCACATATTGCATTTCTTGCAGGACACTTAGCTTTTTGATGCAGTTGTGCAGAACCACACCAATAACAATGCTTGTCTTTATTTACAGCATTTGTTTGTGAACTTCGCTTACTCTGTTGTTTATTCCATCTTTCACCGCTTTCTTTTCTGACTGCGTCTACTGCCATGGGCTGACGAAAAGCTCCTTGTTGCTGCTTAACATTCTCAGATTGACATGCAATAGTTACAGATTTGTTTAAAGTAAGTGTAAATTACATCTGCAGATTTTCAGACAAATTTTTGTCCTTGATTCCAACAATTAGCTGGTCAAGAATGGCTTCCTCCACAAATCCAACAGGAAAATCACAATTCTCAGCCATTTTATGCAAGGCAGTGACAAATTCTTTGACTGTTTCGTCTTCTTTTTGGTGTCTGGTATGAAATAAATACCTTTCGTATATTACATTTCTCGCTGGTATAAAATAATCAGTGAATTTTTTCAATATGACATTAAATTTGTCTGCATCCTCCTCACGTAGTTTAAAAGACTGGAACACAGCTTCTGCTTGTCTCGCCATGAGGTATATTAATGAATTCACTTGGTATTTTTCAGCTTTAACATCCAACCCTGAAGCACTGCGAAATCGCAAGAACCGCTATTTCCACTGTTCCCATTCATCTGCTTTAAAAGTGAACTGATCAGGAGCTGGTATTTAATATACTGGTGCGTTTTTCACAGCACATTCCACAGGTTCTGTATTTGGGTCCGGCATAATTCTTTATTTCAAACTTCGACGTAAATATCAAATGAAAGAAAAGAAATACTACAATACCTGCTTCGCTGCCACCATGTTGTATTAGGGTGGGCTAGACTTAAAAGCTTTTTTTCAAATGTATTGGCTTTACCATTTATTCAATTAAAAACACATTTTAATATTGTAACAGAAAAGTAACAAGTATTCTTAAAAATCAATAATCAACTGACATAGACAGATGGTTACACTCTTGCAACCCAAAATCCCCTAGACCAAGAATGTTCTCTTTAGAGTTCACGGGTAGGCAACCAAACATACACCTACTCCACATTTATCTATACAGGCCAAAGTGGCTGCTTATAACAGCATATACAGTCCTATATGGGTGTGAAAGTTGCGTGTATTAAACAGAGCATGTGAGAAAATTGAATCTGTTAGAATGGACTACCTGAGACGAGTAAAACAAGGAGGGATAAAGTTAAAAATATAGGGGTTCTAAACCAATGTAATGTGGAATAGTCTATTAAATTATCATTATCATATTATTAAAATAAGATGATGCCGAATGCTGAGATGGTTGGACACAGAATGACTAGTATAATTTATAGAGAGCATATGAATGCAGTGAGACAGTGGAAGACTCAGGAAAGGATGGTCGGATGTTGTGGACAATATATTAAAGGAGTAAGATGTCAGTTTACGTAATTCTAAAGCATTTATGCAGAAATGTATGAATGTGGAAAAAGCAAAAATAGCATGTTAGGACAGAAGTACATGGAGAAATATTGTTAGAAAATAGCATAGGCCTTGTGGTGTGCCTACCACTTTCTGGGAATGGGTGATGGGTAGTAGTAGTAGTTGTAAAAATGTGTTTTCTCAAGTATGATATTTTTAGAGCTTAAGTATGGAAAAAAACAATATCCGTATATATTGGACTTAGTAACAAAAAAATAATTAAGTTTGTTAATTATTGCTAAGTTAAAAAAACAATTTATGATTTGCAGTTCTACATTCCCATGACTTATTGTAGGATTATATCATTGTGTTGGTTTGTGTGTTGTCTTGTTTCATGGCTGTGGTCGTCAGACCATTCGCACATTTTTTCCGACTTGTGGTGGTTTCAATTCCACATTTATTTTAGTTTTAATGCAGTATTTTAATAAATATTTAGGAGTATCCTTCACTTAAAACACTCTTTAACAGTTACAAGTGAATGTGTCTTATTTAAATCCAGATGTAGAAACTCTTTCCCTGGCTTCACAGGTGTCTGTTTTCTTCTCTTGTGAAGCCTGAGGAAACTACACCTGTATTTAGTATGGAACGGTTTCATCAAGTAAGGGCAACAACAATTAATGTGTCATATTTCTTTAAGAATCACCATTATAGGATAAAACCAGCTTTTTAGTTTTCTTACAATGTTTAACCAGGTGCAAAAATTACAATTAATTAACAAAATTTAACATGTGTTTCACAAAAATGTTTAACATTTGAATTTTTTAAAACATTTATTTCTCTGCTTAATAAAACTGCATTCAAATACAATATCAGGAAACACCATGCCTGCTACCATGTTGATTCTCTATTGACAATTCAATTTAGTTGAAATCGTTTTGCGATGTAACAATCTTCTTTGAAGTTTTCTGCAACAAAGAGAAAAGTTAGAATAGGTACTAGTAAAAATCAAGAATAGAAAAAAAATAAAGTTTAATAAAACTGCCTAGAACCTAGAAACATTTTTGAACCGTGTATAAGAAACATAAATAAATCATCAAATGGGGTTTTGAGGATTGCATAACCGAAAGATCAAGAACAGTTATAAGGATTGTTATCATAGAGTAGGTTTTGAAGACAAAACATTGTTGTATAATAGTGTGTTACCCGACTCTAATAATTTACTAGATCTAGAAAATCGTAGGTCAAAGAAACTTACACTATTATGACAGTTTTGAAACTTTGTTAAATGTGAAGAAAAACTTCATTAAGTAATTTAAGTCTTAGCCTTATTTACTCAAGTAGTGCAGCAAATGAGGTGTGATATGAGAACTTAAAAACTAAACTATTAATGGGCGATTTAGCTCAAAATATTATAATAATTTTAAACGATTAGAAGAAACGATTTTTTTAAAATAAAGTTTCTAACATGGGCTAAATAATTAAAAATGAAATGAACCTGAGCTATTGGTATTGGACCTCACAGCACTTATGGTGGCTGTCATTCAAAGCGGTTTTCCAACCACCATGATGGAGCTAGCAAGAATAAAAGCTCTTCAGGATTCCATAACAAAAGCACTTGAGGAAATCCCTCCAGAAGGACCTCAAGTGCGACTTGTTAAATCAAACAGGCCAGGATACCTCGTCATGGCATGTGCGGATACTGTAAGTGCAGAGAACTGTGTCCCGTGCCAGCCATATGAAGGCGCAAGCAGTAGGCAAAGCTCCAGCTGCCGGGGTACAACTGTAGACTTCCTCCATGGAGGAACTAGAGTAGATACAGTGATGTCCCTTCTTCAAAGGCTCAAAGCTACATGAAGGAGTGATATAATGTAAGATCCACCTGCTTTTCCCAACCTTTATCAAAACATTAAGATCATTTCATTGTGTCATCTATCAGGACATTTAGACATTTTGTGACGGTAGTAAAATCTATTGTTTGTTTATGGGTAATTACGTAACCAGGTATCTCAATATCTTGTGGTAACCCAGTAGATTTTATTATTTTGAAGAACATTGCCACCACATTTTGCTAACTGGACGAAGTGGATGTTCTAAACCACTTTTATGGGCTGACAAATCCTATACCAAAGAAAAAGTTAAGCAAGGATTTGAAGATTCAAAGTGTAAATAATGGCATGGGAAAACTAAGAACAAATAGATTGACAAAATATAGAGATTAATGTTATAAATTAAAAGATATAATATTCAGCTTTTTTGGCGGTAATATTAATATATTTTTTTAATTGTGGGATAGCCGTCAGTTGCAAAATAAAAACTCTTTATTAAATTGCTGAGCTTTCGGAATGATTTATTCTACTATCAAGGCTACAACATGGAAAGAAACATGTTTACAACTTACCTAAAAATCATACAAAGGTTTTATATTTACATATAAAGCTAGTTTTACTAACATAACAAAACTTTGTGAAAATTTGATTGAAGTCTATAAAAGTCAAAACTGACATATGCAACCTATTATGTATTTTTTTTTATTATTATTTTTTTTTGTCTAGGCAATATAAATAGGGGTAGTGAAATTTTCTTAATGTAAGAGATCGATATGTAAAAAAAAGTTAGATGTTTCCTAATTCAAAATTATATGGGTGTTATGTCTTGTCAGATAAATTTGATAGTGTTTGTCAGTTAATAATTTTTTCAAGTCCAAGTAAAACTCTTTTATATATAAGTATTTAAAACCTTTGTATGTTTTCTATTTAAATTGTAAAAACTTTTTTTCTGTCCATATTGTAGCCTTGATAATGGAATAAATCATTTCGAAAGCTAGGGAATTCAATTAAGAGTTTTAATTTTGCAACTGACTGCTATCCCTTGATTTAATATATGCGCGCGCGCGTGTGTGTGCGTGTGTGTAAAATTGAAATTTACTTATAGAAGTTGAAGAATCTACAACATTTTGTTGGCTGCATTGATGGCACCCCTCATCCATCTTCTGATGAATCTAACTTTATTGCTGAAACCATCGTCAGGTCTAACAGTGTATTTTGGTGAAATGAGTTCCACCAAGTCTACTTATCCATCCTAATCAGTTGCAGTATTAATCATCACTTACAATGTGGCCACCAAGAGACAAGTATTAGTTTTTAGCTTATAATTTTTTACCTTTATACAATTCAATTATCTCACCCATGCTTGGCATCTTGAAGTTGCAAGAATTTCATACTGTTGGTAACGTCACTTTGTTCCATTGTTAACAACATTCCTAGTTTACTGTGGGAATACATTTTTATTTTGTATTGATTACAGTAACTTGAAAACAGCACATGTAAACAGAAAAAAAAAATAATTATCTCGCAGTATCTGGACTCTTTTTGATTAATTTACTTACATGGGCAGTCACCCTTTAATGCTTCCATCATTAATGCTTTGCAGTTGTTGCCGTCCAAGTGTCCTCATCCAAAATAGCATATTGTTGGTTATATCACTTTGCTCCATTGTTGGCAGAGCATTCCTGGTTTACTGTAGAACACGCTCTCCTATACAAATGGATTTTTATATTCTATTGATTACAGTAACTTGAAAGCAGCACATGTAAACAGAAAAAGATATAATCAGCTCGCAATATCTGAACTGTTATTGATTAATTTACTTACATGGACAGTCACCCTTTAATGCTTCCATCATCAATGCTTCGCAGTTGTTGCAGTCCCAGTGTCCTCATCCAGAATAGCTTGGTAACACCACTTTGCTCCGTGGTTAACATAGCATTCCTAATTTACTGTGGGAACATGCTCTCCTTCACAAATAAATTTTTATATTTATACGTCAATGCGTATAATACATGTAGCGCAACAGCCAATACGGACACCCAGCTATTGGAATTGATTAAAGACGCCAAAGAAGGAATAAGTAAAAGAGATGAAGAAGCCATAAAAAAGATGATCGAAAATCTAGACCACAGAAAGGATGAAGTAGAAAGTAAAACAGAAGTTAGTAAAATGGAGAGTGAACAAGTGGACCAAAGAAGAAAAGCCAGAAAGTAAAGTAGAAGACAATAAAATGGAGACTGAAAGGGTAGAACATACTGTTTAAGATACTACATTAGAGGCATTGACAAATCGGCAACAGTTTAGTGAATGTATATGTTGACACAACTGTTGGTGCCTGGTGAACTCGGCCAGTGTTTTTGCTCAATTAGCGATAATAGAAGGTAAAAAGTGAACTATAGTGCTATAGACGTTTGGTAATAAGAGAAATATGGTTGGTGTGTTTATTGTCAGAAAATAGTTAGTTGAAAAGCTGTGTTTTGTTAGTCACCAAATAGAGAATCTCAAAGAACATAACAACTTGTAGATGTCAACCCCTTCCCACCCCACCCTTACTGGTGTCTTGACCCATACAGTATTACATTCCAGATAGTAAGTCATATGTGTACCAAGTTTGCTTGAAATAGCTTGAGGCATTCCACAACATACTTATAAATATACATGAACACATACATGCATTTTTATATGTACGTAGATAAATAATTTAAAAAAATAAATTGTCTCCATGAAAAAAACAAACAAAATAGTTTAAAGAAAAAAAGAAATTTCAATGAAACTCGCCATAACGAGCTAACAGTGCAGCAATGTACAGGATGACAAGACAAAGGGCGTATGATGAGAAGACAAGGTAAATAACCACTGGCTCAGAATCTTAATTTGATACTCACATGATAAAATAATTTGAGAAACTGCCTGCTCATATTCATTATCTTAACATGTTAACTACACAAAACAAAGATAAATTAATTTTAAATGTCGCCTCAGTTATTTAAAGAAATGCATGGTCGCACCTATTAACTGTAAATACAATTTTAACTGGAAAATTACTGAAAATTAGTAAGGGGAAGATATGAATTGCTTTCTTGACAGAAGTGAAACCAAATGGGTATATTTAAAATGTGACAAGCCAAGGGATACCAGTGAATAATAATAAAACATGTTAAAAATTATAAAGGCTTTAATCTGTGAAATAAAAACTGAAGAAAAAAACGATATTTTTAAAGTAATCGACATCTGATGCATGAATTCTGCTCAGTAGTTAACTCTTTAAATATTGTAAAATATATTTGTATTCTCTTTAAAATTACATTAAAACAGATGTGACGTTTTGAAATTGGTGATCTCTGATGTAGTTTAATCTAAAAAATTAAGCAACTGTAAAAATTAAGAGACGGAAGTGGGTGAGAAACAAATTTGGAAAAGGATTAAATTTGGAGGCGTCACAGGCAGATATGTATATACAGCTGTTCTCCTAAGAACTACCTCATGAAATGACACCGATGTATATATATATATATATATATATATATATATATATATATATATATATATATATATATATATATATATATATCGTCAAGCTGCCTTTGACCTAAAAAGTTAAAGGATGGCAACACAGTGAGTTAGCTTCAGGTAGTTTGTAGGGTGTTATAGTTTAATTTTTAGTATTGTACCTATGATCGCCAAGTGGAGTTTACCAAAGGAGTGATATTGACTGTTGAATGGATAGACAGAATGTTAACGTGATTAAATTCTCTTCTTTTTTTTATCACATTTAGGGTAGGGTAGTCCAAGTAGTGTGTATATTTGTGTATTGATAATTGTAAATAAATAGTTTTCACCGAACTTAAGATTATAAGACCTTTTTTTTTTTATTTGACCAGCATAAATATTATTATAAGTATTAGCATTTGTATTAACACAGGTGGCCATCCTATGTCTTTGTAATTTAATTATAAAATAGCCAATTTAAAAAAAAAATTAAGCAATGTCTTGGTCACATGCTACAGTTAAGGATATTCTGCTTCACATTCCAACAGATTCTGCAGAGGTATTTGGTGTCATCCAATCACTTATAACACCAGTGCGGTCAAATATGTTGAAATACGTACTGCTGTTTTGAAATCTTGTGCGGATGGGCTAGCAGAGTCTCTCAGTTATATTGTCAATAAACGCTTTGAAACAGGAACTTACCACAGTCGACTGAAATTAACAATACTGATACTACTATATAAAATAGGAGACAAGTCAGTTCTCTCTAGTTACCAGTCGCTTGCACTTCTACCAGTAATTTCAAAAATAATTGAACAGCTAATACTGGAAAAAAACCAAAGAAATTCATTAAAAAAAATAGAATTGTAACTATTATGCAGGGTGCATACATAGAGCAACGATCTACACAGAGATCACTTTATCAGGCTGTTAAAGAAATTCTTCTAGGATTAAACAATAAAGAAAAGGTAGCAGTGCTCTTTCTTCATTTGCCAAGCACCTTTGATAGTGTAAATTATGACACACTATTTAGAAAACTAGAGATTATGGGGTTTAGAGGCATCTCCCTTGATCTCATAAAATCTTACCTAACTGCACAGAAGCAATGTGTTAATAAGAGATAGTATATCCAGAAAATCATTGACATCAGACTGGATGGAAGTGAAAAGGGGCATCTCACAAGGTACAATTTTAGGCCCAAAATTTTATATACAAATGACCTACCATCATTACTAAATTATCAAATGGTGCTTTTTGCACATGGCACATCTTTGATTTTGAGGAGCAAAGAAGAGATATCTGTTTGTATTTGTGAAGCACTCAGTATCTTGGAGAAATGGTTGAGTGTAAACAGGTTGAAAAGGTTGAAATTGAATCTCAGAAAAACAGTATTGATACAATTTGTTAATAAGGAGTCCCTGAGTGCACCACTTAAAGTAAATTACAGGCACAGAAATTATCTCAAGTAAAAATATAAAGTTTCTGAATAGACTCTCTTCTAAATTAGAAATCCCATGTGAGTTGTTTGGCTGGTTTCATTGCATTATTTGCATTTGCGATGCGTACAGGGACTGGTGTAAAAAATCGAGAGACAGAACTTATGGCCTATCATGCATTTGTCGAGTCTCACGGAAGTGTGGACTCATGTTTTGGGGCAACTCGGCAGAAGCATTTAGAATATTTAAGCTACAGAAAAGGTATATATATATAAGCAGTTATCAACATGAAGAAAAGCGATAGCTGTGTTGAAATCTTTAGGAATTAATGGAATACTTACCCTTCCTTGTCTATATATATATATATATATATATATATATATATATATATATATATATATATATATATATATATATATATATATATATATATATATATATATATATATATATATATATATATATATATATATATATATATATATATATATATATATATATATATATATTGTGTATGCTTTGCTCACAACCATTATGGGGAAATGAAATTCTGCAGAAACATGAACTTTCACATGGTCACAGAACATGTGGGTTGCTAAATCATAATGTGGTTCCACCCAGGACACATAAAGATATATAGTCATCTGCCAAGTACTCTCAAAGAGATGCCATCTTCCAAATTCAAATACACTGTGAAGAACCATTTTCTGGAAGAAGCCTAATATAAAGTACAAACCTTCCTCAAGTGTAAATTTTGACATGATTTGTGTTGTTTGTCGAACTTCATTTTGTTGTTTTGTACAACTTGTTTGTTTTTTATATTTTGTTTTGTACAACTTGACTTTTTATTTGCATTATGACGTGCCATAAGCATAATGTACAATTTGGCGAAATAATTATTATTATTATTATTATTAAGGAGGTTGCGTGGGTGCATTAGCAAACCCGAACAAGTGGCCCTTCTGAACCACCTTTATTTAACTCGAGAACTGTTAATATTGACAGCCTCCATGAGTAATAGGCTGTCTTTTAAATGTCGCTGCTCACTCCTTAAATCTGTGTTTACAGTGTGCAAGAAAAAAAGAATGGGCGAGGAAAAAAATGGCTTATATTTTTGCAATTTTGCTAACGATAAAGAAAAGTGTTAAATACAAAAAACACAGTTCAAATAAGGTTGTTTGCAAAAACTATAAATGGTAGTATTTGTTGTAAAGCGTAAGAAAACAGGTAATACATAATATTTATGTAAGAATAGACACTTCATTAAAAAGTAGTTGCTTTATTTGTGAATAGTTATGATAAGAATAATTAGGCATAAGTAACAATAGACCTACCCAGTCAACACAATTACATCGTATCAATGTACACAGTATGTAACAAATGTGACTTTAATATCGTATCAATGTGCTATATAAAATACATGGGAGTCACCTGAATACGTTCTATGTCAGCAACAAAGCTACCTTATTAGTATGTCGCAAATATATTACATTGTTTTAGCTCAAACACGGCATGGTTATGTAACAATCATCTGGGAGACTATGTGAAAACTGGAACCTGTAATGAGCACTAATAAGTACACTTGGAGAAACCCAAATCACCACAACACATATTTTAGAGACCTTACGATCGTTTCGTTGACAATGTCAACATCTTCTGCGAAAACTGACAATTTTTTAGACAAAAATTTGTAAAATAATACATAAAACTCAAATTCTATACTACATACAGACTTGGAGACTACTTCTCTGGCTTCACTGTGAAGCCAGAGAAGTAGTCTCCAAGTCTGTATGTAGTACGGACCAGTTCACCAAGTAAGGGCAACAACAATCAATGAATCAAATTGTATACTTAATGTGTAATGAAGGTTAAAATAAGAGAATATATATATATATATATATATATATATATATATATATATATATATATATATATATATATATATATATATACTTTTAACTGGAATTTGAACCACCATAGAATGTAAGTTCCGAAGTTTTACCGATATCTACCGATACCTCCACCACCACCAAATTTGAACCAGTGGAAACAAAGAAAAATATAAGCGAAAAAATACTCATATTCTCATGCCAAAAGCTGTCAGAAATGAAAACGTTGCTTGAGTCATTTACTTTGACGTTTCATTTGACATATTTGTGAAAACAATTTATCAACTACTTATAATATGCATTATAGTTAGATAAAAAATGCAAAAGTGCAACAATATCGCAGTTATTAAAGCTCCTGAAATGGCCATGAAAATAGCATCCCACTCCAGATTTATAAACATAACCGACAGCAGATCATTAGTCCTGGCTCTGAAGGAGCCTTCTAATGTATTCAAGGACCCACTTATGAACATTATTAGATCCAAGTGCATGAATTTAGCAAGGTCTGGAAAA
Organism: Tillus elongatus; assembly: GCA_964006375.1. NCBI lineage: Eukaryota > Metazoa > Arthropoda > Insecta > Coleoptera > Cleridae > Tillus > Tillus elongatus. The sequence goes on from OZ023269.1 coordinate 123,381,257, forward strand.
ACGACTATAATTGTGTGGAGAAAGACACATGCTCACATCAGGGGCAATGAAGAAGATAAATTGCCAAAAAATGCGAGAGATCTTTTTTCTGCATGAAAATGCCACGCGAGGAAAGAATGGTCAGAACAATGAAACGAACAACAAGCCCTAGTAAAAAGTAAATTTCAACAAATATTTTCCACCTTTCCTTCTAAATCAATCTCAGAAATAGTCCCAACTAACAGAGTAATTTATATAACACTTATCTTTATTTTATTTTTTATTTCAACAACACACCACGACGGCTTACAGCCTAAATACTATCGTACCGTGGGTGTCGACAAGGAGGAAAGAGGCAGCTTGCTAATTCTGGACTTGAAGGTTTGGAGGTTCAGAGGAGAAGGAAAAGCATATGCCGGCAAGGAATTCCACAACTTGGAAGTTCTCGGGACAAAAGAGCACGCATAACAAGATGTTCTGTCTGGTGGCCTGGGCGGTAAAAGAGCGCATTCGCTTAGTTCCCCTGGTAAATCTGTTGGGAGCAGCAGGTGGAGGAACTATGGAAGAAAGCTCCTCTGAGCAGTGCTTGTGCAGATATCTAAAAGAGAGAGAGGTTACCAACGGCACGTCGGTGGGCAAGAGATGGCAGCCTTTGGGTGATCACCGATGAGAACTATAGCTCTCTTCTGAATGGAGTTCAGGATAGCGAGTGTAGAAGCGGCAGCGGCACTCCTGATGTGGCAGCAGTATTCAAGGTTTGGCCTTATTTGTGAAGTATATAAGGTATAGAGATTAGCCGGTGAAAAGTATTTGCGAGCCCGGAAGAGGAAGCCTAATTTTTTAGCAGCCGCTTCTGCAATTGATATGACATGTTGGTGCCAGTTGAGATTTCGATACACAGAAATGGCAACAAGTGAAAAGGACTCATTAGTTTGAACAACTTGATTACCCATTCTGATGGGTCTAGAGCTGGTGTATCTCTTACGAGTTAGAAAGCAAGACTGAGATTTGGTGGGGTTGAATTGTACAAGATTTCTACTTACCCAGTCTAATATTTTTTGGAGATCCACAGAGACAGAACCCTGCATGAGTCTCCGATCCTCATCTAATTGGGCTACAGAGACAGGCTAAGAATATTGTATATTTGAGTGGAGGGTGCTGTCGTCCGCGTAACTGTGAACTGGGTTGGATGTGCTAGAGAAGAGGTCATTGATGTGGAGAAGAAACAAAGTAGGGGCTAAAGCTGAACCTTGAGGAACTCCTGCATTAATTGGATACAGTTTAGAGGAATGGCCATCCACGACAACAGAAATGCTGCAGTTGGAGAGAAATTTGCTGTCCAGGTACAGAGTTTTGGTGGTAGGCCATAGGCCGGAAGTTTATTAAGCAGCGCTGCTTGCCAGACCTGGTCGAATTCTTTGAATATGTCTAGAGCGACAATCTGGGATTCACCGTGTAGTTCCATATACTTGCTCCAAGAATGGGTGACAAAGGAAAGGAGGTCGGCAGTTGATCTGCGCTGGCGGAATCCATACTGCCTGTCGTAGATTAGACTGTGTTTTTCAAGAAATTTTATCAATTCAGTGTTTATATACTTTTCCATAACTTTAGAGATGACTGAAAGCAGAGAAATATGCCTGTAGTAGCTGGGAAGCGCTTTGGATCCTTTCGTGTGGACCGGTTGTACTCGAGCAGTTTTCCAGTTACTAGGGAATATATCTCTATTGTAAGATGTCTGAAACAAACGAGTCAGGACAGCAGCAAGTTCTGATGCGCATTTTTTGATAACAATTGCTGGAATCTCGTCAAGGCCAGAGGCTTACCTGGTATTAAGAGAAGATAGCATCTTTTATACCTTTTTTAGTTTTGAAAGTGATATCCGTCATTTTATGCGCGACATTGGGGACTGTTGGTTGTTGAACATTTGGAGGTGGGTTGAGAGTAGAATTGCCAGCGAACAACGAGACAAAAAGTTCAGCCTTGCACAGGGCGCTAGAAACAATGTCATCCCCTTAAACAAGAGGTGGGAACGTGCTCTTGCAGAAATTATTCCCAGTAGATTTAGCAAGAGTCCAGAAGGGTTTGCTGCCGTTGTAGCTTGAAAGGGCTTTGTTTTTGATGTGGTTATTAAACGAGCTTCTTGCTTCAGAAAAAATGCGGACATCGCAGTTTCTTGCGTTGTTAAATGCTTGACAGTCTTCTTGACTGGGATTGTGTAAAAGCGTTTTGTGAGTTTTGACCTGTTCAAGTATGTGTCACAGAATTTAGAGAACCAGGGCGTTTGAGTGGCTGAAAGATTTTCTGTGTATGTGGAATAAATAATTCCATGCCAGCTTGGATAGTTGTCGTTTTGTGAGATATCCGAGGGGTCAGGATGAAAGAAGCAGGCAGACTCCCATGGAAATGAGGAAAAGTAATCCCGCATTTCGTCCCAGTTCGCGAAGTTGTAGTGCCAAACTATATGTGGGTGTGATGACTGTGTGACCTCGGGTTGCATTGCGCAGGAAGCAATGACCATGCCCTGGTCTGAGCGATCAAGGGGGGCGGTGACTGATGTCTTATAGCATTCAGGTTTTGTAGTGAGAAGGAGGTGCAAAGGATTTGAGCTGTGTGTTGGGATGAGAGGAAAGTAAGTTCAGAATTTTCTTCCTCTGAAGATGTTGACATTGTCAACGAAACGATCGTAAGGTCTCTGAAATATGTGTTGTGGTGATTTGGGTTTCTCCAAGTGTACTTATCTGGGAGACATTGATGCTATCTAATTATATTACCAGTATGTCGCTTTGTGATGTTTCAAGTAAAAATTTATGGCATGTAATTGGACCTTATGGTCTTGTGACATAATTATGGTGCACTGATATATTTATAGACATCTAATTTATTTGTATGGTGTAATGTATCAAAGCACTAAAATGTTTTCTTCTAATATTTATTTCTTTTTTAACAATGTAAACACTTTTTTCGCAGTAAACTGTTATACGACAGTTTATAATATAATGGTATACATACACAAGAAATTGAAAAATGTTACAACAAAAATAAAATGATGATTTTTTCACCTTGTCTAGCTCACCCGAATAAAATAACCAAACTTCAGATTATTTGCACGAAAAATATGTATTTCGTAAAACATTTCCCCCAAAAAAATACAGAACGTTAATATAACAAACCTATTTTTATTAAAGGTATATTGTAATGTTATCTAAACTATCTATAGGAATAACTTGGAGATGTAGCTTTCGCGATGTACATGATGTATGTAAATTGTAATATATCCAGTAGTTAACTTGGCTTGATAACCACGATATACTTTTTGGCAAGATTGTTAACTTTAAATAAAAGTTACATTTTAGATATCGCATACATATAGCAGAGATATTACAAAGGTTAAGTTACACAAGTGTGATATCGCATGTACACTAATATCACAAATATGTTGACTGGGTATGGTAACAATTCAGAAATTGGTATATCTTTCACAGAAATATATTAAAAGTAAGAAATACACAAAACAGCAAAATCGTAACAATTAAAAAAAACATTTTAGAGAATTAAGCCTATGGAATCAAACAAAGGTGTAATTACATATAAAATATCTAAAACTAATCAAGAAGGCATACAGCCCATTATTACTAAAACCAAAAAATTTACGCTTTTCGACAACATAACTTTAATAACAGAGAAACTTTTTTTTTTTTTTTACAGAAATATGTAAGAGCTTAAAACTAAGAAATACACAAAACAGCAAAATCGTAACAATAGAAAAAATATTTTAGAGAATTAAGCCTATGAAATCAAACAAAGGTGTAATTACATATAAAATATCTAAAACTAATGAAGAAGGCATACAGCCCGTTATTACTTAAACCAGAAATTTACACTTTTCGGCAACAAAACTTTAATAACAGAAAACAGTTTTGTTTTTTTTTTTTTGTTTTTTTTTTCCCAAACACTACTATTGTCCTTTCAAAAGGACGCTAAGTTATGCTATCTAAATCTGTCTTTCTTTTAATTAGTTGAGCTATTGACAAATTTTTCACCTCAGCTTCGATGAAGCAGTAACTGACGAAGACTCAGGTGTTGAAGAAAATGTTGATTTCGACAATTTGCTTGGAAGTATATTGGATTATCAAGCTGAACCCATTTTCAACAACGACATTTATAGTGACAGTGATGAAAGTGAATATGAACTTCCCTTATCATATTTTATCCAGTATAAGAAGAGATCAAGAAATTATGAGTAGATTCAGAGAGATATTATAAGTAAGCTGCCCAACTGGCAAAAACCATATTCACCAAACAACAATCTACAAACTTTGGAACTTTTTTATCTATTTTTCTATGATTCAGTATGGCAAATTATAACTTCCTACACTAATCTTTATGCATCACAGCATAATAGGACTGGAGACATAAGTGTAGATGAAATAAAATATTTTTTTGGGTTACTTATTTATAGTGGTTATACTACTGTTTCAAGAAGATCCCTTTACTTGGAAAATAGTTCTGATTCTAATAATAAAATAGTCTAGGAGGCAATTTCAAGAAATCATTGCAACTACATAATGCAAAACCTGCTTGTAGCAACAATGAAAATTTGAATGTAGCCAACAAATTTGCAAAAGTTAGCCCATTATTAGATGTTTTGAACGATAAGTTTCTGTCGTTTGCCCCTCTCCAAGAACATCATAGCATAAATGAGTCTATGGTGTCTTACTTCGGTACGCATGGGTCCAAGCAATTCATCAGAGGTAAGCCTATTAGACGGGGTTATAAGTTATGGATAGCTGCTAGTAGATCAGGTTACATAGAATGGCTTGAACCATATCAGGGTTCCAGCACAAGACTGTCAGAACGATACAAGGATTTAGGATTGGGTACTAGTGTAGTGCTCTCGTATACTGACAAAATTGTCCAAGAGAAAGGCCCTTATCCATATCATTTATATTTTGACAATTTTTGCACGTCTTGGGATTTGCTTCTGATATGCAGAGAGAGAAATATAAAGGCAACTGATACATGAGGGAAAACATGATACAAGTATCTGCAATAGAAACGTGCAAACAACTGAAGAAAGAGGAGAGGGGCAGATTCGAGTATGCCATGGAAAATTATCAAAATATCATAGTTTGCCGCTTCAATGATAATAACATAGTTACTATAGCCTCGAATTTGGATACCATAATGCCAACGTCCGATGTGCCTCTATTTTCTCAGAAAATGATTTCAGTACCTCAACCTAATATAATAAGGAAGTACAATAAAAACATGGGAGATGTCTACGGGGCGGATCAGAATATTAGCCTCTATAGTCAGTATTAAAGGCAAAAGGTGGAACTTTCCCATAATTTGTCATTGCCTAGGCATGGCTATTCATTGCATGACAATTGCATCGCCATCATGTTGGAAAGCTAGATCAATACACCTTTCGCAGACTCTTTGCTAAAAGTATTTTGGCAACTCAAAAAAAAAAACACCAAAACGGGGACGTCCAAGTGGTCAACCAACTGAATATCCTCGATTTGACGGAAAAAATCATTAAGTCATCTATTAAAAAACTCAGATCAAATGTCGCTTATGCCACAAAATGTGCAGTTTTTGTGCAGTAAGTGTATTGTAGGTTTGCATCCAAAGACTTGCTTCCTGGAGTACCATACAAAATGATTAATTTTTTTTTTTTTTTAGTGTACAATTCAAGTTTATTCTTATTATTATTTTCTTTTTTATCATTATTTCCTTTTATGTTATGCTTGTAAAATGTGTTTGGATGTTGTGAAGTTTATATCTGAATAAATTCGTTTCAAGTTATCCTAACTATTTTCATTATACCATTGTCCTTTCTAAAGGATGTGCTGTATCTCACAAACTGTTGACATTACAAAGGAGATTTCTTATAGGCAAATATTCAGTAAACATGTATCAATCACAAAACGGTGAAAGAAATTTTCTTTTCGTAAAAAAATTAATTCGGGAGTATGTGGGTTAAATTATTTAGGAACACAAAAGCAAAACATTGCTAAACACTAAAAAGCTTATCTAGAAAACTTGTAACATAGTGATGAAATTAATTGTGAACTCTAAAACATTTCTAGTTAGTTAATCAGTTACTTTATGAATAGTAAATGTCCAGTCCAAAATGGTAAAAATGCAACTAATACAGGACAATAAACATATAGATTCTGTAAATCATGAAGATGAATTTATAAAATCAGTTTGCTTACCTAAAAACACAGTAGTTTAAGTGAATGTTCTTTTGTATCTCTTAAAGTTATCAAAATGTTCAGTTTTAATGAGTTTGTATATATGTTTTCAATGTTCTTCTGCCTGATGTCATTGCCATTACATCAGACCTGTGGTGAAGTCAAGGCGGAAGGCTTTTCTGTATGTATTTAGTATGTAAATGTTTAAGTTTAAGTTAGAGCAGCAACAATCGATAGAAATAAATGATATAAAAAGTGCTATTATCCTCATTCCTAGTCTCCTTAGGGGATTCTAGGTGTGCTACGAGTTACTCTGGTTTGGCTGCGAGTAATTCTACTTTTCTCTTTTGGACGACGTTTTTTCTCAGGAGCACCGTCATCGTCCTTCTTTTCGTCTCTACTGGATTTCTTCGACTGATGGTCTTCCTCCTGTGAATCTTTTACCTCCAGAGCCTCGTAGTGTCCACTGTTGATCATTCCAGAAAACAAAAAGTTTATTTCTGTGTTTCCTTCTATTCCATAATTCGCCATTATATCGTGACGGATGCTGTGGTAAACATTGATGTAGAGGGAGTATTCACTGGCGAGGGCATGTAGTTCTATTTCTCCCGCATATGTGGCATTTCTACCCATGTAGGCAGCATATTGGTGAGCATTTGTAATCACGCCCGCCTCAGTTTCGTATCCGAAACAGAAGGATTCATACATATCCCAATTGTTAATTACATATGAAACAACCTGCTGTCTTAAATCTGCGGGATTAATAGCTAATCCAATTTTTGTAAGAAGGTGGGAGGCTGCATGGAAAAAACAGTTTCCATCACCAGGCACTCGAACAATATGAAATGTCTTGTTTAATGCACAAAACTCGTCACTTATGTATGACTTGAGCATTTGAATCTCAATATCTGACTTTGTTGCCTTTGGTGCCTCTGGTTTCACCTTCTCTATAATGGCGTCAAAGTGTATGTGGTTGTCATATCTTGCAGAAGCCAACAAGCAAAGCCACGGGTCTTCTATTTTTCCACAGCACAATACCATTCCTCCTGTTAAGTAATTGTATACTTTGATGTACACAGAAAACTTCTGTGCCATAATTTTCAGTTCACACTTCTCTCCGTAAACTAAGTCGGCGCCCATATAACTTGCATACGCCTCCTTCTTAGTCACTCTTCCTCCACTGGTCTTGTATTTTTTAGCGTATATCTTGAACTTCTCCCAGTTTTCAGCTGCAAATTTTACCACTTCCTTCCGCAGGTTGGCTGGGTGGACAAATACTCCAATTAAGGCCAAGAGGAAACTCATGGCATGAAAAAGGCAGTTGCCATCATCAGCTGTCTTCGTGATGTCGAATCTAAGATTCTCAGATGTCCTAAATATGCCTGACTCTTCCATTTTTTTTCACTAATAGTCTTCCAAATGTATTTCCTTAGTGAAACAATTAACAAATCAACAAAAATGTGGAGGTGTTTATTGAAATGGTCACTCAAATACTTGTTACCAATCAATGCAAATGGCCGCCAATTTTATGTTGGAAAGTGCGCTAAAATTATTAAAATTATATTTTCGCTGTTCAGTAGCGTCATCCACATCGCGTAACGGGATCTTGCTGAACTAATAAAATACTTCGCGAATCCAAATTTGACTTTTCTACCCGGGAATGACGACATGATTTGAAATATTTTACATGTTATTTTAATGCATAAAATTTTGTTAATGATGTTACACAGTGGTTATAAATTTAATGTTTAGAGGTAATGTCTAAGTTCAAACGCTGGGAGGATAAATAATGAACAACAGGTATACTGATTGTAAATAATTTTTTGATTTGTCCATTATTGACTAAACACTGGCCAGTTGACACATTAAGTTTTTAAGTTAACTGAGAGGTCTGGTTCTGGATCATTGGGTATAGAATTTCGTTACCGATCTAAATCACTATCTCTGTGAGGTCATTGTTTTGATGAATGACGTCATATGGCGTTAGTGTACACGGTAATATTTTGAACATTTTTTATTCAATGAAATGAATGAAAATGTCGCAGTTTCTTCCTTGTGAAGAAAGATGATTCCAGCATCTGCTGTAGTAAAGGTGGTTGCAGATAAATAGCTCACAATATAAGAAAGTTAAAATCAAATTCTTGGTTGATAAAAATGTGTTGCAAAAAAAGTTTGCACGAATGTGTAGATAAAGATGTATTATAGGAGCCGTTTTACATACAAAGTATTGTCAGCGCGAACACATTTTTGAGTGACGATCAGCGCGTTTGATCAGTGAGAAGATATTTACCAAACACTGTTGATTACAAATTTGATTACAAATTTTAAAATACAGATTATTTAAATAGATAAAAACTGAATCAATGCACCTCAACAAGACAAAAAAGTCGCAACTGGCGTCACTTGTGTAATTGTCGAGCGGAAAAGGTAAAACAAAAGTAAAATATTGTGGGGTGGATTCCATTTTGAGAAAAAAAGGTATCGCACCTTTGTCACTTTATAAAATTACTGAGTTAAAAAACATTGGGTGAAATCAGGACCAAGACCAAGATTGTTGTTTACATACTAGCCAGATGGTCTATCAGCTAAGGCCAAAACAAAACAAATTAAAAATAAAATGGAAAACAAATACTTAACCTTAAATTTTCTTGTATTTTTCATTTACATGCAGGTCTTTATATTTATAGTGTTAAAAAGAGTCGCAAAGTGGAAACTAGTTATGGGGAAACTAATCATGAAAGTCAACAATAGGGATTTCTGTGTGTTTTAGAACTTTTAATGAGTTAGGTCACATAATGTTCAATTAAGACTAGGAAAAGCAACAGCCACCAATTGCCCTTGACTGCAGTCATTAAGTGAAGTAAAGAAGTATTTTTTATTAAATTAGAATAAAAACTATCTACAAATACATGACAAGGAATGTTACACAAATCATAATGAACATTGTAAGTAACCCCTTAAACCCCATTTTCAGTAATATGTAATAAGTTTTAAAAAGGGTCACAGATGACTTATTTGGTAAAAAGTTTCTCATACAGTGCTGTATAATAATGATACATACCTTTTAGGTTTTTAGAAAGGTTAATATTTTCATCTGCTCATCAGGTTCAAGTTGTAAAGTTCAGTCAGTAGACTATTAATAAAAGAGAAGGTGGGTAGTTATATATATATATATATATATATATATATATATATATATATATATATATATATATATATATATATATATATATATATATATATATATGTTAGCAGTTTCGTTTTAACTTAAAATGTGGATTTCTTGGAGGAAATGATCAAGCTATTTGGTTATTGTATTGTATTTGCATAATCATGGGTTATAATACTAAAAATTACAATGTGAGTGAGGTTTGATTTTGAACCTACCCTTCTAGATTAGGTATCACCATTATTTAACTCATTAATTGTTGTTGCTCTTGCTAGAACTGTTCCACACTAAATACACATGTAGACACTTCTCTTGTTTCGCAAGTTCTAGTTTCTACATATGTATTTAGTTAGTTAAAAGATTTTGACAGGTATCAAATTAAATGAAAAAAAATATTCAATAAACATGTTTCTCTTAAATTTAGAATTATTTAGCATGTTTCGATTTTTTTCAATATCTAATCATTAATTTCATTTAAATATTAAAAATATATAAATAAATATAATAATTGACTAAGTTAATAAGGTATTTCTATTTTTTACCTGTTTTATTGTACCTGTAAATAAACCCTAGTCATTGCAGTTTCCTTAGATGTCTTTATTTTGTATTAAGTTTTAACAATAATATAAAGTTTATGGTAAATTCTAAATACATCAATATATCAAGAAACTTAAGTGGTAAAAAGTTTTTTCTCTAGTACCATGTATAATATTTTCAGAGCTTAAGTATAGGAAAAAAAATAACAATTTCCATGTATAGTGGAATTAGTAACATAAATTTATCAAGTTTGTTACATATTGCTTGAAACTAAGTTTAAAAAAAAACAATTTATGGTTTGGGCTTTTACATTCCTATTTAATACTGAAGACATAAAAAAAGTTATAGGATTGTAACATTTTAAATCAAACATGATTGTAGGTGGTTAAAATTCAACAGTTATTTTGGTCTCAGTGCAGTGCTTTATTAACTATTCCGAAGTAATCTGCACCTAAAAATAGATCTTAATAGATACAGGTGAACCTGTCATCTCTGAGGATCACCATGTTCGATCACTCTGTAACAGCATTACAATGTTCTTAATGTGTTTGCAAAACAACTTCTGTATTTTATATTTTAGAGCTTCATCAAGGCCAGCTCAACTGTAACTAATTTGACAAACATTACACAGTTTATCTATGAAGCTCTTAATCCTAATGTTCAGGTTGACATTGTATATACTGATTCTTCAAGAACCTTTGCTAAACTTAATTAAATCCTATTGACTGTTGGATATCTTGGTTATTCGTCATTTAAATATGTAGCATACTCTGGTGTCCGACAGGGTTCCAGTCTTGGTCACTTATTATTTAACATCGTCATTAATGATATCTGTAATGACTTTTCTGTTGGGGCCCTGCTGTACAGATGGCTTGAAACTGTTTACTACGGGGTCATCCACCTGTGATCAAGTAAATCTGCAAGATAATATATTTAAGCTTGAGCAACGGTGTTATAAAAATTTAATTCATTTAAATGCTGATAAGTGTTCTGTTCTATCTTTCTCAAGAGGATTGCAGATCGATCGATTTGACTACAGGGTGGCTAATACACTACTTATCAGACCTAGTACTGTTAAAAATCTGAGGGGGTTTTTTTATGTAAAAAGTTATCATTCAATGATCATTATCTTGTTAACAAATCTTACAGACAGCTGGGCATTATATTGAAAACCTGCAAGCCTTTCACTGATTGACTGCTTGAGATGTTTGTACTGTGTTTGTTCCAGTCGAATCTCGAAGATGCCAGTGTTGTGTGGAGTCCATTTTATTCACTTCATAATGATTTGCTCGAGTCAGTTTAGAGAAAGCTTGCCAAATACATGTGCTATGTCATGACTGGCGTCTATCTCAACAGGGGATGGACAATTTTGTTATATAATATACGGTAGAGGCGATGGATGTATTTGATGATGACTTACAGTCAGTTAAAAACTCTGTGAGAAACAACTACTGTTCTGTAATGATATAGTTATTATATAATCTTATTATATTATTTATTTTGACTGACTCTCTTGCATTTGACTTGATTTTGGTTTACTTTAGTGTGGTAAAGTGTTTCTTTTGTGCTTATTATTGTTATTTTGTCTGAGATTAGTTGTGGACTGACATGTTAGTTTTTATTTCATCAGCATTATAAATTATATTGTTTATTTCTCTAATTGTATTTTAATGTACTTACGAAGTTAGTGGCCTTGTTACTGGTTATATACTGTTAGATTTATTCAAATAAATAAATATTTTAGAAATATCTTGTGAAAAAAGTTAATATGCTGTCACTGAATAACTAATAGTAATCATAAAAATACTTCTTTTTTCCCACAATGTTTTATCTATGGTCAGTTCACATTTTTTTTGCTTGCTTTTTTAATTCCTTAACTATTGGATAACAACTTATATTTATTCTTTGCTACTTTTGAATAATTTAAATGTTGTCCCTGAAAAAGAATGGTGAATTTGCAGTTAACCTCAGGAAAAGTTTTAGATAAATCGACTGCTGATGGATAAAGTTTGGCATCTTACATGCACGTTGACACTATTTTTACCTTTTGCTTCCTTGTCTTTTATAAGTTATTTACATTTAACCCTTTTACTGTGCAGTTAGTCTGAGCGGCTGCCTGCCATGGTACCAGCTATCGTTATTATTGAGATAAGATTAAGATGCATGATCCAGTATTATTGTGGTAATTCAACTTTTTCCATCTGTATAGATTAATACGACACAAATGAAATCTAATAAAGAGAATTCAGTATTCAATAAGTCGTTCAGGTAATTCCCAGTATTCAGACAATAGACTGCATACTTACGCAATAAATATCTCGACTCGCTGGCCCAACACTAGACGTTAGGCATATCTATATGATTGTAGCAGGGAACCGCTCTAAATATTTTTCATAGCAAATAGTATATATACATCTGGAGCATTAAAACGGTTGGCATATATATATATATATATATATATATATATATATATATATATATATATATATATATATATATATATATATGTCTGGAGCAGCGAAAGGGTTAAACTTGGCACCTGACCTGGTGCAGTAAGTTAAATATAAATTTCTTCGCAATTTCTATATTTTTTCGCTTGCTTTGTTACATGCTCCTTTCCTGGCACACCCCTTCCCCTACAGTTGCCTATCGCTATATATTTCACAGATGGTAGTACACTCCACCGTGATTTCGACTGTGGGGGTGGGGTTTGACACTTCATCGTGACGGTTTTCCTTCCCCTCCTGCATGCCTACAACTACCCTCAATGTATAAACCGCAAAAAAGTGTTAGGAACAACTTGGGGGGGGGGGGGGGGGGTGTTGAGTCTAACAGGGGTGTTGTGCGTACGTAAGCAGGGTTTTAAGGAGGTATGGCTGCAAAATGTGAAAAGGGATGTTTGCAAGACATTTTTCTTGTAAGGCTAGCTTTTTATTTTTCTTAAAATGTTTAATCACATTTAAAAGCTACAGTCAATTAACACAATTTAACGTATGTTATAGAGGAACGTTTAATGTATGAGTCTCCAAAGCATTTATTTCTCTGCTTGATAAAACTGCATTGAAATACAATATCAGAAAACACCATGCTGCTATTGTGTTGATTCACTGTTGCCAAATCTGTATATTTGGAAGTTGTTCTGCAATCTTACATCTTTGAAATTTTCTGCAATGAAGAACAAAATGTCAGTCAGAAAAATTACTAGTAAAATTTAGGTGTAGTCATTTTTTTTTTTAAGTTTATTAAAACTCCAATGCGGGTAATTTTAATTCCTAATTAAGGCGCCACTAAAATTGTAATTAAAAGGTGAATAACCATATTTCTCTGATGAAAATCACATTGTTACATGCAATCGATGATTATATATTATTTAATTAGAAAGCACTTTGGAAAGCTATGAAAAGAGTATTAAAACATACTTATCTTTTTGTTGCAGGTAGGAAGAAACACAGCTTGCGTGGAAAAGAGGAGGATATTTGCATTTTCACTATTTGTAGAGTGTAATCTACACCACGTAACACAACCTCCATGTTAAGTCAAGTCAGCACCCATGCAAGTTGCCATCACATACCTACCTGTCATTCACGAACTTTACCACTTCCCTTTGCAAAGTGGCTGGGTGGGTAAATACCCCAATCAATTTCAAGAGGTAACTTTACTGCATAAAAGGGCAGTTTCCATTCTCAACTCTACTTTTTATTTGGATTTGAATGTACCAGAAATTTGAAAATGCAGCGGACCTCAGTAATCACCAGTGGTCCACGATACGTTTCCTAGAGCTTAATCGGTTCTCCAGTCAATGTAGCTACTCCTTTTATGTTCCGAAGTCACCAATGAACGATTCAAGTTTGAGAACTTGGTGCTTTTTACCGTCTACTCGCACGAACCTACTCCATGCGCCCGAAGCTGGATGGAAAAAATAATTTCCATCTCCAAGCACCTGGACGATATATAGTAGCTCAATGTCCTACTTTTTGTTTCTGTCATGTGATAGCACCAAAATGTATGCGATAATGATTGTTTTATTTATACATATTTATCAAGGTTCGTTTTATCTCATGTATTAGTTTATTGCTTATAGTGTATTGTTTTTTTTTTACATATCTGCAAATTTGTTTTGTTGCATGTCTTTTTTTTTTATACGTATATAAGTTAATTGTTTTATGTGTGTAGGTTGTATAGATAGTTTTTAATTTTTAGGTGTTTTTAACAGTGTTTATTTTGGTTTTTTAATATATATTTAATATATAAGATAAACAAAACAGAATGGAGGACAGTGAAAATATCCTAAAGTAATAATATTGTATTTCCCATAATGAGTTACATGGTCCATCAAATAAAACTAAAGCCTAATGCAAAATCCAAATATAAGGATTTTGCATTAGGCTTTAGTTATATTTGACGGACCATGTAACTCATTATGAGAAATACAATATTATTATTATTATTTAAGGAGATTTTCACTGTCCTCCATTCTGTTTCATTTATGTGTTCCTCTCTCTGCAAATCTTCTGCCTTTATACCCTTGTAGTTTACAAAGATGATGCAGCATTTACTAGCAAAGTCACCTAGTTTTCTTTCTCCTGCATAAGTGCTATTTTCTCAGATGTGCATAACATATTGTCCGTCATCTGTGAGTTGTATATAGTAAAATTTGTTTTATTGCATTAATTGGTTTATTGTCTTTTTTGTACTAAGTTTGTTTTGTCACATGTGTTTAAATTTACACACAGTTTCCGTATAAAACTTCTGTGTGTAAGCCAAGTCAGCACCCATCCAACTTGCATACACATCCCTGTCAGTCACGAACTTTACCCCTTCCCTTTGCAAAGTGGCTATAGGTGGTCAAATACCCAAATCAATTTCAAGGGGTAACTTTACAGTTTCTTAGCAGTTGTCGTTCTCAACTATCTTTTTTTTAAATTGTATCGTGGGGTTACTGATGGATTATTCGAGTTTGTGATATGAAGTCCCATGTTTGGAGTAAGCAAATGGTGATATCTGTAATCAGTATGACTAGAACGTTTATAACTCGGATGTCCTCGTTTGCTTCTGTTGGTTTCTTCATCTCTGTGATGCCATCAATATGTAGGTGATAATGATTATTGTTTTATTTGTACATATTTATTAAGATTTGTTTTATTATATGTGTTAGTTTATTGTGGCGTGTTTTGTTATTTTATTGATTTGTTTTTTGCATATATTAGTTCATTGTTGCATGTTTCGGATGTCCTCGTTTGCTTCTGTTGGTTTCTTCATCTCTGTGATGCCATCAAGATGTAGGTGATAATGATTGTTTTATTTGTACATATTTATTAAGATTTGTTTTATTACATGTGTTAGTTTATTGTTGCGTGTTTTGTTATTTTATTGATTTGTTTTTTGCATGTATTAGTTCATTGTTGCATGTTTCGGATGTCCTCGTTTGCTTCTGTTGGTTTCTTCATCTCTGTGATGCCATCAAGATGCAGGTGATAATGATTATTGTTTTATTTGTACATATTTATTAAGATTTGTTTTATTACATGTGTTAGTTTATTGTTGCGTGTTTTGTTATTTTATTGTTTTGTTTTTTGCATGTATTAGTTTATTGTTGCATGTTTCGGATGTCCTCGTTTGCTTCTGTTGGTTTCTTCATCTCTGTGATGACATCAAGATGTAGGTGATAATGATTATTGTTTTATTTGTACATATTTATTAAGATTTGTTTTATTACATGTGTTAGTTTATTGTTGCGTGTTTTGTTATTTTATTGATTTGTTTTTTGCATGTATTAGTTTATTGTTGCATGTTTCGGATGTCCTCGTTTGCTTCTGTTGGTTTCTACATCTCTGTGATGCCATCAAGATGTAGGTGGTAATGATTATTGTTTTATTTGTATGTATTTATTAAGATTTGTTTTATTACATGTGTTAGTTTATTGTTGCATGTTTTGTTATTTTATTGATTTGTTTTTTGCATGTATTAGTTTATTGTTGCATGTTTCGGATGTCCTCGTTTGCTTCTGTTGGTTTCTACATCTCTGTGATGCCATCAAGATGTAGGTGGTAATGATTATTGTTTTATTTGTATGTATTTATTAAGATTTGTTTTATTACATGTGTTAGTTTATTGTTGCATGTTTTGTTATTTTATTGATTTGTTTTTGCATGTATTAGTTTATTGTTGCATGTTTCGGATGTCCTCGTTTGCTTCTGTTGGTTTCTACATCTCTGTGATGCCATCAAGATGTAGGTGGTAATGATTATTGTTTTATTTGTATGTATTTATTAAGATTTGTTTTATTACATGTGTTAGTTTATTGTTGCATGTTTTGTTATTTTATTGATTTGTTTTTTGCATGTATTAGTTTATTGTTGCATGTTTCGGATGTCCTCGTTTGCTTCTGTTGGTTTCTACATCTCTGTGATGCCATCAAGATGTAGGTGGTAATGATTATTGTTTTATTTGTATGTATTTATTAAGATTTGTTTTATTACATGTGTTAGTTTATTGTTGCATGTTTTGTTATTTTATTGATTTGTTTTTGCATGTATTAGTTTATTGTTGCATGTTTCGGATGTCCTCGTTTGCTTCTGTTGGTTTCTACATCTCTGTGATGCCATCAAGATGTAGGTGGTAATGATTATTGTTTTATTTGTATGTATTTATTAAGATTTGTTTTATTACATGTGTTAGTTTATTGTTGCATGTTTTGTTATTTTATTGATTTGTTTTTTGCATGTATTAGTTTATTGTTGCATGTTTCGGATGTCCTCGTTTGCTTCTGTTGGTTTTTACATCTCTGTGATGCCGTCAAGATGTAGGTGATAATGGTTATTGTTTTATTTGTACATGTTTATTAAGATTTGTTTTATTACATGTACTAGTTTGTTGTTGCATATTTTGTTATTTTATTGATTTGTTTCTGCATGTATTAGTTCATAGTTGCATGTTTTTATTGATTTCTTTCATTGCATCTATTAGTTTATTGTTTATCGTCTTATTTGTACATATAAAATAATTCCCAATGTTAATTAATCCAAAGAAAGCCAGCTGGCTGTTACTGAATTAATAATTTAGAATTTATCGTCAACATCCTGAAATTTTAAACTAAGGTTTTTGCAAGTGGCTTCTTATGGTTTTTTATGTCCAATGAGGTGGTAAAAGATGGCTTCTTACAGTTTTTATGTCAAATCAGGTGATCAAAAATGGCTTTTTACGGTTTTTTATGTCAAATCAGGTAGTCAAAGACGATAATGTAATTAATAAATAAATTAAGCCGTCGTTGAAAAAAGCGAGCGCAGCAATGTTGCATGTGTTTTTATTTTACGTAAGTTGATTTTTTCATTAATGTAGAGGGAGTATTTACTAACCATGGCACTTAATTTTATTTCTGCTGCATAAGTGCCATTTTAAGTTTGTTTTGTTCCATGTATTTTTTTTTTCGTATTTTATTCAGGCATGTTTTAATGCATCTATTAGTTTATTATTTACAGTTTGTCGAGGGAGTATTTACTAGTGGCAGCACTAGGTTTTATTTAACCTGCATTCACTATTCATAGAGCGTCATCGTCATTTTCGCGAATAGTAACTTGACATTCCTACGCGGGAATAATGACATGATTTGATTTTTTTTTTTTTTCCATGATGTTACGTAGGCGATTCTAGATCTGCTGAGAGTAACTCTAGTTAGTTCTTTTCTGGAGCACTATCATCATCCTCATTTTCGTCTCTTCCACATTTGTGTGACTTATTTTGTTTCTTCCTCTGTGAATCTTCTGCCTCCGGAGTCTCATAGTGTCTGCTGTTTATGTTTTCAGAAAACAAAGAGTGAGCCTCAATGTTGTCTGGGTCTCCATAATTTGCTATTAGATCACTAATGAGGCTGTGGTGAACATGAATGTAGAAGGGAATATTTACTAGTGACTTAGTAACTCTCAGCATCTGTGAGCATTCCCTCCTCAGTTTCATATCAGAAACTATAGGGATGATATGATTCCCGGTTCTCAACTATTGAACAACTTGCTGTCATAGATCTTGGGGATTAATACATAATCCAGTTTTACTAAGCAGTTGGGAGGCTGATTGGAAAAAAATGTTTCCATCTCCAGGCACACGAATTATACGATTTTAGTCCCTCCACTGCGAGCTTAGGTCTATTGTGGCTCACGTCTAATTATTTAGATTTCACCCATCAATTCCAGCTCCCTGCGGGAGTCGATCTTTTCTTGAGGGTGAGAGTTTGTTTGGCAGGTGTATTGCCATCTGAGTAAAGTCGCTTGCCCGTTTCGAAGCTCAAAGAAAGATAACCTCTCTCCGAGTTCGTCTGGACCCGACATCCGTCAGTGTTTGCCTCGAGGCAGTATCATGAAGCCCTGCTCTCGAGCAGCATCTAATCTCCAGTTGTAATCCACCCCTAGGGATCTCAGCTCCCCTCAGGCTCTTCCAAACCTGACACCTAACAGTGTTAAGACTCAAGGTAACATCCCATCAAGTCCCGCTCCCTAGCATCACCCCAGCGAGGCCGTCCGTCCGTTTCGCAGCAGACAGTATGGGCTCCAAACTCCGAGTGTTTACCATCCATCAGAGATCAGAGCCCCCCGGGACGTCTGGACACACTACACACGCCAGGGCTCAATCCAGGGCGGTAACATCTGGAACCCCGCTCCCGAGTAACAACCAAGCGAGGCCAATTGTCAGTCTCTGAGGCTACAGTGGAGGCGCCAAACTCCGGGTGCATATCACTCACCAGAGATCTCTGCCTCACCTGCACCAGACCCCCGCCAGTGTTTCATTGACTCAAGGCGGTATCATAAAGTCCTGCCCTCGAGCAGCATCCAGGCAGGGTCGTTAGCCTGTATCGATGCTCACAGAGTAGGCCCAAGTCTCCAGGTGTAATCCACCCCTAGAGACCACAGCCACCTCAGTGTTCGTCCAGGTCCAACACCTGCCAGCGTTAGCTTAAATTTCACCCAACAAATCGAGCTTCTGACAGGAGACGACACCTGCGAGGTGAAACTTTGTTTGACAGATATACTGCCATCTGAGCGTAGTCGCTTGCCCGTCTCAAAGCTCAAAGAGACATAACCTCTCTCCGAGTTCGTCTGGACCAGACATCCGTCAGTGTTTGACTCGGTGCAGTATCATGAAGTCCTGCATCCGAGCAGCATCCAAGTGAGGTCGTTTGTCCGTTTCGAAGCTCACAGAAGAGGCCTCAACCCTTAGTTTTATTCCACCCCTAAAGATGTCAGCTCTCCTCCGAGTATGTCTAGACCCGACACCCACCAGTGCTAGACTCAAGGCGACATTCCATCGAGCCCCGCTCCCGAGCATCGCACAAGCGAGGCCGTCCGTCCGTTCCGAAGCACACAGTGGGGGCCCCAAACTCCAGGTGTTTACCACTCATCAGAGTTGTCAACCCCCTCTAGACACACGACACCCGCCAGCACTCAACCCAAGGCGGCACCCATCCGGAACCCGGCTCCCGAGTAACAACCAAGCGCGGGCAACCATCAATTTTTTAAGCCCAGAGTGGAGGCCTTAAAATCCGGGTGTACATCACTCCCCAGGGATATCCGCCTCCCTCCAGGCCCACATGCACAAGACCCCCGCCAGTGTTTGATTCCAATTAGTCGCCTTTTACGACAGGCAGGAGTTACCTTGGGCCTATTCTTTTAGTTAGTCCCCGGACCCACAGGGGACAAGCAGGTGGTAACTAGTCTTTCATATTCAGCAACCTCCTGGCTTAAATCTTCGGGATTAATATATAATCTATGTTTTTCAAGCAGGTGGTAACTAGTCTTTTAAGTTTATTTGCATATTGCTATATATGCTATTGTTTATTCTCTTATTTGTACATATTTTTTCAAGTTTGCTTTCTTGCATGTGTTTTTTCTTATTGTATTTGTTTGTATTAGTATGTATTAGTTTATTGTTTATAGTTAATTGTTTATTGTCTTTTTTGTACATATGTTCGCTTTGTTGCATGAGTTTTTTATTTTTTGTTTTTTTGTATATAAGCTTATTGTTTTATAAACGTAGATGAGTATTTACTGGCGACGGCACTTAGTTTTATCTCTTCTGTATAAATGCCATTTTCTCCAATGTAAATAGCATATTGTCTGTCATCTGTGAGCTCCCTTCCCCTAGTTGTGTGTGGCAGGCAAATTTGTGTAAAGTGGAGTCAAGGGCAACCAAATACAGGTTAAAATTGATTATAATATATTATTTAATAAAAAATATAGGCAAAGAGATGTTGATCAAAAATAAAATACAATTTAGATTATTTGAATCTGATGTTAATCTTTAAATATAAAAACAAAGGGTATATCTATAAAAATACTTACCTTTTTGCTGCAGGAAGCAAGAAACACAATTTATGTTACAAAGAGCGAGATATTTTCATTTTCACTATTGATAGAGCATCATCTACACCGACTACTGTGATCTCGCTGAACTAATCAAAGTTTTCGACATTCTGAATTTGACGTTTCTATGCAGAAACATGATTTGAAATAATTTCCATGTATTTCATATCTATAAAATTTTGTTCATAGTGTGTCACAGTGATCATAACATTATTTTTTAGAAATAATATCTTAGTTCAAATGCTGAGAAGATAAATAATGAATAACAGCTTTACTGATTGTAAATGAATTATTTATTGGTCCATTATTGACTATGACATTGGCCAGTGGACACATTTTGCCTTAAAATTAACTGAGAGGTCTGGTTCTGAATCATTGGGTAGAGAATTTCGTTACTGGTCAAATGTGTGTCTATGAGGTCATTGTGTTGATAAATGAGGTCATATAGTGTTATTGGTGGTGATAATATTTAGAACATTTGATTGTCAAACAGAAAGATGCCGAAGCTTCTGTACATGTGGGGAAAGCTGATTCCAGCACCTGCATGTGTTTTTGCATGTTTTATTTTAAGATTTGTTTTGTTGCATGTATTAGTTTGTCTTTTTTTGGAAATATATGTTTAAGTTTGATTTATTGCATGTGTTTTTTTATTTTTGCTTTTATGTATATAAGTTTTATGAATGTCGAGGGAGTATTTACTAGTTGCGGCACTTAGTTTTATTTCTCCTACAAAAGGAGAAGTCCCCTACCACCTACCTACTCCGATTAGTCGCCTCTTACGACATGCAGGAGTTACCTTGGGCCTATTCTTTTAGTTACCTTTTAATCACCTTTTAGTTACCTCGTTGTTTTCTGGATCTCCTTTATTTCGTGGTAATGAACATATGGAACATGGCTGTAGTGGGGTTCCAATTAAATCAGGATCCCACTCAAACCTGTAAGAAGTTAAAGAAAATGAATTATCACAATTGGATAGAGCTGCATCTAAAGTCCCTTCGAACCCGGTGGGCCTCTGTATAACCCGTGCCTATCACGCCCACCTCCTATTTCAATCCTGTGACGGATGTGTGTAAACTTGCAATACCTCGGAATGCCTTCGGTATTGAAAAAACGACTTACGCTATAGCCGTTGCTTTTGGAGGCATTCCCAAAATTTCAAGGGTACACACGAATTGTTAGTCTTCATTTCCGCGAAAGACAGGGTATGCTAGGTATAATTCTGCCAGTATACAACCGAGCGACCACATATCCGCCGGTGTACCAAATCTTCGGCCTAGAGTCACCTCTGGTGCACAGTACAACCTAGTGCCTCGAACATTCATCCTACAGTCTCGCTCGTGGAGAGGTTGCCCAAAATCTTCCACTAACGTCTAAGCCGACATCTTCTTTCAGCACAATGTTTTCCAGCTTCAAGTCACAGTGCACGATTTTTAATTCACGTAGCCCTTGTAAACATTTTAGCACTGATACAGCCAGTTTCCTTAAGATGGTCACGGCAAACGGATGCCGTTGCGTTTTGC
Organism: Tillus elongatus; assembly: GCA_964006375.1. Classification (NCBI taxonomy): domain Eukaryota; kingdom Metazoa; phylum Arthropoda; class Insecta; order Coleoptera; family Cleridae; genus Tillus; species Tillus elongatus. The sequence continues at coordinate 123,403,011 of OZ023269.1, forward strand.
CGACTAGTCGCCGAAGATTCGTAGACAGCAATTCGAAAAATACACAAGTGGCCCCGGAACGTGAAGGAATTCAGCATGCGTACAATATTCAATTTATCTCCATCTTGTTCATGGAGAAAGTTTAGTATTTCCAATTTAGTATTTCAAAGTAACCTTTGGCATCTGTAATACTACCTGATTTTGTAGCATTAGGACCTATGAAATAAATTTACCGGTACTGGAAAACCTCTCAGCGCTCATCCCCAGTCAACTTATGTCCGTAACACGTAAGGACCTCCCCTGGGCAAGATGACTGTTTGGGTACTTGTGAAGGCGAAGCTTCAAAGCTGGCTGCTTCCTCTTGATATATTAGCATTTTTTCTTCACACACTAACAGTTTTTGGGTACCTCTTCAGAATACTCTTCTTCTTGTGACTCATCTTCGAGTATAACACTTCCCTCTGCAAAGTGGCTGGGTGGAAAAATACCCAGTCAATGTCAAGAGGTTACTTACTGAGTCAAAAAAGCAGTTTCCATTTTCAACTTCTTTTTTATATTTAATTTAAGGTCTACTATACTAGTATCGCAAGCGGAGTATAGGTAGTAGATGCACAGCACAGTAGATGCTGTGCTAGATGCCTGTAAACAAGTGATTAGTAAGTAGCAATTACTTTTATAAACGAGTATTCGTTAAAAGTACCGAATACAAAGTATGCAGTACTGTATTACCTGTCCATCACTACGGTTTACCCTCGTGGTCCCGTCCTTGTGTACCTCTTCAGAATACTCTTCTTCTTGTGACTCATCTTCGAGTCTACCACTTCCCTCTGCAAAGTGGCTGGGTGGAAAAATACCCAGTCAATGTCACGAGGTTACTTACTGAGTCAAAAATGCAGTTTTCATTTTCAACTTCTTTTTTATATTTAATTCAAGGTCTACTATACTAGTATCGCACTCGAAGTATAGGTAGTAGATGCACAGCACATTAAATGCTGTGCTAGATGCCTGTAAACAAGTGATTACTAAGTAGCAATTACGTTTATAAACGAGTATTCGTTAAAAGTACCGAATACAAAGTATGCAGTACTGTATTACCTGTCTATCACTACGGTTGACCCTCGTGGTCCCATCCTTGTGTGCCTCTTCAGAGTACTCTTCTTCTTGTGACTACTCTTCGAGTTTACCGGATCCCTCTGCAAAGTGGCTGGGTGGAAAAGTACCCAGTCGATGTCAAAAGGTTACTTACTGAGTCAAAAAAGCAGTTTTCATTTTCAACTTCTTTTTTATATTGAATTTAAGGTCTACTATACTAGTATCACAAGCGGAGTATAGGTAGTAGATGCACAGCACAGTAGATGCTGTGCTAGATGCCTGTAAACAAGTGATTACTAAGTAGCAATTACTTTTATAAAGGAGTATTCGTTAAAAGTACTGAATACGAAGTATGCAGTACTGTATTACCTGTCCATCACTACGGTTGACCCTCGTGGTCCCGTCCTTGTGTACCTCTTCAGAGTACTCTTCTTCTTGTGACTACTCTTCGAGTTTACCGGATCCCTCTGCAAAGTGGCTGGGTGGAAAAGTACCCAGTCGATGTCAAAACGTTACTTACTGAGTCAAAAAAGCAGTTTTCATTTTCAACTTCCTTTTTATATTTAATTTAAGGTCTACTATACTAGTATCACAAGCGGAGTATAGGTAGTAGATGAACAGCACAGTAGATGCTGTGCTAGTTGCCTGTAAACAAGTGATTACTAAGTAGCAATTATTTTTATAAACGAGTATTCATTAAAAGTACCGAATACAAAGTATGTCCATCACTACGGTTGACCCTCGTGGTCCCGTCCTTGTGTACCTCTTCAGAGTACTCTTCTTCTTGTGACTCATCTTCGAATTTACCACATCCCTCTGCAAAGTGGCTGGGTGGAAAAATACCCAGTCAATCGCACGAGGTTACTTACTGAGTCAAAAAAGCAGTTTTCATTTTTGTAACGTTGTAGTTTCAGTTAATAACAACGTTTTACTAAGTTAATAAGTGATTTATTTTAACAAAATCATTATTCATAGTTCATAAACCAGAATGACAAGAAGGATAATTGCGTGTTGACAACGATAATAATAAATATGGCATATCGACAGGCTGAGAAACATAACTAGTGCCAACCAACCTGACATTAATACCAAATATAACTAAACAATAATATTCTTATGTTACATCTTCCCTTTTTACGGAGAACAAGAGAAATACCCAATTAAATATTACAATCCACACTTAATAAGAAACATGTTAACAATTGAACATAGATGCCTTTACAGATCCAGCCTCTGAACAGGTCTAACAACACGACCAGCTCTAGTAACAATACGATCATCACTTGAATTATTAACAGGCACTGACACTGGTACACGTGTTGATTTAGGACTTTGTTGCAAGTTATCTTGAACTACTGCTTCTGTTCCATCTTTGGTGTTTTGAGTAGAAACAATCTCGGTGGGATTCGGGATGCTTGCTTCTGTTTTATGGAGATGAGCTAAATTTCTGCAATAAGTCGAACCATCTTTAAGCGTGACATTGTAAGATCTTTCATTTAGGGTTTCATCAACCACTCCTTCTTTCCAATTTCGCTTACCAATTTGCATTCTGATCCGATCTCCTTTGTTTAACGGTTTTGTTGGTTTTGAACATTTATCGGCATACTTTTTCTGTTTGTTTCGAGCAAATGATAAATTTACAGATACATTACGAACAACTTTAGGAGCCAATTGTTCGTTTGATATTGGAATTTGTGTTCTTGTAATTCTACTCATCAGTCTTTGAGCTGGTGAACCCAATTCTTCAGTTCGTGGGATATTTCTGTGATTTAATAAGGCAAGTTGCACGTCAGAGTTGTCAAGCTCACATTTTCTTAAGATTGATTTCGCAATGGCAACGCTTTTCTCTGCTAAGCCATTTGCACGTGGAAATCGAGGGCTTGAAGTAATGTGGTTGAAACCCCAAATTTTTGTAAACTTCTTAAATTCTTGAGAACAATACTGTGGACCATTGTCTGATTCGAAAACTTCCGGAATTCCATGCACTGAAAACCAGTCTTTCAAGTGTTTGATGATTTCTTGGGACGTTAAATTTTTAAGTCGTTTGAAGTCTAAATAACCGGAGTAACTATCAGTTATCACTATATAGTCACGATTAGAGTATGTAAACAAATCACTTGCGACTATTTGCCATGGCAAGTCTGGAATGGGTTTCGTCAAAATTGGTTGTTTTGGATTTGAACTTTGAGTCTGCTGACAAATACTGCACTTATTTACAAAGTTAGAAATATCTTCATGCATCCCTCTCCAATACAGTAGTTGTCTGGCTCTTCTTAAGCTGCTTTGAATTCCAAAATGACCAGCATGTATTTGTTTCAACATGTGGTGAATTTTTGACTGAGGAATTATGATTCGGTCATTCTTAAAAATTAGATTGTTGTAAATTGAGAGTTCTTCTCGAAAATTGAAATAGTGGCGAATAGTTTGTGGTAACTCCTTGATGCTATCTGGCCAACCATTTAGAATAAATCTCTTGAGAATTTTCAACTCTTCATCAGCTTCTGTAGCTGTTGTGATTTCAGATTGCGCAGTCTCAGACATGGCTAAGGCAATTACTACTTCCTCTTCATCTTTTTCTTCTTTGGTCACGATTTCTTGATTATTACAGTCACGGCTTAGAGCATCTGCAATAGGAATGTCACTTCCTTTGACATATTTTACTTCTGGCCTATAAGATGTTAGTTCGAGTAATATTTTTTGAAGTCTAGGAGGAGCACTTTGAATTGGTTTCTTGAAAATTGTTTCCAAAGGCTTATGGTCTGTTTCTACTAATAGCTTTTTGCCATAGATGTATTCGTGGAATTTTTTACACCCAAATTTGATAGCCACTGCTTCTTTTTCAATTTGTGGGTAATTCTGTTGGGCTGGCGTTAGTGCTTTCGATGCATAAGCAACTGGTTGATTTTCTTGCATTAAGACAGCTCCCAAACTATATGAACTTGCGTCTACTGACAGCGTTACGTCTTTATTTACATCATAGAACTTTAGGACTGGCGGCGAAGTTAGAAGTTCTTTAATTTTCTTGACTGCTACTTCTTGTTCCTGTTCCCAGTGCCATACGACATCTTTTTTTAATAATTCACGTAGTGGTTGCGTAATTTCTGACAGATTTGGAATAAACTTGATTAGATAGGTTACCATACCTAACAGTCTTTGAAGTTGTTTCTTATTTTCAGGAGTCTTCATTGTTTTAATCGCTGAAATCTTCTCGGGATCACTTTCAAGTCCTGTTTCTGTTATCACGTGACCCAGAAAATTGATTTTCTTCACTTCAAATTTGCATTTCTCCTTGTTGAGCTTTAATCCAGAATCTTGAATAACTTGCAATACTTTTTCAGTTATTTTTCTTAACTCTTCTTTGGATTTGGCATAAATTAAAATATCATCCATAGAGCATTCTACGTTTGAAATGTCCTTTAATAAATCAGACATGATTTTCTGAAATAGTTCTGGTGCTGAAGCGAGGCCAAATGGTAATCTTTTACATGAATATCTTCCCCATGGCGTTGCGAATGTCAAATACTGTTGGGTGCGCTTTGTAACTTTGATTTGCCAGAATCCTCTCTTACAATCTAACAATGTAAAATACTTTGAGTCCTTTAATTTAGCTGCAATTTCTTCCACTGTTGTTAAGGGAAACCTTCTTCTTAAAATATTTTTATTGACATCAGTCGGATCAAGGCAAAGTCTGATTTTATTATTTTTCTTGACAATAACCATTGGGCTGACCACTGGTGTTGGCTCACTGACTGGTTCGATCACATCCATTTTAACCATTGCATCCAGTTCACGTTTAACATCATTATGAAGTGAATGTGGTATTTTTCGAGGGGCCCTGATGTGGAAATTAGGATTTTCTACCAAATCAATATCATATTCAAAATTTTTGAGGCAACCCAGTCCTTTAAACAGATTCTCATTTGACTGTATGGAAACTGTTTGTACTCTTTGAATAAGGCCCAGTTTAGTAGAAGATTCTCTTCCTAGAATCGCAGGAACTTTCTTATCAACAATTTTGAAGTTAACAATTGCAGTTTGATTTTTAATAGTTGCTTCCAGATCGACTTCTCCCACAACTTGAAGTTTATTGTCGCCAAATGCTATGAGTCTTTTCACTTTCGATGGTTTCAACTCTTCATTAAAATACTTGACTATTTTCCAAGCGATAGAGAGATTTTCAGCCCCAAAATTGAACGCTTTCGGCGGTCGGACTCCCACGCTAGCCCTAGCAGCTCCTTCTTCGTCACTTGGCATTTTCTTTGCTGGTTATTTGAGATGAACAATGAACCACACCTGACACCATGTAACGTTGTAGTTTCAGTTAATAACAACGTTTTACTAAGTTAATAAGTGATTTATTTTAACAAAATCATTATTCATAGTTCATAAACCAGAATGACAAGAAGGATAATTGCGTGTTGACAACGATAATAATAAATATGGCATATCGACAGGCTGAGAAACATAACTAGTGCCAACCAACCTGACATTAATACCAAATATAACTAAACAATAATATTCTTATGTTACAATTTTCAACTTTTTTATATTTAATTTAAGGTCTACTATACTAGTATCACAAGTGGAGTATAGGTAGTTGATGCACAGCACAGTAGATGCTGTGCTAGATGCCTGTAAACAAGTGATTAGTAAGTAGCAATTACTTTTATAAGCGAGTATTCGTTAAAAGTACCGAATACAAAGTATGCAGTACTGTATTACCTGTCTATCACTACGGTTGACCCTCGTGGTCCCGTCCTTGTGTACCTCTTCAGAGTACTCTTCTTCTTGTGACTACTCTTCGAGTTTACCGGATCCCTCTGCAAAGTGGCTGGGTGGAAAAATACCCAGTCAATGTCACGAGTTACTTACTGAGTCAAAAAAGCAGTTTTCATTTTCAACTTCTTTTTTATATTTAATTTAAGGTCTACTATACTAGTATCGCAAGTGGAGTATAGGTAGTAGATGCACAGCACAGTAGATGCTGTGCTAGATGCCTGTAAACAAGTGATTACTAAGTAGCAATTACTTTTATAAAGGAGTATTCGTTAAAAGTACTGAATACAAAGTATGCAGTACTGTATTACCTGTCCATCACTACGGTTGACCCTCGTGGTCCCGTCCTTGTGTACCTCTTCAGAGTACTCTTCTTCTTGTGACTACTCTTCGAGTTTACTGGATCCCTCTGCAAAGTGGCTGGGTGGAAAAGTACCCAGTCGATGTCAAAAGGTTACTTACTGAGTCAAAAAAGCAGTTTTCATTTTCAACTTCTTTTTTATATTTAATTTAAGGTCTACTATACTAGTATCGCAAGCGGAGTATAGGTAGTAGATGCACAGCACAGTAGATGCTGTGCTAGATGCCTGTAAACAAGTGATTACTAAGTAGCAATTACTTTTATAAAGGAGTATTCGTTAAAAGTACTGAATACGAAGTATGCAGTACTGTATTACCTGTCCCATCACTACGGTTGACCCTCGTGGTCCCGTCCTTGTGTACCTCTTCAGAGTACTCTTCTTCTTGTGACTACTCTTCGAGTTTACCGGATCCCTCTGCAAAGTGGCTGGGTGGAAAAGTACCCAGTCGATGTCAAAAGGTTACTTACTGAGTCAAAAAAGCAGTTTTCATTTTCAACTTCTTTTTTATATTGATTTTAAGGTCCCCTGTACTTAGAAACGCATCTGGCCTTTTAATTTTTTTAATGGTGTTTATTGAAATAATCTTATCAAATAGTTGTAAGTACAAGGAATACATGAATCCCAAGGCTTCATTTTAAATGTTCGTTTGCGAGCAGTTGTGTGTGTATTTTTTATATTTTTTTAAAATTATTTTTGTTTGTGATATTTTGTCTTCATATACTTAGTACTTTATATAAGTTAAGGTGTTTGTTATATTGTACTTTTAAGGATGTTATTTATACTATTTTAAAGGTTTTGTGTATCTGTTTTTTATTAGAGTTATATTTTTAACATATTATTTAATGTTGTTTAAAAAATAATAATTTTTGCTGGGTGAAAACATACCCCAATCAATGCCCAGATGTAAGTTACTGAGTCGAAAAAAGCAGTTTCCATTTTTAGTGTCTTTTATGTAAAATGTTCGCATAACTTCAATATGCATCTGACCATTCTTTTTTTTTTTTTTTTTTTCTGACTGAAAAAAATTAAGTTTGTTTAAAAAGATAAATATAAACAAAAATGGAGGTTGTTATCGAAATAATCTTAAACAGTTGTGAATACGAGGAATACATTAATCACATGGTTTCATTTTAGTTGTTTCTTTCTCCGGAAGCAATTACGTTAATTATTTATTTTTGTTTGTTACATTTTGTGTTTATGCATATACTTTACATGTTATATCATTCTAAGTTATTCTACTGTAATTGAAAGGTTTGCTTTTTATTATGTTTATATTTTAAACTTTAGTGATGTTGTAGTGTTGATCTACCATGTGCAAAATGTACTGAAATGGTTAATAAAATCATTATTATTATTATTGTTGATCATTCAGTGCCCTGCATCTTATGCAATATATCACCGAGATCATTATGAAGCTTCGCTGCCGTTTTATTATGTAATTCCTTCGACCACAGGATGATCAATATCTCTTCCTCCGTTTCATGGTTCAACAAACCCAAGTCATTACAATAAAAATGGGCAAGCTCTTCCATAGAAGACCTTTTCAATTCATTGATTGTTGTTGCCCTTACTTGGTGAAACTGGTCCACATACAAGCTTGGAGACTACTTCTCTAGCTTCACTGTTTGGTTTCTATGGATGAAGGGCGTAGCAAGCGCTTAAGCTAACTGGAGCAAGAGGTCCTTATGAATTCGAGATGTTCTCTGATGTTGTTCAACATTTATGTGACTAGTTTCGCTGCTTGACAGCATTCTGACAGATAAATTTAGTAGTAAAGAGCACTGCCAGGGGATCCATTAAGTCCTGGGTCGGAAACGAATGTAAGGTGTACTGGGCAGACTGTCCAGGGCTCAGACATAGGAAGTCAGTAATTGAGGAACCCAGTTCAAAGAGAGCTGTGGAGCTGCTAAATCTTAACAGAGGACAGCTCAGGAATATAACAAGTACCTTGATGGGACACGTGGTCGTCAAAAACATCTGCATAAAATGGAGCGGTTCGAGGGGGAACTGGCATGTAGACTCTGCGGAAAGGGGGAGGAATCAGCCCAGCACATCTTATGTGAGGTAAAGCTCTGGACTGCAAAAGACAACTGATCTACGGTCAGTCTAGACCGGAGACAGAGCAATATAAAACTTCACCCTACCAATTGCTGTGCAGACTAGTTCAAGACACAGTGATTTTGGAATGGGTGGAGTAGAAAAGACTAAGGGCATGTACAATAAGCCAAAAGCTGCGCTGCTATCGGAGCGGCAAAGACGCGGACGAGCCCTAAGGGAGAAAAAAAACACTAAACAAAACACCCATAACTTATATAACCTATTTATTATCTATATTAAATTTAATATTCACCGTTTTAATTTCAATAACCCATAACCCAATATTTATAACTTATACATTAAATAAGTAGACTTAGGGAACCCAAATCACCACAAATCATATTTTTTAAAGACCTTACAATCGTTTCACTAACCACGTTAGCATGATCAGAGGATTAAAGATTCAGAATTTTTCATCCTTTCATGAGGCTAACGTGGTTAGTGAAACGATCGTAAGGTCTTTAAAAAATATGTGTTGTGGTGATTTGGGTTATCAAATTGTACTTATCAGTGCTCATCACAGGGTCCAGTTTTCACATAGTGTTATACATTGAAAAAGTCAGGAGAGGAGTCAGGATTAGGATTTACGAATTGTTGTACTGGTAGGCTCATAGAGAAAGTCTCTATGAGTAGGCCTAAGCTGGTAAATGAAATTGTCACTTATAAGTTGACATCCAATAAAATACAGAGCTTAGCTATATCACACCTTAAAAATAAGTATTGGCAGAAAAGAAACTCACCCCCTTTATGGGACGCTTCATTAGAAATCCATAGTCGACAGTTGTATCCTATACACCCCATCCAGTTAGTATTCAGAAAGAATATCGAAATACTGAACTCAATTCCTAAAATTATACCAAAATATGGCAATACATTTGAAACCACTCACCACGTATTACAATATTCCATGAACAACAGCAGACATTTAACCTTATTAAATTACCTTCTATACTACTAGCATATATCAGTGGCGGCTCGTGCCTGAATGCATTGGGGGTGTGCAAGAAATAAAGTTCGGGGCGCAGCAAGTGAGTTATGGTAGTGATTTTTTATTAAATGCTTCAAATTTGAAAGACTCAAGTTTCTACGAACTTAGAAAGTTGAATTTTCATGTATAGTAGGGTCTTACCCAGGGCAACATATTCATCAAAATATCTGTAATTTTGGAAGAAAAAATTTTTTTCAAAAGAAAACTCAAAATTTGAATAACTCAATTTTCTAAAAATGTAGAAAGTTGAATTTTAGTGTGTAGTAAGGTCTTTTACAAGGCAACATATCCACCGAATTTCGTTGAAATACCTTTATAATTTTCAGAGAAAAAGAATTTTTTTGAAGCAAAACTCAAAATTTTCCCGGAAACCGGTATCCGATTTTCCTGACTAACAAACTCATCCAAGCCATTAATAAAAGTAAGGCACTTGCCGAGTTTCATCGAAATCAGTTGCTTATTTTTTGAGCTACGGTTGGATACATACATATATACCTGACCTGACCCCGGATATGGGTTCTAGGGGACCTAGTTCGCCCTCATTTGAAAAAATGTGTGCAAAGTCTCTCCATCGAGACCTCTTTATTAGTGAATTTAAAAAATAACAATTAAGGGCTCGCCTATTTTTTCCCTGAAAATGTATTATAAAAAAACCTGCTTACTAAACCTAATAATTGTTATGTACTTACCAAGTTTTCCTCTAGTTAGTTATACGTTATAGTAGTTAAAAAGTTGACCATTAAATTTAAAATATCCACTGAATCACAGTATCACAATTATTGTCCACTTATTAAGCAACCCGAAGTAGTGGCCATAATAATAATATTTGTCTTGTTAGAACATATAAACAACAACGAAATGATCTAATTAAAAATCAGTCCGACGAGAATTACTAGGTAGTAGGTACACACGCTCTGCCAAATGTCCACTACAAACTGGAAGTGTGTAATTTTATAGCGCACAATTGATTGCTTATTCGGTCCTTTTCGACGATGATAGGCGATCATTTCGCACTGAAGTATCGCATTTCCTGAGAGCGCCGAAAAATACACACCGCCGCCCGACTGCTTTATATGTATATGGATGTATATAACGTCTCCAACGATTAACACTATACTTATTCTGATTCTGTATTAATGGCTGCCGACTCTGCGATCCTCGATATACTAATTTTGTTTGTTGTTGAATGCAGGAGGTAAAAAAGTAAATAAAAATTTGTGAAAATATAGCATAGCAAAAATTTTTTTTCACGGCAGGCGGCAGTGCGCGCGCACAGGCGCACTTATTGAGGACCCGCCCCTGGCATATATACCGCAGAACTTGTTGCTGTACAGAATGTATTACAATAGATTAGGCAGTCAAGTTACAATAAATTCCTTATATTAACAGATTCCTTGTCAGCCTTAAAGGCGCTCTCTCTCCCAATAAAATCTGTATTCAAGAACAACTTAGTCCTTAACATAATCTCGTTACACTACGAAATCTGGTCGCAGAATAAAACTGTTTGTTTTGTGTGGGTAAAAGGACACTGCAAAATTTCGGGAAACGAACAAGCTGACTCCGCAGAACGTATTGCAACCACATATGGGGTAGATCTTCAAATAATGTGTCTAATAACTTGATAAACGAAGCAAAAGTCATTTCAAAAAGAATGTTCGTTACTTATTGGGTTAAAATTAAATCAAATGCTACCAATCATTTCAACAGTATATATCCTTTTTCGACACAGTTACCACTGCATAAACTAATAATCCTTCCCCGGCATATATCAACTCCCTTAAATCGTCTGATATTTGGGCACAGCACCTTTTCGAAACATAGGTTTAAGTTGGGATTGAAAAACAAGCCTTGATTGCGATTGCGACGGGGTAAGTATCAGGGACTTGGAACAAAATTTTCTGTTGCAGCTTCCACAATCAACAAAGAGCTGCTTTTTAGGAGTATGTCCACTGAAAATCTTTGTTTGCCATTAAATGTGGCCTCTTAGTGAATTTTCGTAGAAAAAATTCACTAATGGGGAGATCCCAACTTTTGAATTTTGAAACAATGTTTGCAAATGACCGCGACCTAGAACCCATATCCGGTGTCAGTTTCAATTTTTATATATATATATATATATATATATATATATATATATATATATATATATATATATATATATATATATATATATATATATAACACCGATAACTCCAAAAATAATCGGCCGATTTTGATAAAATTTAGCATGTACCTTCCTTTTGTAAATGGCTTGGATAAGCTCGTTAGTCAGGAAAATCAGACTAGGTTTTCCGGGAAAATTTTGTTTTCTTTCGAGAAAAAAAAATATCTAAAAAAACAAAAAAGCTATGATAACTAAATTTGGTAGGTAGGTTTACGATATAAAAGGTAAACTATACACCAAAATTTAGATTTCTATGTTACAAGCAAAAAAGTTTATAATAAAATATTTTGTGCCAGATCATTTCTATGAAAGTTCACTACCATAACGCACTTGCTGCGTCCAGGCTTTTATATATTGCTCTTAGAAATAAAAGGATATTGTTTGCAATTATTGAATTTATTAAAAATGCATAGATAGATAGATAACTTTATTAGCCTTTGATTAAGCACATACATACTACAGGCACGTCAAAGAATTAGAAAAACATAAACATAAATAGTCTTAAATAATTACAACAGAAGTCAAAAAATAACACCACCACTTTACATACAAAACCAACTACAAAAATATACAATAAGTTTACATTAAACCAAAATTTACAGTTACAACGGTGCTATTTTTACAGCCATTATCATTCTCTCCGTTGCTCAGGGCCTGTACACCTTTCAGTAAATGCACTGATATGATAAAAGGAATTGTCAACCAAAAATGATTTTAATCTATGTTTAAAGCAGCTCAGTGTATCCGCAGCCTTAATCTCCTGAGGAAGCATATTAAAATAAAAACAGCCAGCATACACAGGTGATTTCTTGTATGCCATATACTTGTAATTTGGCAAGTGGATGTCATTTCTTGCCCGGGTAGTGTAGCTGTGAACTGCACTCTTTTTAGTAAACCTGTTTCTACGTGCATATGTCAAACTCAGGAGTTTATACAAATACACCCCCGTGACAGTCAACAGTTTTTTTGTTTTAAAAGTAGTCCTGCATGATTCTTTTTGTTGTAGTCCAAAAATCAGGCGGATTACTCGTTTTTGGCATACAAAAACCCTGTGTATATCATTTGCATGACCCCACACTATTATGATGTATGCCAACACACTATACACTAAAGCAAAATACACATTAATTAGAGAAATTGCATTTAAGGTGTTCTTCAGCTTCATGATGCAAAAATAGGCCTTACCCAATTTGTTTGTTATACCTTCTATCTGAGTCTCCCATGAGAGCCTATTATATAAAATGCAACCTAAAAAGTTGGTAGAGGTACTTAAGGCAATATAGTTATCATTAAAATGAAAATTAATATCAATAGAAGGCTCTCGACATCTTCCCATAAACTCTACACAAACTGTCTTAGAACTATTTACAATCAGGTGATTGCTGCAGCACCACTGACCGAAGTGCGACAGAACACTATTCACCTTACGCACAGCATCTGACAATACTGGATCCGAAACCACGATTGCTATGTCATCCGCGTACATAAACAACCTCCCATCTGTCAGATAGTTGGGAAGATCATTTACGTACAACATAAACATGAGCGGTCCCAGGACGCTTCCCTGCGGAGCGCCCAGCTTTACTTCATACTCATCAGATTTAACACCGTCCACTGAGACTACCAATCGCCTGTCTCTTACAAACGACAAGCCAATCACTAACAGGTCCCCTAAGTCCGACCGCATTTAATTTTCTTTCGAGGAAAGTACAATTAATGGTATCAAAAGCGTGAGACATGTCAAAAAATATGCCCACGGTGTGATGCTTTCTATCAACACAATCCACAATATGCTGCACCATGTCCGCACATAAATAAGCGCTAGTATATGTGTGTACATACTTGTTATTTGTATGCAAACCTTTTAATCCGAGAGATATCAGCGCTCACTTACATGTGCAGCGATATAATTTAATCAATGAGTTATTACCTTGCCCATGTTGTTTCAGAATCTAATGCGACACAAGGACCGTGGCTATATGAATTGGGTTATCAATTCGAAGCCAACAACAATTATATGTATAAAAAAATAAGTTGACACAAAAATAAGATATAAGTTGATTAGCATTCTTCAATTTTTTATTAGGTTTTTTATACCTATTTACCAATAAGCTATATACTTGTGAAAATATATTTTTTGAGAGAATATGATTATAGTGTAAATTCAAAATATTTTTCACAGTGAATAGCACATCCATTGTGAATACACAAGTACCTTAATGACTATTTATGCATACTATGTGAAAACTGGAACCTGTGATGAGCACTAATAAGTACACTTTGAGAAACCCAAATCACCACAACACTTGTTTCAGAAACCTTACGATCGTTTCGTTGACAAAATCAACATCTTCAGAGGAAGATAAATTCTAACCTAAGCAACTAGCTACATGTATTTATATCGCGTCAAGGTAAACGAACTAGTCCGAAGTAAAATTGTCGTCCAGGAACGATCGGTGTGTATTGTGTGGTGAAACTACGAGGTCGAAGACCTGCTTGTAATCTTCTGGTAGACATATTTATGAGCCCTTATCTAATATATGGATAATAGCTTTAAAGGAACCGAGTTATTTAAAGAATCTGCGCGTTCCCTTTCGATCTAGAAATTTACTATGTAGATATTGGATCACGCCGACAAACATGTGGCTAGATAAACAACATCAACTCCGCTCAACTTTTTTAAATAGAAAAACTAATACCGGGTGTTTGGATCAACATGTTAACACTCTAACAAAAGATAAATAATTCAACTAAAATACTACATACAAACTGTATTTATATTGATGCTAATTATTCGTGATAGTATTTATATTAAATTCATAGATACAAACAAAACCAACAGATCTTTAAGTCGAGACAAACATTTGTACATTGTAAACATAATAAATGTCAACATAAGATAATAATTTTGTATATGTCATTGTATAAAAGACTTAAAAAGTTTGTGTGAATGTTAATGACTTATTCTGTTTGTTCGGCATAAATAATCGTTTTTTTCACTTATATATTTGGCGAACTGTTGTTTAAAAAACATTTTCAAAAATTAGAGAATGTCTGAATAAATTCAAATAGTCAATGATAAAGGCTTGTCAAATTTTAAACAGTGTGTTTTATAGAACTAAATTATGCAGTCTAACTGAACTAGTGAAGAATGAATCGTGAAAGTTTTTGTTCAATATTTTGATAAGGAATATTAATACTGCTTTCTAAATGTTGCATATTTCCACGATATTTAAAGTGGATAAAGCGATTAAGTATAGCTTTAGAAATATATTATTAATCCAAAATTGAAAATTTAAGACATAGCTAAAATTATAACAATCATTTAGACTTAACATGTATTAGTTCTTGTTTATTTATATTTTCATTTATAACCATCGTCCAATATTTATTTTCAATATTTATATCCCTGTTTTATATATGTAGGTTAGTTAAAAGTGAGTTGTAAAATGTCAACAATGCTACATAACAAGCGCAAGCAACGAAGCATAGACATAATGCGCTTGTTAACCTTTCAACCAACTTGCTGCTGTTAAAAACCAGTGGTGTCGTCTAACGTCAACCAGCTATCAAGCTGCTTGCAGTCGCATGCTAAAATTTAGCGCTTTTGCACGCAAACATTGTCCGGGTATTAGGAAAGAAATGGGCCAGGGCTGACAATTTACAAAGTTGTTAGTTGATGGTACACAGTTTCCATCTTTAACATTTTGTGTTAACTAGAACTGTTATTACTTGGAATTATGTAGTTGTGATTTCATTATGTAGTTAATCTTTAAATCAACACTAGATCATTGACAATACTTCTAAGATATTTGCAAATCTCATCATTTCTCATGACTATTGTATGGTTAAGTATTTATAACTCATCTTAACATGCCACACATGTAGAAGGTATTGTTAAATATTCTTGAAAGTAAAAAAAAAGCAATTATAGTTTTGGATCAATTATATTTTAAGTGAGTGGGGAGCTTTTTGAGATGAAAACAGTGAATATACTGGTGTGATAGTGTATGGTGCACCTTAAGCATTATATATTCAGAGGTCCAAATTGTTAAACTATTAGAGTTTGCTGCAATTTCACAAGTTTTATAAGCATATATTATATAATTTAATATAATCTTATATTATACAAAACATATATCTGTATAGATAGCTTGTTTTAAATTGCTTAGCGTTATATATTTTCAAATGCATTTTCATGTTACCCTACTCATGTTATACCAACGAATAAACTACTAGTTTCCTACATGTTTTATTATTTGAACACCTTTAACCTTTAATTTTAGGCCGTGCTGCTTAAAGAGAATTCTAGACCCCGACCTAGACCTGTCCATAATAAAGGCTGGCGATTTAAATTCCAAACACCTTAATTGGCATTCTCGCAATGCAATACAAATGGAAATATCCTGGAATCCTATGTCGACAACCATGCAAATTGCATAGTTGACGCACCTACAAGGTCCAGACACTTTGCCAGTGTGGGTCGACTCTACGTAGCAATCATGTCGAACACCACCCTTCTTCACGAAATAACGATACTAAACGACCGCTCGTAGGACCACAACCCAGTAACATGGCTGCTCGGATATGACAATGACGAACCCGACATCCCAAAGAAAAAGGTACTGTGGCCAGTATTCACAGATCACCTTAAAAACAACCTTGGCAATATTCTAGTTATCTGCAGCATTGCCGAGCTCGAGAGTACAGTGGATAATCTACAGTCCAAAATCCAATGTTCTATCAAACATGCATCAAGGACGTACCCCACCCCAACCAATCTGCCCCTACGTCCGTCCAGTATTAAAGAAATGATATGAGAAAAGAACTGCTTGCGAAGACTAGGTCAACGCACCGGAAACCCCGACAAACGAAACAGACTCATTAAATAAGTACGATCCGCCCTACAAGAACTCCGCAACAACCGTTGGGAGAAACACTTGGAAAGCCTGTCTGCCCAAATAAATTCCATCTGGCAAATAGCAAAAGCCCTTCGGTCCCAAAAACTTCTGATCTCGCGACTTCATGGTCAAAACGGCATCATATACATGGATGTAGACAAAGCAGATGCATTCGCGGATCATTTAGAGTTGCAATACAGTGCGTATTATAACAACGTTGATCTGTCGCACGTCGCAAGAACGCACCGTTATATCAGGAGTGCACATCGCGCCATCTCCAGACACAAACCTACTCCCTGTCATCGGCAAAACCGCTGAAAGACTAACTCAGAAAAGGCTAACCTCATTCACCTCTGAGAACCATATCCTTCAGGACTAGCAATTCGGATTTAGACTCCACCAAGACCAAGTCCTTCGCGTGGTAAAAAACATCACAGGAGGATTCAACAAAAAGAAGTCAACTGGTGCAATATTTCTCGACATTGCTCAAGCCTTAGATAGAGTTTGGCATGCAAGCCTATTTAACAAACTTCTATCATTTAGTTATCCGCTCCCTCTGATACTGCTCATCAGATCATACCCGAAACAGATGAAGGGAACCCGATCTAGAATCTACTCTGCCACGGCTGTCATCCCACAGGGTTCTGCTATCTCCCCTCTGCTGTACAATATATTTATCGCAGACATACCGACACTGCCCCTAAACGTGACATATGCACTATACACAAACGACACTACAATCATCAGCAGCTCCACGCAGCTGAGAATAATAAACCAATGTCTGTAAACCGCTGTAGACAAGCTGCAAGACCGGTATAGGAAATCATAGCCGTAAATGTTCAGCAGTCCTATTTTCCAAGAGGAAACACAAACAGCACGAACATGTATCATTAGACAATCGTCTAATTCCCTTACAAGACTCCGCCAAATACCTCTGGGTTTCTTCGATAAACACAACATGGCGCTCCCATGTCCAACATGCTCAACGAAAAGCTTTGATATTCATCTCGAAGTTCTTTACATAAATTCCAACTTGTTCATGAACAATAAACTGCTCGTGTACAAAGTCATTATCCGGCTAGCCATGACACATGCATCCCCCGCAAGGACCACTATGGCCGATACTCACACCAAGCCTCTTCAAATCACCCAAAATAAAATTCTGAGAGTGGTTACCGGAGCGCCATGGTTTTCCAGAAACAGTCAGATTCACTGATCTGAAAATTCCCCTCAGTTCGCAAAAGCCGCTTCTCAACCAAATGCTCTTCTCCGTAGTGCCACCGACAACGATGGGCAACTTCCACCTAGGCATAAGCGTCCAAAGCTTATTCTCACCCGATAACGCCCCAGCGACAAAGCAGAATGGAAACATTCAAATCCCAACATCATTATGTGAAATCTTTCCGACGGAGGTATGGACTAAGGTACAGTACTCCAGGGAGTAGAGTTTAGTGGGTAGGGGTCCCACACTACCTCGATATCTCATACACTTCGGTGTCTGAATGACGTGTGCTGTACATGCAACATTCTCCACTCCTGATTACAAAAAAAGTAAGTTCTGTTTTTGTGCTGTTTTATTACATCGTTATATAAAAGATCTGGGTAAAGGTGCAGTTTTTGTGCCCAACAGCCAATGAAGAACTGACTAACATTGTGAACAATTTAAAAAATAAACCCTCATCTGATATATATATGGAATGACAGTTCCATTGTTAAAGGAAGTATTTCCTATCATAGTTAGCCGTTTGTGTGAGGTGCTTAACCAGTGTATGATCCAAGGCAACTTTCCCAAAAAGTGAAAACTGGGAAAAGTGATTGCAGTGCATAAAGGTGGCAGTTTGGATCATTGTGACAACTACCGGCCTATCTCGCTACTTCCGATTCTATCAAAGATATTTGAAGAGCTCCTTAAGAGAAGATTGCTGGCATTCATTGAAAGATACAAGATATTATATCCACGCCAGCATGGCTTTAGACCCAAACGTTCAACAGACACAGCCTTGACCGAATTTGTTGAGTATTACCGAGAAACTCGATGAAAAAAATCATGTTGAAGTCGTAGTTTGTGATCTGAGTAAGGCCTTTGATACACTTTTAAAGTGTATTTTCTTGGAGAAGCTGAAACATTATGGTGTCAGAGGTACAGCCCTCTCTCTCTCTCTCTCTTTGGGTCTTACCTGGAGAATAGGGGGCAGGTTGTATATTGGGATAAACAGCTATCCGATGAGATGACGATAGAGTGTGGTGTTCCGCAGGGTTCCATTCTGGGCCCCCTACTCTTTATCATCTATATGAATGATCTGCCGCCCGACATTACATCGGAGGCGATCGGTCTTTATGCCGATGATACCAGCTTTGTTAACAAAGCAACAGCAACGATTGATCTGGGTCTCCGTACTAGGACCTGCCTTGACCAAGCAGATGAGTGGTTTGGAGTAAACTCTCTAAAACTAAACTTAAATAAGACACAAAGACTGGTGCTGAGTGCGGGATTCAGCGGCGGGGCGAGGCTAAAGCTTCTTGGTGTAATTCTGAAGGATGGCCTTGCCTGGTCTGCTCATGTCTCGCCCTTGCTTGGAAAGTTGTCTACGTCTATTCTTACAATGCGGCGAATGAAAGCTGTGGTAGGCCGGGAGGCCTACAAGATGGCATATTTTCCAACTTTCACTCTATCGCTGGTTTTGGTGTGCTTTTGTGAGGATGCAGTCCAGGCTTGCAGCAAGTGCTCCTAAAGCGGCGTACTGCACCCTTTACCAGGTCTATTTACGACGTTGTAATAAAACGGCACAAAACAAAACTTACTGCGGTGAGACCCCTCGTATGCAATTACGTCCAACTTTGAGGTTTACGTTTTGTTTGTCTCCATGCCTCCATAGCCATAGAGAAATATAAGTTTAGATTAAATCTAACGATAGTTAGAAACAGCCTGCAGTATAATTAAAAGGTGAGGTGGTGAGCTGGAACTCCCCGTAAACCCAGCGAAGACGGAAATGATCCTGTTCGCCAACAAGAAGAATCTGGAGGAAATCGGGGCGCCGGTGATGTTTGGAAAACCTTTGGCTTTAGTACAGAAGGTCAAATATCTGGCGGTGGTCCTGGACTCCAAATTATCATGGGGGTCGCAAATGGAACGAGTAGTGAGGAAGGGAGTAGCGACCCTCTGGCAGTTGCGCCGTGCGATAGGGAAAATCTGGGGACTTAATCCTACATTAGAGTCCTTTCAATGGGGCAGTGGTTTGGTGGTGTGGTGTGGACCAAACTGCTGCCCGGAAGCTGACCAAACTTCAAAGGTTGGCTAGTCTGTGTATGACGGGCGCTATGAAGACGACACCCTCAGCAGCGCTAGAGGTCTTGCTGATGCTGCCACCGCTTCTCATCTGTATCAGGAGGAAGGTTATGGCGTCGCTTCTCAGAATGCGAGACTCTGGAAACTGGTGTGGTGAGGGAGCAACAGAACATGTAAAAGTTTCCAAGGAGCTAGAAAAGGAAATTCCAATTTCCACCATCAAGCTACGACATGCAGAGGATTATATTAGGCTGACTAGGACATATACCCTAAGAATGCCCAACAAGGATCAATGAAGGGAACATGAGGTTGCTTTCGACCGATCACGGCTGGAGGAGCATAATAGCACTCCTCCGGGGCGGGAATATACATCTAGCCTGGGGCTGCGCGCGAGCTATGCTCTGGGCGTATATACCACGGCATTCAAAAGGGAAGTGTACGCTATTCTTTCTGTAGGTAATCGACAGGATGTGAGGATGAGCCCTGAGAAATGTGTATACATTTGCTCAGATAGTCAGGCGGCCCTCCGGACAGTCTACGCATCCAGAATTAGGTGAATGCTAGTTCAGGAGTGCGCTGACGCTCTTGCGGAACTGTCCAGGACCAAGGAGGTACAACTTATGTGGGTGATGAAACACTGTAGCGTGGTGGGGGATGAAGTGTAAAATGACTTCGCAAGGCTTGGTACCCGGCGGCCGTTCTGTGGACCGGCGCCTGCTATAGGTATAAATAGGAAGGTGGTCTCCTACGCACTAGATAAGTGGACTGAGGTGGCATGGAAAAGCACTGGAGGTTGGTCAGTGGCTGTAGGCAGGCGAGTGATTTCATGGAGAGGCCGATAGAAACAAGACAGTCTGGCATCTTGACAGAAGTCGTTCTGCGCTTCGCCGCATGATTGGGATGCTGACAGGCCACTGTACACTCAGAAGAAACCTTACATTGATAGGTGTCGAGAGGGATACAATATGCCAGGAATGCGGCGAGACTGAAGAAACGTCTTATCACTACCTGTGCGAATGCGAGACCTTTGGGAGTCTTCGAACAGAATTGTTCGGTTCGAGGACTCTACAGAGGATCCAGGTAAGTTCCGTCCAATGGAAGACCGCCATGGCCTTTATTTTGAGGTTTAGGAGGTTTAGTGATGAAACTGAGGAGGGATAGGGCATGGTTGCTGGATTGCCGAAAAGGGCCCGATGCGGCCTACTTGCCTGGCCGGGGTCAGTTTCAAATAGTATATAGACGAAATATAGACCAAAATATTTTGTGTGGTTAACAAAATCTATTGAATATTATAGTAGACAAAAATTAAGTTTTCTTGGTACAAAACGGCTAAGAACTACCAGAAAAATTACTTTTAGGTAAATATCTCGAAACTAATGGGGGTTATGTAGAAGAAATGTCATAAGAAGTGTTTCTTATAAAGCCATAAGTTTCTGCTTCAACCCTCATTGTTGTTCATTTTACTAAAATGTCTGCAGAAAATTAATTTGAAGGAGACCCTTCCTCTGATGCCTTGGCAGTAGCTTTAATTATGTATTCTTTTGATTTTTTTCAACGAGCTTTTATCTTGGTAATTGTGTAAATTGTTTGAAGAAGGTCGTTGGCGGGGAAAATCGAATAAGTTTTTTCGGAAACATTTGAATTTATTTCTTGGAAAATTTGTGTACTTCAAACACTGAAGTTATTTCGATGAAATATGGTACATTGTTT
Organism: Tillus elongatus; assembly: GCA_964006375.1. Taxonomy (NCBI): domain Eukaryota; kingdom Metazoa; phylum Arthropoda; class Insecta; order Coleoptera; family Cleridae; genus Tillus; species Tillus elongatus. The sequence goes on from OZ023269.1 coordinate 123,424,366, forward strand.
CTACTATAGTGGTGATACTCTTAACCAAAGCTGATGCCTTTGATTAAAAAACACACTCACATTAAAGAAATTTTAATGAAAAGTCGCTACCATAACGCACTTGCTACGCCCAGACTTCTTCCCTTATAACTCGTAAAAACAAATCACTTTTGATATGAAACTAACACCCACAACTTCATCAATTTACGTTTGGCAGCAACCCTCAAAAATATTTAAATGGGTCATGCGACAGTTCTATTTTCAAAGGTCTAATCATCCTCTATATAATGAGTGAAGTTTGGAGCCTATGATGAGCACTTATAAGTACGATTTGGAAAACCCAATCACAATAGAGTTTCCAGACTTGACGACTGTTTCGCTATCAAAGTTAGCGTCATCAGAGGGATGAATAAACTAGAAAACACAATTGTCCTTGCACGTATCCTTTAATGCATATTGCTTACAAGGTACTAGATGATGAGTCGTAATTTTTGCAAAGTCTATATTATCTTTTAACAGGTATAATTTTAAGCGGAACTTTCCATGATTACATTGTCTTTGCCATTAAAGTACTACTATAATATAGCTTCCACTTTTCCCTATGGCAACTAATGAACTCTTTAGTTCCTGTAGATGGTACACATTTCTAAAAAACAGAAGAATATACTATCTGCGACGGCGCTTAAGATTTGAACTTGCGCTTTTTGAATTTAAAACGACGTGGCCATAGCCATTATATTCATCTAATGTCATAGGATTTTTTGTCATCTGATGACGCTAACTTTGTTGGTGCAACGATTGTCAAGTCTTTAAAAATGTGTTGTGGTGAATTGGATTCTCCGAAAATGTACTTATCAATGCTCATCACTGCTTCTAATCTTCACTTATTGCATTAGCCATCAATTATACAGAATTTACTGGTATTTGGAATTGTGATTTTTAGTACATATTTCTTACAAGGTACTGGATGATGAAACATAATGTTTGCCAAATTTATATGTATTATGGTTTTTTAAGGTATCAATTTAAGCGGAATTTTCATGATTAACGTATCAATATAATTATTATAATAATATATTATATCCTTTACTTTGCACTTTGGCAACTAGTTGATATTTAGTACCCATAGAGGTACTTGTTTCTAAAAGAAAAACAAAAAGAAGGTACTCTCTGCGACGGCGCCTAAAATAGGACTTGCGCCGTGACGTGATCCCCCCAAGGGTTAGCCATCTTTTCTTCATAATTTACTGGTGTCTGTTATCTGTCTTTAGTGTTGTAGTGCTCGATAAATTACAAAAGGTTTTGCAAAATGCATGTTTATAGAATGTATAATCAAACCGGAGGGTAATGATATATTTTTAAACATAATTTTTCTTTTTTTATACTCAATAACTTATATTCGTGTGTTGTGTGTTGTGTATTTTTACTCGTTACGTCATCGCGATTCAAATGTCGGTGGTTTCTTTAGCGGATTTTTATTTTAAAAAAACCCTGTAATCGTTTTCAACGATAGTCAGTCTTCTTAAGCGTAGAACCCACATCCCTACCCAAAAGTTTTCGGAAAGTGAAATATAAAAATAGTTTCTGTCCACGTTTTGGTTCATGTTTAGAAGTCATTTTCAAACCTAACAGAATTTTTTTAGGACTGGAGGTGACAGATGACAGATCAAACGTTTTGGAGTTTTTATTTGGACATTTATGTATTAAAAAAATTACATTACAATACATTCTATCTATTGTATGTAATGTATAATTTACATTATATGCGAATAACATTATTATTACTTATCTGTGTAAAGTGTAAATAAGCTGCCAAACAACATATAAAGGTTGGTAGAGTACAATAATAACAACAGTAGTATTAATAATAATAATGTGTTGTGTGTATATATATATATATATATATATATATATATATATATATATATATATATATATATATATATATATATATATATATATATATATATATATATATATATATATATATATATATATATATATATATATATAATTTGCCGCACCCCTGCCTTTCTATATGGAGGGTAGGGTCCTTTAGCGTGCTCAACATCGCATGGACACGGGCCAATGGCTTTACGCCCCCTCTGAAGGGCGAAACGTGAAGACATTCAACTTGTCAAATACAATTCCACAACTTCGGTTGATGTTAGTGTTAAAGTATGTAGTGAAAAAGTGAAAGGAGAACCCTGGGATCGAACCCAGTATATATATATATATATATATATATATATATATATATATATATATATATATATATATATATATATATATATATATATTGCAACCCTAATCGGTTGCATCGCTCTCTCAGTAGCAGTGATTAACTCAAATATGCCAATAGTAAACTACCCGGTAATCCTGTGTTTAAAGTGCCTCTTTAGTAAACATACAATTCGGGCGAAATCGGAACGTGAACTGGACGCGGGACGATGTGCACTGTTGCCAGATGAGTATAAGCAAGGGTCATTTTAAATATAGAAGGCAATCAACGGGCGAACAAATGTTTCAATAATGTAAATAAATGATAATATGGCCTCATGTACATAGATCGATATTTGACATATTTTGCGGAAAGCAGTAGGAAAACGGATATGTAAACAGTTAATTTTCAGCAATTGTGGTTTAGGGGGGAAAACGTGATATAGAAGGAAATCAAGGGGTGAACAAATGTTTTGATAATTTTAATAAATAAAAATATGGCGTCATCTACATAAATCGATATTTGACATATTTTGCGGAAAGCAGTAGGAACACAGAAATGTAAACAGTTAATTTTCAGCCTCAGGGGGAAAAACGTGTGCCTCTCCTCCCTTTTTTGGTACATCAGTAACATCAACAGAGGTTGTGCCATTGTGATTGAGCAAGGTAATCTGTACGTTCCACCATTCCCAGGGGGCGTAAAGCCGTCGGTCCCGTGCCCATGCGATGTTGGGCACGTTAAAGACCCAAATTCTCCGAACAGTGAGGTGAATGAATGACACTTTAGTAAAGTCAATGAAGCAATTTCCGTTGCGAATTGTCGATGATAAATACAACTGTATATGCTAATAGCAAACAGTATCCAATATGTTAGTTTGAAAAGTCGCACTGTTTCATGGTAATGAAGCAATTTCTACTGACAACTGTCGATGATAAACATAACCGAGAAAATGGCTCTAAATGGGTTCCCCTTCGAAACATAACGGAGAAAATTGCTCAAAATGAGCTTACCTTCGAAGTGTCTGTTTATATTTTACTTTCCAACCTTAAATGAGTAAGAAAAGTCAATGAAGCAATTTCCATTGCGAATTGCCGATGATAAATACAACTGTATATGCTAATATCAAACGGTAACCAGTATATTATTTCGAAAAATCGCAATGTAATCGCATGGTAATGAAGCAATTTCTACCGACAACTGTCGATGATAAACAAAATGGAGAAAATTGCTCAAAATGGGCTTACCTTTGAAGTGTCTGTTTGTATTTTACTTTCTAACCTTAAATTTACTAATTGGGAGACCCCGACTTTTGTTTTATGAAAAAGTTTTTGCAAATAAGCGCGAACTATGGCCCCAAGAACCCATATCCAGGGTCAGTTTCCATTTTTTATATGTATTTATATACATACATATGTGTATATTTATATATATATATATATATATATATATATATATATATATATATATATATATATATATATATATATATATGTATGTATGTATGCATCACACCGAGAACAAAAAAATTATTGTGCCGATTTTGAAAAAGTTTGGCATGTACCATCCTTTTCTATATGGCTTGGATAAGGTCGTTAGTCAGGATAATCGAACGAGGTTTTCCAAAAGAATTGTAACTTTTCATTAGGAAAACATTTTTATGTCAAAAATTAAAAAAGCTATGACAACCAAATGTGGTAGACAGGTTTGCGATTGAAAAGGTACACTACACACCAAAATTACTGGTTACCGTTTGATATTAGCATATACAGTTGTATTTATCATCGGCAATTCGCAACGGAAATTGCTTCATTGACTTTTCATACTCATTTAAGGTTGGAAAGTAAAATATAAACAGACACTTCGAAGGTAAACCCATTTTGAGCGATTTTCTCCGTTATGTTTCGAAGGGGAACCCATTTAGAGCCATTTTCTCGGTTATGTTTATCATCGACAGTTGTCAGTAGAAATTGCTTCATTACCATGAAACATTTCGACTTTTCAAAATAATATACTGGATACCGTCTGCTATTAGCATATACAGTTGTATTTATCATCGGCAATTCGCAACGGAAATTGCTTCATTGACTTTTCATACTCATTTAAGGTTGGAAAGTAAAATATAAACAGACACTTCGAAGGTAAACCCATTTTGAGCGATTTTCTCGGTTATGTTTATCATCGACAGTTGTCAGTAGAAATTGCTTCATTACCATGAAACAGTGCGACTTTTCAAACTAACATATTGGATACTGTTTGCTATTAGCATATACAGTTGTATTTATCATCGACAATTCGCAACGGAAATTGCTTCATTGACTTTACTAAAGTGTCATTCATTCACCTCACTGTCCGGAGAATTTGGGTCTTTAACGTGCCCAACATCGCATGGGCACGGGACCGACGGCTTTACGCCCCCTGGGAATGGTGGAACGTACAGATTACCTTGCTCAATCACAATGGCACAACCTCTGTTGATGTTACTGATGTACCAAAAAAGGGAGGAGAGGCACACGTTTTTCCCCCTGAGGCTGAAAATTAACTGTTTACATTTCTGTGTTCCTACTGCTTTCCGCAAAATATGTCAAATATCGATTTATGTAGATGACGCCATATTTTTATTTATTAAAATTATCAAAACATTTGTTCACCCCTTGATTTCCTTCTATATCACGTTTTTCCCCCTAAACCACAATTGCTGAAAATTAACTGTTTACATATCCGTTTTCCTACTGCTTTCCGCAAAATATGTCAAATATCGATCTATGTACATGAGGCCATATTATCATTTATTTACATTATTGAAACATTTGTTCGCCCGTTGATTGCCTTCTATATTTAAAATGACCCTTGCTTATACTCATCTGGCAACAGTGCACATCGTCCCGCGTCCAGTTCACGTTCCGATTTCGCCCGAATTGTATGTTTACTAAAGAGGCACTTTAAACACAGGATTACCAAACTACCCCTAGGTGAGGGTATTTTTCAGTCAACTTCTGGTAGCGAGTTTATTGTTGATAAAGTGATCTTATATGTATTTGAACCTCAATCAGTTGCATAGTTCCCTCGGTAGCAGTGATACACTAAAATATGTCAAGAGTAAACTACCCCTGAATGAGGGTGTTTTTCTGGTAGCAGATGCGGTTTGTGGGTGAAGTCACAGATATAGTTTCATGAAAAACTTTTGTCTATAAGTAGTCGGTCAGCTGAAATAACTAACTTTGGTCAGCAAATTACTTTTCCCCTACAGGCAAAGGACACCAGCCATAACTCATCAGAAGCTGCAAGTGAAAGACGCTAGTCTGACTATAGGACTTGAACCTGTGACCTTATCTTAACTCTACAGGTTACTGTCCAGTGAACTCAATAAGTGTTAATGACTTGCGTGGCTTGCACAACAGAAAAATGTGTTTTTTATGTATTTTTGATATTATTCTGTACTTAAAATGTTAGAATGTGCACAATTCTATTAACTAAATTTTATTTGCATTTTAGTATTGACTAGTTTGATAAATGTCATCATGTGACAGTATAGTTGTTGTCAGGGTACAGTTTTATTTTGACATTTATGATTATAAAATGCAAAAAGTTTCAATCACCTTTTGCAAATAAGTTGTACCTGAAATACTGCCTTTCTCTTTGTATACTTTTTTTTGTTGCACCTTAGATCTTTCAATGTAGACAATATATATATATATATATATATATATATATATATATATATATATATATATATATATATATATATATATATATATATATATATATATATATATATATATATACATATACAAAGGCGTAGATAGTATTTTTTCTTGGGGAGGGTATTCCAAAAATATAAAGGTAAACAAAATTACAAATACAAAGGCTAAAAAATGTATTGAATTAAAATAATTGAACAAAAAATTACGAAAAAATAAAAAAACAAAATTAAATATTCCGCACATTAGGCAACAAAAGTCTGGACGCAGCAAGTGTGTTATGGTAGTGAATTTTCATGGAAATGATCTGCACCAAACATTTTTTACTAAATGCTTATAACTTTTTTTTCTTGTAACATATAGATCTGTTTTGTATATAATTTAATTTTTATAACATAAACCTACATTACCAATTTGGTTATGTTATTTTTGGAAATAAAAAAAATGTTCGAAAGAAAACCCAAATTTTTTTCTGAAAACCTGATTCATTTTTTTCTGGATAACGAACGTATCCAACCCACTTACAAAAGGAAGGTACCTGTCAAATTTCATCAAAATCGGACCATGGTTTTTTTAGTTATCGTGTGAATTTTTCCTACGAAAATTCACTGAAAACAATTAAAAAATCAAACTCGAAATCAGAGTAAAGCCAAGGTTCTGTTTTCTTTTGTTTCGCAAATCTCTACAAAACCTTTTCGTCGTTTGTAGGAATGCTCTGATCCTCATGCATGAAGGCTAGTCCATCTAACCTCTCTGTTGTCTCATTGTTAAGCTGAACCAAATTTTAAACGTTCTTAACGCAGAAAAAACACTTTTCTGCAGATCACAGACTGGCAGGCAAACCTGCAAAACATCTCGGTGCGAGATGTACCTATATCACGAAATACTTCTTTATCAGATAATTTGCGAGTTTCAACAACTTCAACAAGCACCTGGAGAACTGTTGTTCTATTTCCTAACACAAAAATTCAGCTGTACCTAAATCCGAATCCAACGTTACTCATAAAAAATCTGGACTCTTATTATTATTTTCCTATTCCAGCAAATATTTTGATACATTTGCTTCTGATGATAAAATGTTGTCATTTTTTGTATTATAACTGCAGGAATGATATTTTCATTTTTAGGCAAAAAATGTTTTAGAATTAAAGTGAAACTTGATATCTTCCATGATGTTCTTTAATAGAGAAACGAAAATGCCGGTGTAATATCTCTGGGGGTTTCTCTTTGAGCGTTAGTATGGTTGAAACCTTAGTAAGACGTCTCTGTCTATAGTGTTTATATGAGGAAACCTTATGGAAATATTTAACTCATTACGCAGTTTGTCAATTTCTTCATGCAATCTCGTGAAGCATCTATTTGCGCTCATACTACTTTCTTCTGGCAGATCTAAGAGACAACGAACTTATTTCTCAGCATATTTCCTTTTAAAAGTTTAAAATTTTTTTGCTAAAATGCAGGTTCAAGGAGAATATTCACACAAAAATTTCAAGAGTTTTACTTAAAACGAGACTTTGTAATTTTTTTAACAAAAAAATTCCGACCTAGTAGTTTTTTCTCCCTCGGTCTTAGGGGGGTAATTACCCCCATTACCCCTCCCTTATCTACGCCCCTGTATATATATATATATATATATATATATATATATATATATATATATATATATATATATAATGTTTCACAGCTGTGCCTTTCTCAGGAAATGTTCATCTTGTTGCTTTCTAACATGCCCATGCAATCTCGAATAAGATCAAGTGTGAAACGATGGGGGCAATTTAACTTTATGACCCTAACATAAACATTCCCGGATATGGATCCTTCTCAGCGTTCCTATTGTAGTTCGGAAATACTTGGTTTTTGGGTTAAATCACTTCTAAATTTTATACATAAAACCCTGTTTAAAGTTTTTCTTCCAAACCAAAGCTTTGCTACAATTAAAAATGTAACTACTCAAATTTTTGTATTGAATTTTTGTTTGTTGGTACAACTGGGTTTCTCAATTAATTAAATGATATGTATGTTAATATTTTTTATATAATTTTTTTAACTCTTGTTTTTAACTCAACAGTTACATGTATTGTGTCTGCGCCAGAGGGGGGCACCGAAAACTTGGTTTTCTCAGAGATGGCTTTAAATCCTCAAGAAGACTAGTGCATTTCAAATCTAGCCTGGACATATGCTATTATAAGTAAGTACATTATGCCTTTAATATTAAATTAAGTTGTTAATTTGGGGTTTTATATATTTTATGTATTATATATATATATATATATATATATATATATATATATATATATATATATATATATATATATATATATATATATAGAGTCTCTGCAAAGGCCTCAAAAACCTCAAAAGATTTATGGGCAGTGAAAAATGCAAGTCCTTCGCTAAAACATGCTCTATATTTCACACCTTTTTTGGTGCATCCTCAGGAACCTAAAAAGTATGACAGCTATGATATACACTTCACAATTATCTTAGAATGACCTACTGAAAGCTGAACAAAGTGAAAGAAAACATCCTGGCAAGGAACATACAGAGTGACAGGCAGAGGGGGGTGGGGTGGGGGTTAAATAGAGAGCTACATCTCACAGGTGTGGCATTTAATACATAATGAACACACCAGGACACTTTAAAAGGCCCCTCGTTTCATGGTCATATGTGTAAGAACATTGTTAAAATTTAAAAAAATAATGAAGGGAGAGTTTGATGCAACACATGCAGTTCTTGGAAACCTGTTGATTGACAGCTGACTTTTATATTTTGTTTGTGGCTGGCACACACACATCTATATATATATATATATATATATATATATATATATATATATATATATATATATATATATATATATATATATATATATATATATATATATAAAAGACTGCGTAAATATAGTATTTCTCCAAATGGGATTATGCAGAAACAGTTTTACGTTTAGATTTGACGTTTGGTGGGTTTAAATTATATATAAATACCCATAATTCAATACTAGTTTATTTTGCTTTGGGCGACTTATGTTTGTCAGAAGTCATCATCTTGAATATTTTTTAATGGCAACTTAGGTTTAATTTGGTGTCATTTGGTAGGTAATTGATTTAGAAATACAATACGGTATATCATAAGGTTGTTTATTCTAAAATTACAGTGACAATTTTATTTACTTTGTTTATTTATTTAATAAATGCACATATATTAAATATCAAGGTTTACATAGTAGATACATACATCTGTGTCACATAAGTATACATACACTTGTCCCTGACAAAATAACATAATTATTTAATATAAATAATAACTAATACTTGAAGTGAATATTAACAAATTTTGAATATTTAGTTACTTAATTGAAGAAAATCACAGTAACTGCTCAGATTGAGGTCCATTTATTTCTTGAGAATTTCTTAAGTCTAATAACAAAAGCACCTAATGCATTCTGCAGACATGCCGTGGCAATGTTCGCGATCACTATTTTATTCGAGCTTCTAATTCATCTAATGTTGTGGGCCTATTATGCTATACAACACTTTTCAAACCTAACCCCCTCTGCAAAAAGAAACAGTCCATGGGACTCATGCCTGAAGACCTAGGAGATTCAGTGGGACCCCGTGTCAAAATCCATTGCCCTGGGAAATTGTAATTTAAAAATACATGAACAAATGAACAAAATTATAGATACTGCAATTTATAACAGTTTCTCTCCAGATATTGTATATAGATTAGTTACTAAGGAACATGTTGATAAGTAACATTATGACATTGCAGTCGGAATCCAATGAGCCGCCCAAAAAGTTTGCTGTACTTCCTTTCTATCTTTTCCTTACAAAAGGGTTAGAGAAAATATTCAAAGATATAGATATATAAAGTTGATAATTTGTAGGAATTTTTGGGTGGACCAAAGAATACTATTGACTTCAAACAAAAATCGAGCATTTATCAAATATCTTGTAATAATTGCGAGAAAATCTCACAGAGAAAATTAGTTGAATGTGAAGGTCTATAACAAGATTCGAATAGCACATAGCTGATTTAGGAATCAATAGAGTGGAAAAGCTTTGCCCAACATATGATTGACTCAGGACATAAAGTAGGCAATACTAATCTTAAGTTATTGAAAATAACCACAGATTATCGCATTAAGTTATTGAAAATAACCACAGATTATCGCAAGTTAGCTGTTCGGATGGTTTAGAAATCCACAAAATGTAATGAATTCCGATGGGTCCAGTTAATTCAACACTTTGAAATAGCACAAAACAATCCATGTTGCTTTCAACATCGACATAACAACTGGTTAGGGATATCCACTGAGACAATAACGGTCCTTGGATAACATCACTCACTATTACGTCATCTGGTATTACATCATGCGGTATTGTAGTTATTGCAGGAACTAACTGACAGACGAACTGATAAATCATGTTTTTTTTAACATGTTTTGAAACTTTTTACAATGTAAAAACAAATATTTCGATTTTCCGTTCCTGATACCATACTTCACACATTTAAGTCAATGTGGAAGTAAAATTAAGGTGTTTTTGACAAGCAGAGCTTCCTACAGATTCGAGAATTTCTTTGATGACAAACTTGATGCTTTTAATGTTTTGTTTTTTGTTTTAACTGTTAATATGTTGAATCATGTGTAGATATGTGTATATCTTTGTAAATGTTTATTTTAGGTTAAGTTTTGTTTATATGCTTGTTTATACTGCTTTATTTTGGGAGGTATATGTAGATTTTGTTTTGTGACATGTTCAACACCCAGTGTGTATATCGAACTTAAATTATATTAACATCATTATTAACCGGTTCAGTGGGGAGGATGTCATATAAGATCAACCCATAGTGAGTGCTACATTGGGGAGGATGCATATTAGATCTTTGCATCTGACGTCCATATATTGCGTTCTTTTTCTACCTAGATCAATTAATTAGTTCAGATACCAGTGCTGCCACCAAGTGTGTGAAGAAGAAACAATCAACATTGATTTATTCTATGGTAAAAAGTAGAGACGTGCGAACCTTGGAAATCTCGAACCGAACTTGAACCGAACCCGAACTCAAACCGAATGTAATTATTCAAAATTGTTCGAAGTGCATCGCTCAAAATGACTTCGTATTTAAACTTTACGGACATTTAATGCTGCCAAAGGTAGCGAAGTTGTAACGCGGTAGCAGCGCTTTAAACCCAGTATTGGTTATGTGAAAACTGGAACCTGTGATGAGCACTAATAAGTACACTTGGAGAACACCCAAATCACCACAACACATATTTCAGAGACCTGACGATCGTTTCGTTGACAATGTCAACATCTTCAGAGGAAGAAAAATTTTAAAATAAAAAATAAAAAACTAGCTCCCGTGTATTTATATCGCGTCAAAGTAAACGAACTAGTCCGAAGTAAAGTTGTCGTCCAAGAAAGATCGATAATGGTAATAAATTTGTCGACCAAAACATTAAAGCAGCTCTTAGACCTCTTACTTTTATTACACGATAAACAAACAATCGTACTTGGACGACAACTATACTTCGAATTAGTTCGTTTACTTTGACGCGATATAAATACACGGGAGCTAGTTTTTTATTTTAGAATTTTACTTCCTCTGAAGATGTTGACATTGTCAACGAAACGATCGTCAGGTCTCTGAAATATGTGTTGTGGTGATTTGGGTGTTCTCAAAGTGTACTAATTCCCAGTATTGGTTCCATTGACTCAGTAGCGTAATTTAATGAGATTTCACTCATGCGTATTTTGACAGTTCGTGGGTGATGAGACGTGATAGCCGTTTAACAATCACAGAATTATATATATATATATATATATATATATATCCTAGCATCCCATCGCATTTTTCGGTTACAACATTATGATTGTAGTGTTCGAAAGCAAAACCTGCAAAATTTGTTGACTTTTTCCTTTTCTTTTTTCAAGAATGAGGATCCTATACGTACCAAATATTGTGTGCTACAATATACCTATATTTTGTGTTTAAGAAAATGATATATGAACGTTAAAGATTTTTGGTTAGTTTGATGTTTAAATTTTTTTAAGAAGTTCGACTGTGAACCTTATACTTATTATTTCTAAGATTCAAAGTTCAAGGCAGCATATTTGCTTGGGTTCGTTTATAGTTCGGTTCGGAAAAAACATGGGTTCGCACACCTCTAGTAAATAGGTAAAATTATCATTGAAAATGCATTTATAGTGGCACACATAATAAAGTGGTTGGCAGGCGAAGAAGCTGTCTGCAAATAAGGGAACTTTACAAATAGATTTACAATCTTTTCGGATAATCAATGATACAGAACCATAACACTATAAATTGGACAGAAAAATAAGTAGTTTCCGAAAGCAGTTGTTTATTTGTAGCACTAGACGATGAACGGATTTTTAATGCCACGCCACTGACCTCAAAAAATAAACGTCCTCCAAACAACAACAAAAATTATATCTAGGCTAACATATTTAGTGTAATACTGGTAAAAAAGATATAATATTTAGAAAAAAAATTCCCTACAATCTGAAAGAACTACAGTGTACTCTCTCGTAGGCGGACACTGTCGGTCACACATACACGTGTCCGCTTAAGAGGAGGGTCCATTAATGAGGAAGCATGTATGGATGTATGGATGTAGTCCAAAATTTCAATTCAAACATTTATTAACTACGAACTTATTATATAAGTTACGTATTAGGTTGGGCAATTTTTGCTGATGTTGGTGAACCAACACAAGAATAGAGACACACTCAAAAAAAAAAGTAATATGCTTTAATTATATGTACACATAAAGTTATGATGAAAAAACCCTCTAAAATAGCACATATGTTTATATATTATAATACATACATCCATACATAACAATATACAGAAAACCAATGTTCCTCTCTTAGTGGTATCTAAATAAGAAAAAAATGCATACATACATCGAGAACACATCATAAATGCAAATATTTTTCAGTCAGTCTTTCATAAAATAGTCTTCTAATGTTTGTTTTATTTTACACTACACCCATGAAGCACAAAATGCGACATCAAATTATTACACAGTTCAAAAGTTTTCGTGTCACTATTTTTTGCACAAAAGGAACTCAGTTTCTCCACATTTTGAAGAGCTTCTCTATAAGATCTTAATTCATCACTAACGCCTTCAACATTTTCTGTGTCTTCTTTTCCCTCTTCTCTGTTTTTTCCATTCATCATTTTCTGTGTCTTCTTTTGCGTCTTCTCTGTATTTTCCCATTCGTCCACCTTTCTGCATTATTTCATCTTGATATCTGCATTTTCTATTTCTAAGGTCTCATCGTTTTTGCAGAGATCGTTATCAAAGTTCACAAATCCCTCAAAATTGATATCGCTACCAGTTTGCTTTATGGTTCGCTTCATTTCTGCCAGTAGAGCTAGGGGAAGGTCATCTTCGTCCTCAAAACTGTTTGTGTTCGTGAAGAAACGACATTATCAGAATTGTCAAATCAAAATCTAGCTTTCTTGAAACAATTCTTGATTGTAGCAGGTGTCATTTCATCCCAGGCTCTTTGAATGAAATAGGTAACATCTAACAGGTTGATTTTTTATCCAGTCTTCTAAATAGGATACTTCATCCATTCTAGCCAGGATCTTTCAGGATCATGGTTCTGTACCAGGTTTTGAAATTTTGGGTAATTCCTTAATCTAAAGGTTGGCAAAAAGCCATTTTATCTATGATTCACATTTTTTAATATTTTTCTCTCTCAGGGCTCGTCTACTGCTTGGCCGCCCCAATAGCACTGCGGATTATTGTGCATTTTTTTCAAATATTTGATTTTCTAATTCTTTAACTTTTGGATAACATAATTTTGCTGCTTTTAAATATAATTTTAATATTATTGTTCCTGTTAAAAATAGGTAAACATCAGTTTTTACTGTGATTTTTAACATTTACATTGATAAGACCAGCTTTTTAGTTTTCTTGCAATGTTCAATCGGATTCAAAAACTACAATCCATTATGACAATTTGACATTTATTTCAGGGGAACTTTTAACATTTGAATCTTTAAAAAGATTTATTTCTTTGCTTCATACAACTGAATTTAAGTACAATTATCATGAAATACCATACTGTTGCTGTGTTGATTCTCTATTGACAAATCAATATACTTTAAATTGTTCTACAGTGTTACAATCTTCTTTGAAGTTGTCTGTAATAAAAAATCATGCTGTTTAAAAAAGGTAGTAGTCAAAATTAGGAACAGTACAAAAATAAGTATTTATAACATCACATTGTACAGTTTATTCTAATGACTAATTAAGTTTTTTATTAAAATTGTTATATGAAAGGTAAATAACGAGAATTGTCTCATGAAAATTACATTATCCTTATCTTCTAATAACAATGTTTTGCTAACCTGTATTTTCTTTCTTGCAATCGAAGCCAGTTGCTTTAATTTTGACAATGCGATGAGTTTTAGCTATTGGCTCAAGTCAGTTTCATAAGGTCTAACGATGTAGTATTTGCAGCACTGTGACATCTTCACTGATTTTTCCAGCCAAGCCAATAAGTGAAAGGTAGATGAGTACTTTATTAGGTTTCTAAAGGCTGTCTACTTGTTTTTCAGAAAAATATAATCTAAAAGCATTTTAGCACAAGAAGCACAAACAAAAAAATCAAGTAAGGTTTTAAGGATTGTTATCATAAAATGGGTTTTGAAGACAAAACTTTGTTGTATAATCATGTATTGTGTGACTCTAAAGTAATAATTTACTGGATTTAGAAAAATCGTAGTTCAAATTTGACGAAATTAAATTACAATTTAAAGAGAAAGCTCCTTTCACCATTATGGAAATTTTCAAACATAGTTAAGTGCGGAAACAAACTTGAATAAAGAAATTTATTCTTAGTCTTGTTTACGTAAACCTGCAGCAAATGGGGTGTAATAAGAATTTTAAAACTAAAACTCTATTCAAGTAAGGATTTAACGCCAAAAATGTATTAATAATACTTTAAAGTGATTGACGAAAACATTTTAAATAAAGTTCTAAACATGTGCTCAAATGAATAAAAAAATTTAGTAGTGAATCGTTTAATTGTGGTTAAACTTGAGGTACTGGTACTACCTCACAGCACATTGTATAATTGTTTAAACAAATATACTGTTATTATCATTATTGTCATGATCATTTTTATACATAGGGTGGCTATCACTCTTCCAACTGCCATGATGGAGCTAAAAAGATTAAAGGTTCTTCAGAATTCCATAACAAAAGCCGTTCAGGAAATCCCTGCAGAAGGACCTCAAGCCTGACTTGCCAAAATCACATATATGACAGGATACCTCTTCATATCGTGTACTGATACAGCAAGTGCAGAGTGACTTGCTCTGGTCATGGAAGGGCGAAACATTTAGAGCACTAGAGGGGATGAGGTACTTGCGGCTACATAAATGCACTGTCTATATTTCAGAGAAAGCCTGGAAGCCAATAGAACGCTGGCCAGATTGGGGGTGAGCAACAAGATTTTGCAGACAAGTCTTTGGACAAGAGTAGACAAAGCTCCAGCTGACAGGGTACAGCTGTCGGATTTCTCCATGGAAGAACTAGAGAAGGTACGGTGATGTCCCTTCTTCAAAGGCTGAACGGTACATAAAGGAGTAATATAATTATGTAAGATCCACCTGTTTTTACCAACTTTTATAAAAGCTACGTGGTATCTTACTATTTGTCCAGCTCAGTGTGTCATCTGTCAAAATATTTAGAAATATTCTGACACTGCTAAAGCTATTGCCTGTTTATGTATAATTACTTGACCAGGTATCTCAAGGATCTTATGGAGACCCGGTAGATTTTATTATTCTGTAGAATATTGCCATCGCATATAACTAACTGGACGAAGTGGATATTTTTAACCACTCATATGGGCCGACAAAACCTATACCAGAAAAAAAATTAAAGAAAGATTTGAAGTTCTAAAGACATCATGAGACAACTAAAAATAAATAATAGGTTGAAGAGATATACATTCAACTTTTTTTTGTACAGTAATTTACTTATAAGTTTCCCTGACATTTTAAACACATTCCATTACATTTTTAACTATTATTGAAGCATGGGGTTCCTAAGGACATCTACACAATTTCCTTGGCCTTATTGCTTGCACATCACATTCACTTTTTGATAAAGCGTATTTTGTTGGTGGAGCAATCGTCAGGTCTAAAAAATGTGTTTTGGTGAAATGGGTTCTACCAAATGTACTTATCACACCCTAATCAGTTGCAGTCGAGATTAACTGTCACACAGTACCATCCATACAATGTAGTATTTCCACTATTTTACAATAAGGCTAAAAGACAAGTATTAGCTTAGTCTTTAGTCACCCTTTAAGGCCTTGCTCCATTGTTAAAAGATGATCCTAGTTTAGTCTGGGAACGTGTTCTACTCTGTAGATAAACTTTTATATTGTATTGGTTACGATAACTTGTAAGCAGCTATAAAAAAAAGATATAATTAATTCTCAGTATCTGAACTGTGTTTTTGATTAATTTACTTACCTGGGTACTCGCCCTTTAATGCCTCCATTACCGATGTTTTACAATTGCTGCACTCCAAATCTTCTCATCCAAAACAGTTCGGTTATAATCATAGCAAGGGCCACTGGTTACATGGATATGTTATGTTATAATTAGAGAAGATTGGTGATTTTGTAACTTTAGTCTGTTTTCTGGAAAAACTTTTAAAAAGGTGGAGTATACATTCACCAAGCAAAACATCAGCTGGAACTCAAAAGTTTGTTATCATATAAAGTAAGAAAGAGAAATTAGCTGGATAATGCTTAACATATAATCATCCCTCGAAGACCTAAATCAGTTCCTAAAAGTTCCAAGTGTTCCAAAAATAACTATATATTCAAGAAAACTGGAATTGCTAAAAGTAAGAACATACAAGACAGCATAAGTGAAATAGAAATGAATACAACTATTACTTTGTAGTTCAAAAAACATACTTGCACCAATCTTAAGCAATGGTTAATGAAGTTTCTGAAGTTAACAATAAGAAGCAAATAATGTTGTATACATTTTGAGCCAAGATGTATGAACAAGAGGAAGGTAAATAAATGTTAACTTGGAACGCTGCTCCTCTTTTTGATCAACTGTGTCACCATATTTTCCTATATAAACAGATTAGCAAGACAAAAAGTAATGGATTTTCATCAATTACATGAATACAGATTAATCTAAACATGTAAATAATAAAAAATGAAAATAATAAAATATGAAAAGACCTAAGTAAGGAACTAATTTAGGATCTCGAAAAATGTTACAGCAGACAAAAGAATACATGTAGGTAAAATAATTTCAAAATTTACCTGAAGATATTTTCGAATTACTAAAATCCTAAAACATAGAGGTAAAAGCAATAAATAATTATAAGTAACTAACAATCTTCTATATTTATATTTGCAACTGGATAATTTAGAAAGTTGATTATAAACATTCGTGTGGCCACTTAGTTACTTGATTGTTCTAAAGAGTGTTGCTGAATCAAAGAACTGAGGATAGTTGTATAATAAATGTGAAAAAATTATCAAAAATGTACTGTAATATTACTTAAGAGTGAACACAGGAAAAAGTGTCATAAATAATATTTAAGTAACTGTCTGATGTAAATTTTGAAAGTAAAACATTGAAAAGTTAAGCCAGAGTTCACCTGAAGAACTTACCACAGACAAGATTTAGAAACTGAAACTGGTAAGGAAGTTTTGTAATCTTAGAAGAAACTGCATAAAATATATGTTTATTTGGAAGAGATAATTAAGAAAGTAATGTAGAAAAAAGACAAAATGAATATCAGGAAATGAACACACGACACTTGTGGTGTACAGATCACCATAAGATAATGACCATACTATGGTACTATCTTAAGACATAAGTGCTGTTATGTTTTTGATTAAAATTGCATTTCAGTAAATTCAAAATATAATAGAAAGGTGACATTTCAATGATCTTATGGTAATCCTTATGTTTTATTTTGAAGGATGTTACCTACACATATAGTTAACCGGAACAAGTAGCCCTCCTGAACCGCCTATACAGGCTGTCTTGTCTTTAGAGATAGCACTGCTCTTTGCTTACATCAAAATCTATACTAGAAAAAAATTAGGTGTCATCAGCAATTTTATTTTATTTTTGTTCGCCCTTTCAAATTCAATTCATATTAAAAATAAATATTTCAAATTTGAATAGCTCAATTTTCTGTAAACCTAGAAAGCTGAATTTTGGTAAATAGTTAGGTCTTTCCCAAAGCAACATGTACACCAAATTTCATCGAATTTCATAGCTTTGTAATTTTCGGAGAAAAAATTTTTTTTCGAAAGAAAACTCAAAATTTTACCGGAAAACCTTGTCCGATTTTCCTGGCTAACAAACCCATCCAAGCTATTAATAAAAGAAATGCACTTGCCGAGTCATCAAAATCGGTTAATTATTTTTGGAGTTATCGGTTGGATATATATGTATGTATATATATATATATATATATATATATATATATATATATATATATATATATATATATATATATATATATATATATATATATATATATATATATATATATATATATATATATATATATATATATATATATATATATATATATATATATATATATATATATATATATATATATATATATATATATATATATATATATATATTATATATATATATATATATATATATATATATATATATATATATATATATATATATATATATATATATATATATATATATATATATATATATATATATATATATATATATATATATATATATATATATATATATATATATATATATATATATATATATATATATATATATATATACATACATATATATCCAATATATAAACATATAAAAATCGAAACTGACCCTGGATATGGGTTCTAGGGGCCCAAATTCGCGCTCATTTGAAAAAATGTTTGCAAAGTCTCACCATCGATGATACCTCTATTAGTGAATTTTTAAAATAAAAATTCACTAAAAATTATATCCCTATAACAGGATACATACTTTTTATTCTTAAAACTAAGTAAATAATTTAGGTTGAGAGGAATGAACGAAAATAAAGTAAAAATTATGAACTGACAAAGTTGAGAATGAAATACAATAAATACTATATAAATATTCTATTAGGATGAAATAAAAGAGGAAGGAGAATGGGGGACATGGTGTTAGAGGTATAAAATCTGTAGGAATTGAGTGTTACATGCAAGGATTCTAGCTTTGTTATTATATTCATTTGTCTCTATAGTTTATTATTTTGAAGGACGTTGCCGGTACATATAGTTATTCGGAACAAGTGGCTCTCCTGAAGCGACAATACAGGCCATTCTGTTCTCTATTCTCAAGAATATGTCTTCCACTGATGATGGTAACTTTGTTAGTGACACGACTGTCAGGTGTTTAAAGATGTGTTGTGGTGAATTGGGTTTCTCAAAGTGTACCTATCAGTGCTCCTCACAGGTTCCAATTTTCAGTTAGTATACAGGCTGTCTTGGTATTTTGAGATGGTACTGCTCTTTACTCACATCAAAATCTATACCAGAAAAAAATTAAGTGGAAATTTGAATTGATGGCATGGAAGAGCTAAGTACAAACAAATGGAATGATGGAAATAGCATTATTAGAAATTTAAAACCTCGGAGCATGAATAAAAATAAAATAAAAATTATGAACCAGCAACCAAAGTTAAAAATGAAAACAATAAAGACTATATAAATGTCATTAAAATCAAATGAAAGAGGAAGAGGGAAGGGGAGAGATAGAGTTAGAGATACAAAATTGGTAGCAAGTGTCAAATGCAACAGTCTGCAAGGGTTCTAGGTTTGATATTGTACTAAATTACCTCCAAGCTTATATGTTTGCCCATTATTTCTTTGTCAAGGATAGTAGACTTTAAATCGCTTGATTTTGCATATGCATTTCAAAAATTAAACTGCAGTTTACGCTGTAGGTTTTGCCATCTCATGATCAGTTTTGCTTGTTCACTTATTCAGTTTATTGAGACCCCACAATTAAATGGCTTTTTGTTCCAAATTTTGTCTGTGCTGTAAATTTGTATTTGAATATGTGTGCATTATTATTATTATTATTATATCATTTAACGGTAAGTTAAAAATAACGTCTTCAGTGAGCGAAATTCAGGAAGGATACTTCATTTTCTGTTGGGGGCAAGGGCCATTAAAAAGAGAAGAACGGGAGCAACAGTATTACGGAAAGGTGGAAAAGCAATTAATGGTTAATTTAATGGATATGGTCATTTTGCCATATATTGCATGTACAGAGCGCAAACTGCATGGTCTTTGCCCAAACTGCCCAGCTTCGCTCAAGCTACCAATGCAAGATTCAACTTTACAACGTCTGGAGCAATAACAGCATTGGGGTGACATTGTGCGCATTCGTGATTTAGTCACGACTACCCACGCCACGGGTTGCTGGGTCTTCAATAGATTTTCTGCTTTGCCCATCGGTATATCAAGCTGACCTTTTGAGGGGTACGCTACTGTACAAAATAGAGCTCGTGTTTAATTTTTGCTCAAAGTTTAAACAGGATGGTATAATTTCTTAAGGGAAAATATAGGAAACTGCAACAGACCGAAGCATCATTCACAAATCATATGCCCAGTGAAGAGTACTGTCAGAGTATTTAGCGTTATTTGTCTCTGTGGGTTGAGGATGTATGTGACATTCTCAGTAATATTTGTGGATGTATGTAATTATAGATCAGTGTGCAGATAAATGAAGGGAAAAGTGAAAGCATCTGATTGTTATGAGGACGTTAAAAGTTGTAAATTTTTTACATTGGAAGGTGAGCTGTCAATCTTCCATATTGATGAGAATAAGGCAATATTATGACTTCCTAAGTACCAAGCGAATTCTGTTAAAATCCTTCACTAAGTGAAGTTTGGAACCTGTGATGAGCACTATTAAGTACACTTTGAGAACGCTAATCACCAAAACACATTTCAAAAAACCTGACAATCGTTTCACTAATCAAGTTAGCGTCATTAGAGGATGAATAATTCTGAAAATAAAACGTAATTATTAAACTGAACAGTGGCATAATGTACTAATATATAAACAATAGAAAGTTAAAAGTGAATACAAATGTTTATTAGAAGGTAATGTAACATGTAATTAACGAGTGAATCTAGCAGGAATGAGATAATAATAAAATAAGTATAACATGGAAAGATTAATTGTAAACACCCCAAAACATTGTTTTTAATAAACTATAAACTGTATTAACGATTGCAATTTGAAAGTGTTTATGGTTGTGTTTTTATTTATAATGATCTGCCATCATCGTTAATTTTTTAGCTGTTATCTTTTCATTTTTAGGGATATTCTAATTAGAAACATTTATCTATGATGTCTGATGTGTATTTTAGTCTTTTATGGGAATTTGATTTTTTAATCTTACAAGAGCCAAATTCCTTTACAGTCTTTCGGGCTCATGATAATTGTTGATTAGGATAGGAAATGTTACGCTTATAACTCTACAAGTTTTATTATAAGAAAGCACTGTGCCTCAATTTATTTTATTATTCAACTTGGAAAATATTTTGTAGAAACGACCAAATTAATGTTTAGCTATTTTAAATAAAAATTCTTACTAGTCGAGGCATATATGTTAGTGATTTTTCATTAATAGAGAGGAATCGATGGTGCTACTTGGCAAAATTATTTTAAATGAGCGGGAACTAGGACACCTAGAACCCATATCCGGGGTCAGTTTCAATTTATATTTATATATATATATATATATATATATATATATATATATATATATATATATATATATATATATATATGTATATATGTATATATATATATATATATATATATATATATATATATATATATATATATATATATATATATATATATCCAACTGATAGCTCAAAAAGTAATTACCAATTTTAGTGAAACTCGGCAAGTACCTTTCTTTTATTAATAGCTTGGATGAGTTAGTAAGTCAGGAAAATCTGACAAGGTTTTCCGGGAAAATTTTGAGTTATATTTGGAAAGAAAATTTATTTCTGAAAATTACAAAGCTATTTTGATTAAATTTGGTGGATATGTTGCGTTGGGAAAGACCTTAACACATACCAAAATTCAACTTTCTAGATTTATATAAAATTGAGTTATTCAAATTGGAAGCATTTAATGAAAATTGTCTACCATAATGCACTTGCTGAGCCCCGGATTTTTTTTACACCTTGTTCTCCCTCTTCGTCACTTTCACTATTTCTCGCGCGTTTTCGTGACAGTTCCTCTTCCATCTGAACCACTGGTGTTAGTGGTTCATAATGGCCACAATTTACCTGTCCAGAGAATAAGAGATATACTGACGGATTTTGTGGATCTCCATATTGGGCCATCATTTTACAAGATACACTATTATAAACAGTCACAAAAAGTGAAAACTTGTTTGCTAAAGCATTCAGTTCTATTTCACCTGCATATGTGCCGTCTTTGCCCATGTAGGCTGCATAGTGGTCCACACCACGTAGAGGCCCCTCATCAGTCTCATATCCAAAACTGTATGGTTCGTATGTCGACCAGTTTTGGACTACATATTCGACAAGCTGTTCTCTTAGGTCAGGTGGACTAACATGTATGCTTTGCTGCCTTAACAGGTAGGAAGCTGCGTGGAAAAAACAGTTGCCATCTCCTGGCACCCGTGTGATGTCAAATGTTAAATTCGTGCTGGTACAGAATTTCTCACTTTTGTAAGTATGAAGCATCAGTGAGTCCAACAATTTGGTTTTAGGGTCATTATCGCTATAGTGGCTGTCCTTATCACTGCTCTCTAAAGGAGGTACTTCTTTCTCAATTCTGTAAGTACCAAGCACCAGTGAGTCCAACAATTTGGTTTTAGGGTCATTATCGCTGTCCTCATCACTGCTCTCTAAAGGAGGTTCTTCTTCTATCGTTTTTAACCGCTCACTGACCTGTCGTAAAACTAGTGTTTCGATTCCCTTGTAAATGCTTTCCAATTTCGGGATTCTCTTAGTTTTAAAAGTTGGCATGGCTTCGTCCATTTGTAGGGCTTCTACCATGTTTAAAGCATCAAAGTGTCTACGATAGTGTCCAGAAGATAACAAGCACAAGGTCTCATTTTCGGGGTCTCCATACCTTTCGGTTAGTTCTCCTGTAAGAAATCTGTAGACTTTTATGTGTACAGCATATTTTCTTGCTACAGCTTCTAATTCAATGGTCTGGGCGAATTTTAAGTCTACAGACATGTAACTGGCGTACTCCTCACTTCCAGTTATTTTTCCTTGCTCTGTCCTGTACTGTTGTTTCTTTGATTCAAACAGTTCCCAATGTTCCACTACAAACTGGACTATCTCCTTTCGCAATCTTTCTGCATCGACGTTGACACCTTTTTGCGAAAGAAGGTAGGCAACTGCATGGAAAAAACAGTTGCCGTTTTTGGGAGATTTTTCAACAAGGAACCTTGTCCTGTCAGCGCTTATAAAAAAATCTGATGGTTCCATATTCAACATGACCTTTAAATGATTATCTGACAGTTCTAATTAAAAACTAATGATAATTTTTTAAAATCTACTATATGTGCAATCACAAAATCCACAAGATGGAATGGCCAAAGGAAAGTTAAAATAGGGGGAATATAAATAATTATGCACTGAGCAAACTAGGAACTTTGGCCAAAAAAATGGGAAATGGAACGAGAGTAATATCCAATGGCTTTACTTAATCTGTTGCAGTCAAAACTAAAGACAACTGAGATACAAAATGGCCTCACTTCAAAGTAAATAACTTCCAATTCAATTATACCTAACAAAGTATGAAACCCAAGTAAACTGCACA
Source organism: Tillus elongatus (assembly GCA_964006375.1). Lineage (NCBI taxonomy): Eukaryota > Metazoa > Arthropoda > Insecta > Coleoptera > Cleridae > Tillus > Tillus elongatus. Next base: position 123,448,150 of record OZ023269.1, read on the forward strand.
AAGATTATGAATGTATTTGGTTTAAATTCAATAACATATAATAATATAAAAATACTTATCTGGTTTTTTGCACAGAAATTTTGAATATTAACAACTAACAAAGTCACAAAATGCTGTGGAAAAACTGAACATACACAAATATGGCGGTAAAACGGCTAAAACGTTTTTCTCAGTTATCTTAAACAGATGACCGCTCATAGCCAATCAGAATTGACTAATCCCCCCTGTGACTTAAATTTCCAATCAAAATTTGCTAATCATATTGTGACTTAACCGAAATATCCGCTTTTATTGTATGATTAATAAATAGGATCGTATTGAATATTGCTTATAATTTATAGAGTTCAATTAAAACACTGTTTTTTAGTTATTACATTGTATTAAATATTTATAGGTACTATATTGATACCAATAAATGCAATGAATCATTTGATTGGAAGAAAATTGGAGCGCGAAATTTGATTTTCTGATAAGGGTTAGCCTACCAGATATGGTGATGATGATCTGGCGTGTTTTCAAATTAATTAGCATTTTCTAACAGGGTTTGTTTATCACGCCATTAGATAATATGTTGAGCAGTTGATTTTAATTTAAAACTATATTTTCATTGAAATGTTGCGTAAGTAAATGATAGGCTAGGAAAGATTACTGAAATCAGACATACTTTGACAAAACACAACATTGCCCTGTCTAAAGAGGAAGACACAACTTATTTGTGACTTAGCATCTTTTAATCATGCCTTTGAACATTTAAAGACGCGATTATGTTTGTAATATAATCGTAATTCCAATACAAAATTTTATTGATTAATAATTCATTTAATAAATTAGAATGCAAAATTCCTTTTTCACATCCAATATTTTTTGGCCAGACACTAGACAGGTGTGATGTGTGATTTGATGCTCAAGTTATGAAAACGTCGTCGTATCTGCGATCCCATCCGAAGATATCCCGTTTAAATCACCCAATAGTGAATATTGTGGTGAGAATATATCCAACCCTCTGTTCAGTTATAGGACTAAAAACGGCCAATCATGTTTTTTCTCACATTGGTTATCCTTCTTCTGATAATTAAACTAACATCACAATTACCTCAATTCGATCATAAAAGTGAAAGAAACTTTTTAAGATTCTCCTTTCCTATTATGTATATTGTGTAAGCGGCGTGGTAAATCAAATAGGCAACCAGTTATACTCCAGGTAGTGGCGGGTATTATGAAAAATAAGTAAGAATTGATAAATTGAAAGCCATGAATTCTTTTATAGTTTTTAAATTACGTTTCAAAAATACGATGACTACTCATCTAAAATTAGGAAAGTGTTGTTTCTGTAAATAAATATTGTTTGAGTGGGGTGGTTTGAAATAACATTTTTATTCTTTATTTGCTATGCACAAAAATAAATTAGTTAAGTATAGTAGACTATTGCTGCTGTTTAGAAATATGTTAAAGAGCTTCTTTCCCGATCCTGTGGCTACTTATAATGGAGGACTAGTTTAAGAAAATCGACTCCACAGAACCAGAAGAGGCGGAAGCAAAAATCGAGGTCTAGGCTTTTGCGGACGACCAGCTTATCACTATAACGGCGCCGTCAAGAAGGAAACTCGAGGCAGCTTGGCAGTGTACCTGGGAGGCACGCCACAGAAGGGGGCATCGGCTCACAAACTGGAATATGCCCCCGAAAATACCCAGGTTCTACAGGAGTGCGAGGAAAGGTACCAAAACGCGGACACAAAGGCATCCGGTCATCAAAATGGGGGACGTAACCATAAGGCCGGAAACCAAAATGAAATATCTGGGAGTGATGCTCGACTCAGGTCTACTCTGGGTGGAACATACCATATACGTAGCGGGCAAGATAGCAGGGGCGGTGCATATGGTACGAGCGGTAGCGGAAAATACGTGGGGGACGGAATCAAATACACGTATGGTCATATATGAAGGAGCAGTAGAACCAGCTCTTTTGTACGGCACCGAAATCTGGGGTGAACGAGCAAGGGATTCTAGGGTAATTTAAAACTGCTGGCGGGGTGTCCACCTTAGTGGTTGGAAGCACAGGGGGGCCATATAAGATGGCAACACTCGACGGCGGCAAATTTTGAGGGGAACCGGCGTACGGAGAAGGATCGTCCCCGGCGGATCAGAGGAAATCCTTGGCGATAATCGGAGGAGTGGAAAAGACAACAGGACGGTGGATATACACAGACCCGTCGAGAGCCGGAGTCGCTATTGGAATAGGCCCGGTGGCCTATGAAGACAACGTAGCGATTGAAAACATAGGACTGAAGCTCCAGGACGGGTACCCGGTGCACATGGCGGAATTATTCGCGGTGGGTACGGCAGTGAAAAAGGCTGTCACTCTACAGGGTGGAACCGTCAACATCGCTTCCGATAGCAGAGTTGTCCTGGATGTGCTCACCAGGAGGAACGGTCGACAGCACCGACAGGAAGATGCACGTGGTGGAGCGCGCGGAAACAAAGATAAATCCAGTTCGAGGGCATCGCAAAGGCCGATGTGAGAGCAAAAGCCGCCAGAAGGTCACGAGAGGTTAGAGGCGCCGGTGACGAGTAGAATGCTCAAACGAAGTGCCAAGGAGAACACTAACATAGAATGGCAGAAGCATAGAGACGAGACGACAAAGGGTAGGACCACTTATCGATACATAGAGAGCGTGGGTGCGGGCCTCAAGAGCTGGAGTCACAGTGCGGTGAGCTTATTGACTGATCACTGGCCTTTCAAGGGCTACTTTAGTAGGTTTAACCAAAGGTCCGGAACGGCGAGCGGTAGACAGCAAGAGAGGTGCTGGAAGACTGCCAGATGGAAAATCGTAGGACGGCAAGAGAACACTTTGTGAGAAAACAGAACAGGGTTGAGGGTTTCTATCCATTCAAGGTAACTAGGTGTACCAAGAAATTGGCGGCGGAAATGGAGCTGGAAGAGGAAACGCGGAGTGCAATTGGGACAAACCGCGAAGAAAAAGAGAGCGCTGAATAAATAAATAGATGTGATCTCGAGAAAATCGGGCGTGGAGTGAACATTCATATGACTGTGAGTAGGGTACTATGGGTCTAAGGTCTTAAATTACCTGCTGATTTTGAGTGTGTGGAGGTTGTAGGGGTTTCTTTGATGGTGGCTTCGACCAGCAGTGTAGGAGGATACATGGTCTAGAGTCTTCGGACAGGAAGGTAGGGGCTTCGGCTTCAAGATCGTTAACTGTTCCTTATTGATTAGCGGAAGTTATTTTTGGCTTGGTCGATTGTTTGTTTGCACCTGTTTGTTGCTGATACAAAGACAGCATGAGTTTCGCTCCTCGGATTTTTGCGCCAAAGATCGTAGGCAGAATTTTTAGTAATTACTGCTTTTTGGCAGGCTTTATTGAATGAACCAGGGTTTTGACTTGGAATTGACATGTTCTAATCATTGAAGAATATAGATTTATTTTATTTATTCATTTTATGTGTCACATCACAGTGATTTACACGAGTTCAAATTCAATTACAATTCTTAAAAAAAAGCTTAGTTTCCATGTCTACTAAGATAATTTCAGTAATGGAGTTGGCGGATACTGTGAGATTATTTCGAAAATAGGCATGTGCCTAGGGAAAGGAGGCGTAAAAATTATTTAATTAATCCCACTCACCGTATTTATAATGGCAGATTTGTTGAGTGTACCCCTTTGAGAAGTTATCTGTTTATGCGTGTGTGGTGCGCACCTTGCAAGTGCACGCCTCTGGCCTTAGACATGTCTCTTGGCTACAGGTTACCTGTTCCTAAGTAAGTGCATTTATCTGTTTGTAAGAGATGCGTTGCAGATATGCGACAATGATCAGACTTGCGTAGAGGAGCCGATGTTAATATTTTGTAGTTTTCTGGGTTAGTTGTCAGAAAAAGATCAAGAGTATAGCCTGTATGGTGACTTATCTTTTAAATGTAGGGAGGAAGCTCTACTAGTTGCGTTAGATCTCTACTGATAGCAAATAGTTCAGAGGTTCGTCTTACGTCATTTACAGAATTCAAAAACTTGAGGCAAAAAGAATTATGGGCTCAAAAATTGAATATCATACATTTTATAATTCACTTGTTTATTTTATTAAAATTCCTGGTAATTAGAAAATTTTTCTGGAAGACAATTTTATATAAACCGGTGTATTTTATAAAAAAAACCTTTGCCACATAAATTAAGGAAATCAGATATGGGTTTAAATTTAACAGACTTTCCTATAAGCGTTTTAAGTAACTGAATCTTTTCATTGTAGTTGCTGCTCCATATCAAATAGAGATGTAGTCTTTTCTGACTTTAGAAACGATTATTTTGTTCTCAAAGAACATCTGTATTTAACTGAATCTTTATTTCTTAACCCATTTACGACCACTGATGCGTAAACGCATCACCCTCCAAATATTTTTTGTATACAATCACTTCCAAGTAAAATTGAACGCATACAATAAACAATGTTCTATAAAGATGGCATTACCAAATCAAAAATAAATAACATGTAAACCATTTCTAAGTGAGTGGTAAGACACGAAGCAACATGCCGCCACCTAGTTGCGGAACCAAGTAGTCTGTTGTCACGTCAGCTCCAAATAACACAATGTTAAAAACTGGAGACTGTATACAACCAACTAACAATTTAGTAAATTGTCAGCCCTGGCCCATTTCTACCCTAATATAGGAACAAAGTATGTAAGGCTAGATGTATTCTCGCCACAATTCGAACCGTAGAGCGGTTTCGCTCTAATTAGAGCTCTTCAGTACAGCATACTAATTGTAGCGAAAATACACCTATAAAGTAAAACGGCTATGGTAGCCAGCCTTCCAACACTAAGTGAGTGGTGAGGCACGAAGCAGTGTGCCGTCACCTAGTTGCGCAACCAAGTAGTATGTTGTCACGCCAGCTCCAAATAACACAAAGTGTTAAAAATTAGAGACTATATACAACCAACTAACAATTTAGTAAATCGTCAGCCCTGACCCATTTCTACCCTAATATAGGGACAAAGTATGTAAGGCTAGATGCATTCTCACAACAATTAGAACCGTAGACCGGTTTCGCTCTAATTAGAGCTCGTCAGTACAGCATACTAATTGCAGCGAAAATACACCTATAAAGTAATACGGTTATGGTAGCCAGCCTTCCAACACTGAGTGGTAAGATACGAATTGCTCGTGTCTTATCATCTTATTTTTGTTAGAGAAAAATAAATAATTTCTTGGCCGTAAATGGGTTAATATATATTTAAAGTCTAGTTGGTTACTCTCAACTAAAGTTTTTTTTTTAATTGAATATGTATTGTGTTTATTATGGAAAAATATATAGAAATGTTTTTTTTTGTGACTGCTGTGGGAAACTTAAACCTTAACCTAAGTTTTCTTAAATATCTTATCTATATCTGGAGTCGCTTAAAAAAAAACATACTATAAAGCAAAACAATGATTTACAAATTGTATTGTTTATTACAGTAAAATGTTTAAAGTATAAATGCTTGATTAAAATATTTGTTACTTCAGTTTCTAATACTTTATTTAACATGTCAGTTTAAAAAAATGTCAGTCCATTGCCATTTCTTCTGTGATTCATTAACATCTTCTTATGATCTGCTCCAAGGATTGTTCTGTAACAGAAATCTTTATTTAAAAAAATGTTTTAATGTTTAATGTTGTAAAAGGGTGTGTAAAAAGTTTGTCAAAAACTTAAATACTGGTTTATGCACACAAAAAAACTATGGTCTTTGAAAATGTATGTAAATTTTTGCAGTTTCAAAGGCAGTTGTTCTTGGTAAATGTTCTATTTTTTAAATATCTATCATACGATCATTGTTTTGTTCAATTACAACACAAAAGTGGATATTTGTTGTTTCGCACTTACATGAGTGATCATGTATTTTTATGAAAAATTGAGACAATGCATATATTCTACTTCAGTATTTTAGTAAGTTTTAACATACTTGAGATAAGTTCTGTACTTTCTTCTTCAATAATAATAATAATAATAACACGTTTATTTCCCAACATTTACAAAACTATACTTAACAATATACAATCTTTCTTACTTTCTAAACGTAAGTACAATAAGCAATATCCGCTTAAGGCTTAGCCTTGCTTGCGGCATTATCTAATCAACAGTATGCAGACAGGATAGAGTTTCGAGACAAGCACCATGAGGCAATCACACATAAAATAGGAACCGCATATACATTCACACACGCATACATATACACGCCCGTGCACGCGCACACACATATGCACTCTTACCCAACACTTATATACACACACACAGTCACACACAATCACACACACACATCCCCAGGCACAATCTCACACCCACTCACACATTCCCGCGCGCGCGCGCGCCTTCACTTACACGCCACACAAATACAACACTACTGCTGTTATCCCAAAAGCGCGCGTACAAGCGGTCGATTATTAAATATCCATCTACGCACTTCACATCTGTATCTTGCCATCGTAAATTGTTTAAAGTAAGGTGGTAAAGCATTCAAGAGTCGAGTACATCTGTACGTATAGCATCTCTGTCCGAACGAAAGGTTACATCTCCTATTACTCACCAGCTCAGCTTGTCGTGTTTGGTAGGAAATATTGACTGTTAATTGCTATTGTAGCCCCTGCCTTGTAGATACAAGCACCGCGTAGGCGTAAAGTTGAGATAAGTCCGAAACTTGTGTCACCTCAAACAGCCTATCCGTAGGGCAAGTATTTTCCAAGTTGTAGATCAGTTTCAATATCCTTCTTTGAATTTTGTTCAAACATTCCAGGTATGAAGGAGAAGCTTCACCCCAGGCAATTATACCATAACGGAGATAAAGCTCCACTAACGAGATGTATAATTTTCTCAGCACTTGTACAGGTAAATAGCTTTTAAGAATTTTCATGCGATACAGTAAGCTTCTGAGTTTTTTTGACTGTGGCCTCAATATGATTATTCCAACGAAAGTGCTGGTCAATTAGTACTCCAAGATATTTTACACTGTTCGAATCCCCAATTCGCACCGCACACCTTGCGGATTTAATATTAAGTTCGCTAAAGGCAGGTAGGTGACTCCGATAAATTGAAAATTTCAGAAACCTCGTTTTTTGAACATTTAAACTTAAAGAGTTTTCTTTCAACCAAGACATCATTTGTTGAAAATGATTTTCTGCCAGTGCTTTGACCTCGACCCATGAACTGCCTTCGTAATAAACAACTGTATCATCCGCAAATCCTATTACGTTTCCAGATGTATTATTTCCATATAGATACAAATCGTTGATATAGATGCAGAATAGTATAGGGCCCAGGACAGTCCCCTGTGGTATGCCACATTTCACCTCCCTAAATGCACTTCTTACTCCCCCAATATCTACACATTGCTGTCTATCCTGCAAGTAGTTTCTAAAAAGTTCCAAGTTTATACCTCGGAAGCCTATTCTTTCAAATTTTTTGAGTAGCTGCTCATGGTCAACAGTATCAAATGCCTTCTGCAGGTCCAAGAATATACAAATAACTTTTTTATGATGGTCTAGGCCTCTAATAATTTTCGCTGATAACAACTGTATGGCCTCCTGTGTCGAAATTCCTTTTTTAAAGCCAAATTGACTCTGTGAAATGATATTAAATTTTTCTAAATACTTATTTATTCTAATTTTCAATATTTTTTCGAATATTTTTGTTACATTTGAAATTATCGAAATAGGTTGGTAGTTATTTATGCATCTTCTGTTGCTCTTTTTATACAAAGGGATTACAACTGCTCTCTTAAATATCTATATATATATATATATATATATATATATATATATATATATATATATATATATATATATATATATATATATATATATATATATATATTAGACACAGCAGACGTTCATAAGCACATATATAGCAAGTCTATCGAAATATTTGCTAAGACATCTAAGTCTATCGACTTGTGTATGCCTTTTACATTTTTTCAACTTACACAAATTATGTCGTTCAGAGCCATATGTCTCCATCCCTAATAACAAAATAATCACAGCCAGAACACCAATACTTAAACAATAACATATATAAAAACAAACTAGCTTTATTTCTGAAAGCTCAACACTTCTATGACTATAAGCATTAGATTAAATTAAACTGACCAAGCTAAAAGTAAGCCTGTATCACAAAGTAAAGTACACAGCAGATCGATCGCGTGGCTCTATAATACAAATATGGAACATGACATCCCCAATTCCCATCCGTACCCAAGTACATTCAGAAGTCGACGCAAAATGTTTCTCACAGTAAAGGTAGGTTTTACAATCACACCTCACCCGCAAACCACTTACATTCCACCCCTCATTAACCAGTCATCCAGTCACTCATAGAAATAAAACAAAAAGCAAAAAAACTAAACAAATAACTAACCATTCATACTTACTCACGTCCGTATACCACCCTACATCCATGTCCTCCAACATATCTTTCCCAACACTCCTCCCAGACACCCACTCACTCATGCACAGACCCATACAAACCTCTACACATAAGCACTTAGCAAATCACACACTCACATATGCCCAATCAACTATTAACAATCGCCAAGAATGTATTTATTCTTTGCATAAGGTGATCTTTACCCTTTTTTTGAACTTGTAATGTATCAGTCCTTTTAATTCTCCAGGTATTACATTATAAAACTTTGGACCATAGTACCACAAGGATCGCTGTGAAGCATTTTTGATTCTTAATATAACTGACAAGGCATCATTTACACGGTTTCTCGTCAGATGACCGTGTATCACTCTTGCCTGTTTTGTACTGTGTACATGCATATATTTTAGTGGTTTTAGCACAAATAAGCCTCTCAAGTCCAATACTTTGTTTTCACAGTTGCGCAGCAATTTCATCGGATATTGTAAGTACATCTTTTTTGTAAATGACCCTTAGTATGAAATTTTGTGTAATCTGCTGGGAGGAAAGAGCATTCTCATAACATACACCCCAAGACAATATGCGATACAAAAATAATGACTCAACCAGTGCTCTATATAATGTAAGGTGATCTTTTATTGAAAGTGCACTCCCCAGTGAGTAGAATTTGTTGATTAAGTTTCTGATCCTGTTAATGTAATCAATATGATCATGCACACTTGAGCTGCTGGTCAACAACACCAAGGTACCTAATACTTTTTGTTCTTTCAATTGGTTTAACGCTCCCCATCACATTTAAATCTCCAAAGTCAGCAGGTAATGCTGCACAAGTAGGAAAAAATGTCATATATCTGGTTTTACTTACATTTAAAGAGGGTAAGTTATTATCCAAAAGTAATTTCATAACAGTTGTTCCTCTCTCAGCCTTCTCAATAACTTCAGTCCAACTCTCTCCATCAAACAGCAATACAGTATCGTCAACATATGCTATAGGTGGACACTCTTGCTTTTTGTTCTCTAGTTACTCATTAATATAGATGGAGAACAGAACTGGTCCCAACACAAAACCCTGTGGCACACCAGCCTCAACAGTCAATGATTTTCCTGCTTTTTTGCCTATTTTCACTCCTTGTGTATGCATATGCAAGTAGCTCTGGGGACCTCCAAAACCGTACCTCTAACTCCAATGTCTTCCAGTTTATTTAGCAAATTTTTATGTGATATGGTATCAAATGCCTTCCGAGCATCGAGGAACACTGCAACATCTTCCTACCAGAGGTAAACCTTTCCAACACTCCTGAAGTCAAAGCAAGCAAAGCATCTTCCACTGACATGTTTTTCCTAAAACCATATTGATGTCTAGAAATTAGGTTATGTTTATTTAAGTAAGATGCCAGTCTATTTTTAAAACTTTTTTCAAACACTTTGGTAATACTGCTGACCAGACTAATTGATCTATGATTCCTAAAATCCTGGATGTCCCCAGACTTGTGGATGGGTATGACTATACTATCTTTAAACTGGGAAGGTACAATGCCAGTTTCAAAAATGCCGTTGATTAAATGCGCCAGGGGCTTACATACGTATTTATGGCAAGTTTTCAATATTTTAGCTGTTATACCATCCCCTACCTGGAGCGCTATGTACTTTAAACTTATCTATATTTTCAATAATTTCACTTTCCACAACCGGCTGCCAGAACAAACTATCGCTCAATCTAACCTTCTCATTTCTTCTAATAGCTATCCTGTTTCATACATTACCCGAAACATATCTACCAATTGCAATAAAATGTTTGTTAAACATGTCAGCTATCTCTGTCTCATTCCTTATCTCAGCACTGTCATCCGATATGGAGGACGCAGTCCCAATCTTTTTTTTAACCTTTCTGTTATTTATGGCTTCGTTGATGGAGTTCCAAAGTTTTTTGTAATCACTACCTGCATCCTGAATCCTCTTGGTAGTAGTTATTTCGTACATTTGGAATGAGATGCGTTAAATGATTCCTGTGGTTTTTATACATAGTTTTATCCAAATTACTTCCTGTCTTTATCCACTTTCTCTTCAATATATCCCTTTGCTTCATGGATGCTATGAGTCGATTTGTTATCTAAGCCTCTCTTTTGGTGTCCTCTCTACAAATGGTCTGTCTACTATGTTGCACATGAGTACCCAATGTCTCAGCAAATGGATCCATCATACTCTGTGTGTCCTGAGCACTATAAACCACCACTTACCCTTTCAGTCAGCCGTTCAAAGTTAATTATTTCAGTTATTTTATTTTTCGGGCACTTACAAAGTCTATTTTGTTCAAACTGTAAGTATAACAAAATAGGATGATGGTCAGCAATACCACATGAATAATTTATTGACCTCATATCCACATTTTCATCCCCACCCCTTACAATAATGTGATTGATGCAACTGGATGTAATGTCCGTAACTCTAGTAAGTGAAGTAACACATGGAGCAAAACCATAGGATTGTAGTATGTTTATATAGGGTGTACATCTTGGTACAGTTTGTAGGCTTACATTATTGGGACAATAAATCTTCTCAAATCATGGTTTTATGAGAGAAGCAGTCACTTTCAAGGCACTCTAGTTGAATCTTGTCCAAATAATTTATGAAGAATGGCACATGGTGCATTCCTCACCATACTAAGGACGCTAACGGCCACACAAGCCTTATTTAGCAACAAATATCCACCTGATTACGGACCAAAATTAGCAACTGGCCTTGAATATGATTTCATAGTAGTTGGTGGTGGATCTGCTGGTTCTGTAGTAGCCAGCAGACTTAGTGAAAATAAAGACTGGAGGCTGGAACCTATCCTTCTGTTCTAAGTGAGATACCCAGCCTACTGTTTAGTCTCCAAGACACCGATGAAGACTGGAGATACAGAACAGAACCATCAAAAGACTTCTGCCAAAGTATGAAGGTGCGGAGATGCCGATGGCCTAGAGGTAAAGTTCTTGGAGGATGCAACACAATCAACGCCATGTTGTATATTAGAGGCAACAGAAAAGACTACGACAATTGGGGAAAATACAATAATACCGGCTGGGACTACGACAGCGTCTTGCCCTATTTTAGGATTTCAGAGAAGATGGAGAACGAGGACCTTAAACACACTGAAGAGTATGGAGAATATGGTCCTCTACCTCTAAATGTATATGATGCGGAACAACCTATCACCAGGACCATAAAATGGGCTGCATTACGATTGGGCTATCCTACAGTACAAGTGGAAATACCATTAGGATACCTTAATGGACCGATGAATATTCAAAATGGAGAACGGATGAACACTGCCAAAGCGTTTTTAGGAAAAGCCAAACACCGAAAAAACCTCCACGTAGCACTAACGCCCACGTAACACAAATATTGATAGATATCCCAACGTGCACAGCAACACGAGTTAAAGTGAACATCGGCGGTAACGAAATAATCCTTCACGCCAAAAAAGAAATCATAGTTTCTGCAGGGGCTACAAACACACCAAAACTTTTAATGCTTTCTGGTATCGGCCCCAAACAACATTTAAGACAATGCGAAATAGACCCACTGGTAAATCTTCCAGTAGGAGAAAACTTATAGGACCACCTTCAGTTTCATTCATTTGTGGTAACAATTGATGAGTCGCAGGTTAGAACATTTAGCAAAAGGGAGAAATTAGGCAAAATGTACAATTATTTTATGCACAGAACAGGAGAATTAGGCCAGATATCCATTACAAATTTCATGGGTTTTATAAATACCAAAAAGAATTCAGATTATCCAGACTTGCAGATACACCACACACATATAGGGTGTAGAAGTGTCACCATCCACACTGGCAGTATTCTCACCTATGTCACTGTTAAAGTCTCCCATAATTAAGTCTATATCACCTTTTCGATTATTCTTCAAATATACATCCAGTTCTCGCAAAAACAATTGGCAATTACTAGAAGGGGGGTCTGTAAAAAGCGGATAAATGTATGATTTTATCCTTGCATGGTGGTCTTTATAAAAGTAATTTCTGTTGGTGGAAGAGCTTAACATTAGCCACTTCCACCAACTTCACCTGATCTCTCAAATACATAACCACCCCATCATTCTGATTAAACCCACCCTTGCTGTAATGCACCTGAAACCTATCTATGTCATACTCAGATATGTAACTCACACTCGATATGTCACACACACCGCACGTTTCAGTTAATACTATAGCAACTATGTTAGCTCCCTTCATATTATGCAAGAACAAGACCAACTCACTAAATTGTTTTTCTTAATGTATATTATTATTATATTTTTATTGTCCCAATTATTTTCATACATATATACAGTTATATTAACAATATAGGTTTTATGGGTACAATAGGTAGGGTTCGGATAATCCCACTCGACCTAGTAACTAAAAGTAACAAACAAAAAATGCAACAAATGAAAAAATAATTAAATAATTCGACAAAATTGTGGTATAACCAAACATACACTCAGCTAGCTATCTTTCGGGCAACTTACGACGCAGCATAAGAGAGTCGGTCAACAGTCATCTCACTCACACATCCTCAGCCCAGACACTCCTTACATCCGATACTCATCTATAATACAAAAAACACACTGATAAATCCACAGACATGCACACCTTTTATAAATTCATTATAAACACACTACACGTAACTCATCCAAGTTTAGTTCATATTACGTTCAAGTTCAGGAAAAATCAACTTCCCCACCAAAAAGCATTCGGATTTGAATGTCAGTCTGCTTAAATTTTACAGGTGCAATGATAACCTGTTATAATATTTGCAGATCAAAAAAGTGTAAGAACTCCTATATAATCATGTACGATATCTAGGAGGAGCTATGTAGTGCTTATGTCTTACATTAATGTTGTGGACATCAGTACGATACGTAATCTTGTTGTACAAATAATGAGGAGCCTTATTAATAATAAAACTGTGAAATACGCTACAACTACGCAACTTAAAACGGTTTTCAATTTGCAGCCAGTTTAATTCCTTAAACTTGGCCCATATATGATCATATTTTCGTAATTCACATATATCTTATGCAAGAATTTGAACACGTTGCGGACGCAGCTTATTTATGTTGGTTAAATACAGCCCATATACAACATCTCCAAAGTTAAATTGACTTAGAACTAACGACTCACATAAAGAAATCTTGTTTTCATAACTCAAGTAGCCGCTGTTAGGATAAATAAGTTTCAAGCTGCTAAACACTTGTTTAATAATCGTATTGGCGTGAAAAGTAAATGTCAGGTCATCATCCAGTTCCAACCCAAATCTCGGTACACTTTTATCAATTCCAGTTGCTGACCCCTAATTTATATACATACTCAACTCTTCCATCGTTCTTTTACAAGTCTTGGACCAAATAAAATAATCTTTGACTTTCCTGGATTGATATCAAGACAAAAATTTTTCTCAAATTCTACTTAAGCGTTTCGAGATCAGAATTTATAGTTTGGCATGCGTTGGCAGTATCTAAGGGATCAAACAAATGGTTTATTTGCATGTCGTCAGCGAAACAGTGAACTTTACATTTAGTGACATAATCAGCGAAAGAAGTGGTAATAAATATATGTGAGAAATACCGCATCTGGAATTTGTTAAAAGTCAATGTTTCACTCCCATTTTGGCACACTGAATTTTAGAAATATGAGTTACCGCTATGACTGTCTCCGAAACAATGAGATATGCAATGTCGTACATATTCATACATATATACGTAATACCTTTTATTGGCATTATGTGGTTAACCTTAGGATTATATTTACATTTTTTTGTCTAGATGTTAACGAAGACCAGAAGGAATAATAAGTTCCAAAGGTTGTTTGAGAGTTTAATACCAAAAATATAGGCTGGCAAAAACTTAGGCAATGCGCGGTCCGGTTACGTTTAGCTTGACCCCATATTACCTGACATTGTGCTTTTATTGTTCGCATTTCCCTCAGAAAGTTCGTTAATCCACATAATACATAAGGATTATAAGCCTAAAGAGATAGTTTAGATTAGAAGAAATGGTCAAATAGTTAACTGATAATTATTTAAAACTTAAAACTATCTAATCAAAAATATTGGCTTGTTCAGGTCTGCATATTTGTTGTCACCTAGAAAAGGTGGCATGTGTCTAAATAAAGGCTTTAAACATTATTTTTCTTTAACTTTGGTCTATTTCCGCGACTATAGCCAATCACCGACGCCAGGGAGCAATTCCACCTCACTATCCTGGAAATTATGCCGAGCGCCTGCCTTTCTGTAAGTGGGGTAGGGATCTTTAACGTGCCCAACATTGCATGGACACGGGACCGACGGCTTTATGCTCTCTCTGAAAGACATTGAACTGGAAATCGAACCCGGTACCCCTCGGTGCAGAGATAGCTAAAAACATAAATTAGTTGTTAATTAGTTTATATTTTCACATCACTTAACTATACACTAAGTGAAGATTGGAACCTGTGATGAGCACTGATAAGTACACTTGGAGAAAAATTCATCCCCTAATAACGCTAACTTGGTTAGTGAAACAATCATCAGGTGTTGTGGTGATTTGGGTTCTTCAAGTGTACTTATCCCTTAGCTATAACAAACTAGATAATTTTATTACTAACATATTACAGACAACACTTCTGTACATTTTAATTTTTACTACTCTGTTATATAAGATATTGTTAACCTCAGTAACGTTTTTGAATGAATTAGTGCCTTGATACACATTTTCTTTAACACATCTTTTCAGAAACTTCAAGCCAAGAGGTGCCATGCTATATCTTACCTTTGATTGTAAATAAAACATGAGATCATCGCTAACAGCTTTTAAAAGCTCTTGTTGACCATATCGCTGCTACATGTTATTCTTCTTATTCATTGCAGTTGACATCTACTAAGCTGAGGGTCGACTTTGATTCCTTCCACAGAAGAAACTCATCCAACAGATAATGATAACGTCATTGTTACTATGTCACCAAGAACAGGAGACCTGCTGGTATAGGTAAGTGCAGGTATTACCTTATAGTCTTAATTTTCTGTTTGTATAATTGTTCACCAAAGTTAGAATTATATAACATGTGCGATAAATCCATATCACTAATATCAATTTTCTCTATTACTCCATAAATGGTAACTTGGCAGCAGCATATGTAAATTTAGAAAGATATAATCAACTCACATATCTGAACTGTATATTTAATTTATTTACTCACCCGGGCAGCCACCCCTTAACACCTCCATCACTGGTACTTTGCATCTCGTGGAAACCAGATGCTTTTATTCATCCAATACAGTCTGTCTTCATTCTTAGCCGTGGACCACTGGTTGTATGGATATGGTAAGTCTAACCGGAGAAGCTTGAAGGTTTTGCAACCCATGCCTCACTTTTCAAAAAACTGTAATCTGCAAGCATTTAAAAATGGTGAAATATACTCTCAAAATAAGGTATCAAATAGTATTTAAGGGTTGGTTATTATGTAAATTATGAAAAGAAAAATAAGGCAGACAAACCGTGAGATTTAATCATATTTTACTAAAACCTCAACCTGATTTCTATTTATCATAGAAAATTAGTAATTTTGAAAAAATTGTAGTCGGTCATAAAACGAAAAATTGCTGAAAAATTTCAACAAAACTGTCCATAGAAACAGAATGTGGTGCACATGATCACACGATAGACAGATATAATCAAGTCAGGAGATTTTGATAGTAGACTTACTCACCGGGTGGCTGTCCTCAATGCCTTCATCACTGATGTCCT
The DNA here is from genome assembly GCA_964006375.1 of Tillus elongatus. NCBI lineage: Eukaryota > Metazoa > Arthropoda > Insecta > Coleoptera > Cleridae > Tillus > Tillus elongatus. The sequence goes on from OZ023269.1 coordinate 123,464,317, forward strand.
GCATCTTTCAGAAACTGGAGGCTTTTATCCAAAACTTTTCTTCCAAGTGCTACAGGCTACATGGATATGTTGAGCATTGACTCGAGAATCTTGAAGGCTTTGCACCTTCGCCTTGCTTTAGAAAAATATAATCTGCAAGCATTTCAAAAAGGTGAAGTATACAAAATCTCAAGTAGTGTTTAAACGTGTATAAACTATGAAAAGAAAAATAAGATAGACAAAGCCTAACATATAGTCATTCAGGGTGCCCACTCGTCTGGAAAACTGGAAAACAGTATGGAATTTGTCAAAGGAAACATTTTGTCGGGGAAATCAGGAAAAAATTGGGAAAATTGACCAAAAGTCAGTGAATTGTTGTCTGTGTCAGGGAAAAATTATTTGTTTCCGTTTTATGGTAAATAATTGAAACACAATGATAGGTGCATATTTTTTTTAAGTAGAGTTTTCATTTATTTGCAAGAAAATATAATAATCTATGTTTCATAAATGTAATTATAGGGAAGTGTGTTTTGCGCCATGAGGCAAAGACATACTGTTTCCTCTGGGAGTGCGCTACAGATTTTGGGGATAAATTGTAAAAGATCAAAGTCAGGGAAATAGGTTTAGACATCTCAGGGAAATCAGGGAAAAGTCAGGGAAATTGATGTGCTGTGTTTAGTGGGAACCCTGTCATGTTTCCTAAAACTGAAAGCTGATTCGCGATTGTCGGAGATAATTAATAATTTAAAGAAAATTGAGGTGATTGCAGAAATAATTGGGATTTAAGAAAAAACAAAATAGTTAAAAAAAATAGAAATTAATAAAAAAAAAACATTTTACTGAAATCGGCCATAATGAGCAGACATACAGTGCACAGGATGAGGAGACAAAGAGCCTATGAACAGAAAGCAAGATAATCACTCGCATGGATTTTTAATGTCGTTTTTATGTGGTAGAAGGATTTTAAGAAGTACGTGGTCATATTTGTTAACTAAATATATTTGCAAAACTACACAAATAGTAATGGATTTTCAAGTATCTCCTAATACTTAAAAATCCATTAATTTTTGGTGTAGTTTTGCAAATATGTTTTTTTAACAAATATGACCACGTACTTCTTAAAATTTTTCTACCACATAAGACTGAGGTTAAAATTCCAAGCGAGTGATTATTTTCCTTGCCTTCTGTTTATAGGCCCTTTGTCTTCTCATCCTCTGATTTTAAATTTCACTATCTATTCTGTGTTGGATGAACCTTTCTGTCTCCTCAGGTAAACGGTATCGCCTCGGAACTACCTGTTTTTATGACATAGTCAGGCCAGCAAACTCTCCTTGCTTAATTTTTATTTCGTACAAACCTGTGTAATAATGAACTATTGTTAATTTGGTCAATTTGAGCGTTTAGTAAAGTTCATGTATTTTTTTTCCTTAATTTCTACAGTTTCCTATAAATTTAATTTAAAACCTCTTGTACCTAATTTGAGGATGTCAAAATCATCGTTAAATTGATGATTCTCATTTAATAAATGGCTTGCACTTCCCTGAGGAGACAGGTTCATTCAGCACGGAGTAGATATTGTAATTTTAAATCTTACTTTCATTCTGTATTTGACAGAGCTAAGTTCAATAAAATAGTGTAAATCAATTTGTTTATTTATCTAAGTTGATTGCACAAATAATTTTTATTTAAGAAAAAACCAAATCGTTTTTGAAAAATTTAAAAATACATTTTTTAAATCACTGAAACTGGCACACAACGCTGTGCACAGGATCACAGGATGAGAAGACAAAGTTCCTATGAACAGAAGGCAAGGTAAAATAATCACTTGCTTGGAATTTTAATCTCGGTCTTATGTGGTAGAATTTTTTTTAAGAAGTACGTGGTCATATTTGTGAACTAAACATATTTCCACAACTACACAAATAGTAATGGATTTTCAAGTATCCCCTAACTCACCTCAAGAACTGCATGGCCATGACTGGTAATTTTGAATTGAAAGTAATTTGAAACTAACTAAAGGAAATTAGACACTTGCCTCATCTATAAGAGGTGAACCAAATGGGTATATTTAAAATGTGACAAGCTGAGAGAGACCAGTGAATTAAAAAATAAATTGTAAAAAATGAGAGGTCTTAATTTGCAAAAATAAATTATAGAAAAAAAAACAAAGATATATTTAAAGTAATCGACACCTGATGCAGGAAATCTACTGAGTAGTTAACTCTAATTAAATATTGTAACATATATTGGTATTCTCTTTAAAATGGCAATAAAACAGATGTGAAACTTTAAAACTGTCAGATTCTGGCAGAATGTCACAGATAGATATTACATAATAACATATTATTTAATTATCGATTTACATTAATAGAACACTGTGTCGTTCAAAATAAGCGTAAACTTATGCTTGTCTATAACACAATTTTAAAAAATCCATCATAAAACACACACCAAACATGAACTGCTACTGTCACTTTTGTAAGTTCGTGGAATCTGCAAATATCGGTTTTCAATTTCACTGCAAATATTTATCCAACTATTCTAGAACTCGGATTTTTACTTGATAATATCTAATCACCACAAGCGGCTAAAATTCCTCTAAATTATGACTAAGCACTATTTTAACTTAACATTTTGACATTTTAAAATATAATCATTATTTAAATACAGTTATTACACCAAGAAACACATTGAAATGGCAAATGGCAGCATAAGTGAGCAATAGTATTTGTATTGTTACAGGTGGCCATGCTTTGTGTTTATAATTACAATTGAATTGGTGAGTTGAAAACCAGCAAAACTTCAGTATTACCTTACTGATCCTCATTGTACAATTATTTTCTTACATATAATTATTATTTATACAACTTAGGGGACGTCCATTAATTACAAAACGAGTTTTTTTTAAAATTTTGGATTCCTCTCTCCCCCTTGGTGAGATGTGGTGAGACCTCCCCATCACGTGAGATTTACCCTATGGTTTTTAAATAATTAAATGTAGTTGATATGCTAATGTATTTTGCTTCATACCACTATAAATACCTAAAAGCGTTAATACTGATATCTTCTATGTACTACATTTTTTTCTGTGACATAAGAAGAGGAAAATGATACTACGTTTGGACACATGACGTCAGTGGCAGAACAAAAAATGACTGAGACCCCCGCAAATGATTATTTTGGCCTCCTAGTTTTTTAAATAAAGGTTATGTGTTATATTAAAACAAACAATACATGTGAATAAGGCAAGACGTTAGACACTTCCTCTGGCAATCTAAAACAGAAAACAAATCCAACTAAGTTGGTAACATTTCGATAACATTGTTGTGGAAATGTGTATCTAGTGTTCACCTTATTTTGTATGTTATGATTCGTTTTCTTCTTATGCCAACATATTTAGTTATTTGTCATGATCTTATAAAAGCTGCCTTAAATCTCACATGTCCTGGATCAGGGTCATGCCCCACCTCCACGGTGTGGAGGCTGCGGGGGAGTCTATTTCGCCGCTGCATGGCGTCCATGTCTTTTGGTAGTATAGGAAGGCAATCATGTGTCTACATCTTCCTCGTACAGTCACTCCAGCCTATCTATATTAAATTTCCTGTATAAAGGTATTCTTCAATTATTTTTTTTGTATCAATATTTTACCCAGAATTTGCTAACTCCAAAAATGATTCTTATGAATTTTAGATTAAAAATTCCATCCAAAAGATAAGAGACACAATTAAACTTTAGGGACCTTTTCGATGGAAAATTTAATTCTCTATAAAACTATTCTTACAATTTATTCGTACATTTAATATTTTACTCAGAATTAGAATTCAAAACCTTTACAAATGATTTTTTTGATAATGAAACACTATGAACAGTGTAACTTTTACAACTTTGGAGCTTAAAATTTGCACATCAAATCATTTATACACCTCACGGGAGACTAGTAGTTTTTTACAGTGTATCCCCAGAATTGATTTTGTAATAAAAAATGTTATCTACCATAATAATCACGCCTCCCCCCTTTAAATGAGATTTGTTACCCCCCCCCCTCCTCCCATTTTTAGCTCATGTAATTAATGGACGTCCCCTTACGTTATTTTGGCAGCAAATCAAACCTACATTCATGCTTATAAGTACCATCTAAACTATTCTAACTATTCTAAACTAAATAACAATAGATTTGTTTTACTTTCTTTTTTTTAATATGTTTTTTCTTTTGTTTATTTATTTATTTATTTATTTATTTATTTATTTAGTTGTTTTTTATATCTTTTTTTTTCTTCCTTTTTTTTTCTTTCCTTTTTTTTTGTCTTTTTTTATTATTTTTTTTATATTTTTTTCCACTTAATTCTAATATGATGAAAACAGAATAACACATTTCATGTCTATAGGCAACTTATATTAACATTGACTTCACAGGCATGTCACAGAGAGCAAGGGCATCGAATCAAATCTACATTCATGTTAATAAGTACTATCTAAACTATGCTAACCGTTCTAAACTAAATAATGATTTGTTTTTTTTTGTTTTTGTTTTTTTAATGTATTTTTTCTTTTGTTTATTTTATTTTTTATTTTTTGTTTTTTAGTTGTTTTTTATATCTTTTTTTTCTTCCTTTTTTTCTTTTCTTTTTTTTGTCTTTGTATTTTTTTCTTTTTTTTTTCCACTTAATTCTAATATGATGAGAACAGAATAACACATTTCATGCCTATAGGCAACTTATATTAACATTGACCTCACAGGCATGTCACAGAGAGCAAGGGTTTAAAAACAATTAAAAACACAAAACAATAGTGTTAACAATAATTGAAACAGAAAAGGTTTGTAGCGAATCAAACCCGCAGAATTAGACAAAAGTGAAACTAAGTATAAATCTTAAAAACTACAATTACTAAATCTAAAAATGTATGTTTCGGGAAACAAAAACTTTAATAACAGAAAGAGAGTGCTACAAAATAAGAGAATACAAATAAAGATAAAATCAAAAAATTTAATTTTATAATCCCTAGTTCCAAGACGTGTAAAATTATATTTAGGTACAACGGAAAATTGGGTGTTTTGCTCTAATCCTTTCGAGCTGTTTATTTTTTGTGAATGCTACATGTAACTTTCCTTGCAATGTTATTTTTCGCTTCGTTTCAATTTTCTTATTATTTCTCTATAATTTAACTGCAATTTTTGATCTCTCGTAAGCGTTATTTAACACAATCAGGAACTCTCCTACACGTCTACAATAAAAACTAGGATCAAAAAGTAAACGAGTAGAGGACAGGGATTGAAATTTATTCATTGAAAAGTAGAACATTGTTAAACACCAGAAAGGCCATCTGAAAGATTTGTGAGTGGAAACTAATTGTGAAGATTTTATAGAAGAAATAGAGGAAGTATATCCAGGAGATCTGGCTTCCCCCATTTCAGGAGAAGAATTTAAAGAAGCACTGAAAGAGTTTAAACAAGAAAACACTCCCAGAGTAGACAAATTAACAGGAGCACTTTTCAAAAATGTTGGTAAAAAAAATGAAAGAAGAACTGTGACAGCTAATTTCAAACTGTAAATTGGAAGAATTGTCCAGTGACATTAGAAAGAAGAAAAGATTTACTAATGAAAAAACGGTAAATAGGTAAAAATCCAACTAGCATGGGAAAATATGTGTACAGGGTCATATGGCAAGAATTTTGCTAATCGTAGTGTAAAATAGAATAAACACCCAGAAGGGTGAATCTATAAAGTTAGTTTGATATATTGAAAACGAGGTAGCTCTAAAGTTTTCAAAAAGTGGATTTTTTATGGCTTTGTGTAAACGGTTTGAAATTTTCTGCTGCAACGATGCCTATTGTGAAGCTGGGGGGAATACCTTTTTGGCTCTATTTAGTATGAAACAGTTTTACAAAGCTAGAGCAACGATAATTACTGAAAGGAAAATATAAAAAAGACTCATCCCTTTGTTTACACTAGTTTAGGACACTTTACATTTGACGCTACTGCTGTCTCTCCGACGTTTCTTTTTTGGCTCATCATCATCACTACCCGTTCCGCCTCTTCTGCGTTTGCGTGACGCCCGTTGTTTCTTACTCTTTGGATCTTCTGGTTCTAGAGCATCATAGTGCCCGCTAGTTACACTTCCAGTAAACAACAAGTTTGCCTCGCTGTGTTCTGGATCTCCGTAACTTGTCATGATATCTTTGGTACCACAGTTGTAAATACGAATGTACAGGGAGTATTTATTAGAGACGGCAGCGAGTTCTATTTCTCCAGCATATGTGCAGTTTTTCCCCATGTAAGTAGCATAACTGTCAACATCTGTGAGCATTCCGTCAGCAGTTTCATATGCATAACTGTAAGGTTGATAGGATGCCCAGTTTTCAACCACATATTGAACAACCTGCTGTCTTAGATCTTGTGGATTAATACATAATCCAGTTTTACTAAGCAGGTAGGATGCTGAATGGAAAAAACAATTTCCATCTCCCGGCACACGAATGATACGAAATGTCTTATTTTTGGTAACAAAATGGTCGTATATATATGACTTGAGCATTTGTAGCTCGATGTTGTCCTTTGGCTCTATTGGTTTCTCCATCTTTGTAATGGCATCAAAGTGGAGGCGGTCACCTTGTCCAGAAACCAACAAGTAACAAGTGTGACCTTCTTGTTTTCCATACCAATCTACCAGTCTTCCTGTTATGTAACTGTATACTCTAATGCTCAGAGAAAACTTTTCGGCCACAACTTCTAATTCACACTTCCTTGCGTAGGTCAGGTCAGCGCCCATGTAACTTGCATAGGCATCGCTGTCTGTTACGTACCCTTCACTGGTCTCATATACTTTAGCGAAATCTTTATATTTTTCCCAATTCTCCGTTGCACACCTTACCACTTCCATCCGCAAAGGTGCTGGGTGGATATATACCCCAATCAACGCCAGCAGGTAACTTACTGCGTGAAAAAAGCAGTTACCATTCTCAGGTGTCCTTTTGATTTTAAATTTAGTGTTCCCGGAACTTAGAAAAATATCTGACTCATCCATTTTTTACAGATATTTTAAATTGATTTGCCTAATTGAAAAATTTGTATAAACTAAAATGTGGAAGTATTTATTAAAATAAATAGTCAAATAGTAATGCAAATGGCCGTTAAATTATGCAGGCAAAGAAAAGTTGATTGAACACAAAATTCAAGTTGGATTACTACAATCCGATGTTAATATAAAAGCCAAGGGTGACAGACAATCGATAATTATATATTATTTAACTAAAAAGTACTCGGTATAGTTATAAAAAGAGTATTAAATAATACTTATCGTTTTGCTGCAAGCAGGAAGAAACACAATTTACGTTAAAAAGAGCGGGAAATCGACACTTTCGCTGTTTATGTCGCGTCATCCACAGCGCTTAACGTGATCTTACTGAACCAATTAAAAACTTCGCGAATCGTAATTTGACTTTTCTAATGATGACATGATTTGAAATACTTTCCAAGTATTTTTAATCTATAAAATTTTTGTTGCGATTTTACACAGTGATTACAACATTATTTTTTAGAAAAAATATCTTAGTTGAAATGCTGGGTAGATAAATAATAAACATGTTTACCGATTGTAAATCGCTTATTTGTTTGTCATAATTATCTAAAACAGCAGCCGCTGGTCAGATTTTTTTTTCCAATTGACAAATCTTGATCTATGGAGAATTTCGTTACGGGTCAAAATCTCTATGACGTCATATTATAAATGACGTCATATAGGGTCACCGTTCGCTATTAATTATTAGAACATCTGAGGTCCGTTTCATATGGGACATATGATCAGTGCGGATCGCCAGGGTGGCTAACTGACTTGCTTCAAATGCAGGGCAAAGTAGGATTAGAATGATAAATACCGGCACGAATACGTAGAAAAGAAAATTTCAAAGATATCACATCAAAACCGCCGGGCCTGGGCGTAAAAAGAACGCACAGTCTGTCGCGTATCGGCCGATCACAGACGTTTTCAAAAAAATGAGAGCGTCAGTATCCGACAAACTATTATAGACTTGACTACTAGACAATTGTTGATGGACCGCACCGGCGATCTCTACTAACAGTGCGTACTGATGGTGGCATGTAAAATGGCACTAAATGTGAGTCAAAATGATTCGAGTATCTGCTGTTGTAAAAATCAGTTGCGCATAAAAAGGCCGTGTATCAGACAATTGAAATCGAATTTTTGGGTCGATAGTTCAATATCTGAAAAGTTATGTAATTAAATTGTTGGCGAGTCTTATGTTAGTTTAAATACATCGGGAGCGATCAGGCCTAAGACCGAGATCGCCTAACTTACACTGGGCGGCTAGCCACAGCAGTTGAGGCCAAAACCAAATTAAGTTAGAATGTAAAAAAAGTGAATACCTAACCCCTGTTTTTTGTATGTAATCTAATAATAGTGGGCAATAAATGTAAATACATTAATTTTATTTCGTTTTCGTAGCAAACTTACTCGTATTTTTCATGTACTTATTAGCGTTTTCCCCAATTTCACAAAGCCCGATAAATACGGCCGGTAATTAATCAAGGCTTCAGACGACAAATCACAGCTTCAGAATACTTGGTTGTCATGGAAAAACCCGAATTATAGTCTGTGATGGGTCGTCTGAAACCTTGATTATCTAACCGGCCGCTAAATATTTCTTTGAGCTTTGTGAAACTGGGCATTGATATTGCAAACAAGTGGAAAGTAGTTATGTGGAAACTAATTATGTAAATCACAAATAAATTTTACTTGGTTTTTTTAAATGATCTTGGTTTCTGTGTGGATGTTATAATTTGTAATAATTAGTTAAATCCTTAAATCACACAATATGGTTTTTTTCACTTGCACATTATAAGCTCTAGATGTCAAACAAAAAATCACTATAACTAGGACCAGAAAAGCTGACTACAGTCACCAGTTTATTGTGAATGCAGGTGTTAAGTGAAATAAGGAAGTACTTTTTATTAAAGTAAATAAAAACTTTTATCTACAAATCCATGACAAGCAAATGTACACAATATTATTTACGAGTGACGAGTCAAATTGAATAGACAGGTTGCAAATACTCTTTTGATGTTAACAATCTGGTTTTAACTTAAAATGTGAATGTCTTTAAGAAACGATCATGCATAAGCTGTAGTAATATAAAAAATAAAGTGAAAATGACATGTGGGTATGGTTCTATTTTTAACATGCCCTTCTTAGTTAGGTATGACTGTTTAAATATTTTAATTCATGTATCTTAGGCATCAAATAAACGAATGAAAATTTAAAAAAAACATCCTTATTAAATTTAAAGTTATTCAGTGTGATTCAAAAACTTTAGTTGTCAAGAAAATCAATTTTTTGTTTTCAACTTCTAAAGGTTAAATTCCAGTCACTTTATTAATAAGTTAATGTTTTGTATCATAATCATTTACTTACTTATAAAATTATTTCCACTTAATGTGAGCAGTATAATTTAATCATTAATTTACTATGGAGCCCATGTTCTCTTGAAATCTAATAAACTAATGCTACACAAAGACTGTGGCTATATGAACTGGGTTTTCAGTTTAAAGCCAACGATTCCGAAAAGAAAAATATTTCTGTTGGTTGTCTTAATTTCTTGCAAATAAAGCCTAGGCATTGCAGTTTTACTAAAATTCTTTGTTTTATATTTATTTTTGATAATATCAATGTCGATGGAGGATTTATTATTGACCAAAAATAATTTATATTAATGTCTGAATAATTGAACACTTTAACAAAGTTGAAAGTTATCTCGTAGGTGCATCATACATCAGGTTTTCTATCTAATGGCGCGGGCGGGCAACGCATGGCGACCTGTGGCAGATCTCTTCACCAGAGATACTGGTCGTCCAGGAATAACTTGGGCATACCTGGAAGTGACTTGCGGTTACAATCATTGTTTGTTATTTTGTGGCTAAAATTACCCAATATGCATCGCTAGGCATCGTTAGTTAAAAATCCAGAGCTGGGAATGCAGCTGTGCCAGTGACTCATCCCACTTTACATGTTTAAACACTATAAGAACTGCAACAAAAGCCTGGGACAGCGAAAGCCATGACAGCCGACGAAAGCTGCATAAACTAGGCCTACTACGTGATAGCGCCCCAGAAACGACTTGTAAAATTGCAACCTGGAATGTACAGTGTGTAAGCAGTAAAGGAAATGGGACTTTCAAGAGATAAATGCACGAGGGTTTATATATTGTACACGCGTTACATAATACGAAATGGGCTCGGTGGGGACCTTGTGGGTGAACCTATGCATATGGTCTGGTGTTGAAAGAAATAGAATGCTTATGACAATCTGGGATTCGGTATAATGATAAATGAAGGACTATGGCATGTGTAAGAGATTATTGCTTCTCCAAGAGTAATATGGGTATGAACCCATAAAGAGCGACAGTGCAAAGTATATAAAAGAAAAATGCCAAAGTTGTTAGAGCAAAAGAGAGTACAGGAAATTGAGAAGTTAGTAGCAGTAACCAGAAGTGGAAATGAAGGACGCTAAGAAAATGCAGAATGATTTTGAACAAGATATTGTTTTGGAAGTGAATAAAAATGACAAAACAAGGTGGAAGAACGATTGAGGTGAAAACACATAATGAAGCCATGGTATATGGAACAAGGAGGGCGTGCGAGAATGGTTAAAATAATGATGAAGAAATTAAAGAATGGAAAAGCAACAGGTGTTGATAAAATTAATGGTGAAAGTATGGATGCTGGAATTTGACTATGCGGCTATGTGAATCGTTTAACATGTGCATATAAGTAGCAATGGAGTGGAAGGACACTATCATTGTAGCCTTGTATGAAGATAAAGGAAACAAGACTGAATGCAAGATTATCAAGCAATAAGTTTATTAAGTATTGTGGGCAAGCTATTTGGGAGAGTATTAATAGAAAGAGGGAAACAGCTGACTGAGGGAAAGATTTGGAATGTTCAATGTGGGTTCATGACATGAATATACCGTACTGACCAACAACTATTCTCACTTCAACAGGTGTTGTAAAGAAAATAAGTTGCACATTTGTAGATTTGGAGAAAGGGGATGATCTTGTAGATAGACAGAATCTGCAAAATATTTGAAACAATGTGGTGTGGATGATTTCCTAATTTAAGGTATTAAATCACTATATGATGTCAGTGGAGCAGGTGGGCGAACTAATGGAATACTCAGTGACTATTCTAGAACTGAATAGGGTGTCAAACAGGGAAGGGTGATGTCTCCATGGTTATTCAACATATTCATGGACAAATATATGAGAGAAATTTGCTCGGAGACAGTATACATAAAAATGAATGCTTCTGAGGTAAAAGTGTTACTGTATGCTGGTGATGCAGTACTACTTAGTGAATCTAAAAAGGAAGTGAAACGATTGTTTGAAAGACTAGTAACTGTAACAAATACATACTATTTAAATGATGAATCTACCCTTAAACGCAGAGAAGACTAAAGTTATTGTGTTGAATAAAGAGGATGAAACAAGTAATCGCAGTCTCTTGATAAATGGTAGTTTAGTATAGGAAGTAAAGGCATTTAGATATTTAGGAACTGTTTTCAAATTGGGGAAGAATAGGTGATAAGCTATAGTATGGTAAATGCAGGTACAAACACGCTGGGGGCTACTGTAGCTAGGAGTAAATGTTTATTGTCTTATTAGGGTCGGCTAGACTTAAAAGCTTTTCAAATGTATTAGCTTTACCATTTATTCAGTTAAAAGCACATTTTAATAGTGCAACAGAAAAGTAACAAGTATTCTTAAAAATTAATAAACAACTGACATAGACATATGGTTACACTCTTGCAACCCAAAATCCCCTAGACCATGAATGTTCTCTTTAGAGTTCACGGGTAGGCAACCAAACATACACCTACTCCACATCTCCTTCCTTAAGTATCCAGCAAACGTGCTGGACGACGATGCTGCCGTTTACTTCTTCGAAGAACAGGGGTTGCATCTTGTTCACTTGCTTGGGGAATTTCTCCATTCTGTTGTTCACTCAATTCCAATGATGGTGGGTCTTCCTCGACTGCTGTAGGGACAAAGCTTGTATTTCCTTTGGAGGTTCAATGGAGTCAGCGGAAGAAGGCAAAGGATGTAAAAACTTCCTGTTCCTCCTATACACACCTTTGCGGCTTTTAACCAGATATGATCGTGGAAATTCAAGTTTCTCTTGTACTTCTGCTTCCTGTCTCAGGCCCGATATCCAGACTTTGTCTCCCAACTGTTAATTCCGGTAAGTCTCTGGCTTGATGTCGTTTGTCGAAATTTCTCTTTTGGATTCTTTTAGCTTCTGTCTCCCTTTTCACTAGAAGTTCTTTATTGGGCGCCCTTGGTTCTAATTTACAAGCTATGAGAGGAACGCTACCTCTGAGTTTTCTACCCATTAACAGCTCTGATGCTCTGAGGCCATTATGGAGCTGTGTCGACCTTAAGGCTAGTAGCATCTTGTACGGATCATCACTTTTCTCAAAATGCTTCTTGAAATTTTTTACTTGATTCCCAATGAATCCATTGCTTTAAGGATAGTGAGGACTGGACGTGACGATCTTGAAGCCATAATCTTTCGAAAATTCTTTATATTCAGACCCTACGCTCTGTGAAAATTGGGTCCCGTTGTCACTTCGCACCACTTCTGGAACACCATGTCTAGCAAAACCGGACTTTAAATGGGTGATGATTGCTTTTGAAGACATGTGTTCAAGTTTGGCGACTTCAATGAATCTAGAATAATAATCAGCTACTATGATATACCACTGACCCTTCAACTTCAGCAAATCAGTTCCAACTTCTTGCCATGGGCGGTCTGGAAACTTTGAAGTGATCAGGGTTTCTACTTGATCTGTTTGATTTTTTATGCACTGAACATAATTTTTTATCACTTGTTCTAGCTGAACAGACAAGCCAGGCCACCATACTGACCGACGGGCAAGGGCTTTGCATTTGGTGATACCTTGATGACCTTCATGGAGCTTGCTGATAATATAACTACATAAGCTTCGTGAAATCAATATTCGAGCATCTTTCATTAACAACCCTTGTTGGATTAATATTGTGTGTCGATGTTCCCAATATGGAGTAGCTTTCTCTGATATTCTGTGTCTAGTCGGCCAACCCTCCATGCAATATTTTCTCAGCTCACAGCAAATTGGATCTTTCAACTGCCCATCAATAATCTCTACCAACCTGTTGTCAGATGATGGAAGATTACTTACTACTGTTTGAACATAGGCAGTAATTTCTTCTGACAGTTCTTGATCGCCATGTGTTTGAAGAGGGGCTCTTGAAAGGGCATCAGCAACATGTAGCTTTGAACCTGGAGTATATTTAATTCTGTATGAATACCTTAGTAATCTCAATCTAATTCTTTGCAATCTTGGGGTGAGGCTATCCAATTCTTTGGACCCCAAAATAGACACTGAGGGTTTGTGGTCTGTCTCGATGTCAACAGTCCTAACAGTTATGTAATTAGAAAACCTTTCACAGCCCCATGCAACAGCAACAGCTTCTTTTTCGATTTGAGCATACTTTCGCTCACTTTTTGACAATGTCCTCGATGCAAACTCTACAGGTTTATATCCATTACTATCAGGATCACGTTGCAACAAACAGCATTCCACTACGTAAGCACTTGTGTCTACAGAAAGCAATGTTTCTTTGGAAGAGTCGTATAACACTAAAACTGGAGAATTAGAGATTACATTTTTCAGCTTTCTGAACGCTCTTTGCAGACTCTCATTCCAAACCCATTCTTTATCATTTATTAGAAGGTCATATAAAGGGTTTGCTACAGTTGAAAGATTTGGTATAAATTTTCCAACAAAATTCACCATACCCAGGAAGCGTTTCAATTCTGTAACTCCTTGTGGTGCAGGCAAGTCTTCTATGGCATGTATACATTCCGGATCAGGAAGGATTCCGTCTTTTGAAACAATATGTCCCAGCAACTTGATAGATGTTTTTCTAAATTCACATTTGTCCGCGTTTAGGGTCCATCCAGCTTCTTTAAGCTTATCTATCACTCTTATCAGTTGCTTGTCATGTTCTTGAACGCTCTTGCCAAAAATTATAACATCGTCAAAATGGCATATCACACCAGGCATGTTACGCAGCACATTACTTATTTGCTTCTGGAAAATTTCAGGAGCTGAACTGAGTCCAAATGGTAACCGTTTAAACTGCCATCTGCCAAATGGTGTCAGAAATGTTGTCAATGACCTACATTCCTTTTGTAAAGAAATCTACCAAAACCCACAATTGGCATCGATTTTGCTGAATATTTGAGCACCTTCTAACTGGCTCAACGTTGATTCAATGTCCGGTATTGGAAAGGCTTCTCGTTGTACACTTTCATTCAGCTTCGTCAAGTCAACACAAAGTCTTATGTTGCCATTTGCTTTTGGAACAATAACTAGTCCCGCACACCTGTTGGCTTATCAACAGGTTCAATAACACCTTTTGCCCACATCGAATCTAATCCCTTTTTTGACTGTCTCCCTCAACGGTATTGGTACTTGCCTAGGAACACATATTGCATATGGAGTTGCTTTTGGCTTCAATGTAATAGTACAAGGTTGATTTGTATTTCCAAGTCCTTGGAACATACTTTAATACAGCCGCCTTGGATGAAAACAAACATTGTTTGAATGTTCATTAACTTGAAAAAGTTTGTGCATTAACCCAACTTCTCTGAAGTTTTATGCCCCAATAAGACAGGTTGTGCACTTAAAACCACATTAAAATTTTCAGTCAAACTAACTTTTCTGCATTCAACTTCAGCTTGGAATATGCCAGTTACCTGTAGCAAGTTGCCACCTGGACCACTGACTATATTTTCAGCTGAACGTAGCATATGTGAAGAAAATTTTGATTTATATAAGCTTTCTGGTATGACACTGACGTCTGCTCCAGTATCCACTTTGACAGTCACATTTCTACCACATATTTGTGCTTCAATTTGTCATTTTTCTGCATCACCAGCAGAAATTTCCCCAATAAAGGCTGCATCCTCTTCAACTAGAAACACTGCATTTACACTTTTATTAGTACTGTTTTTTAAACAGACACGGGCATAATGTTCTTTTATTTTGCACTTCCCACATATTGCATTTCTTGCAGGACACTTAGCTTTTTGATGCAGTTGTGCAGAACCACACCAATAACAATGCTTGTCTTTATTTACAGCATTTGTTTGTGAACTTCGCTTACTCTGTTGTTTATTCCATCTTTCACCGCTTTCTTTTCTGACTGCGTCTACTGCCATGGGCTGACGAAAAGCTCCTTGTTGCTGCTTAACATTCTCAGATTGACATGCAATAGTTACAGATTTGTTTAAAGTAAGTGTAAATTACATCTGCAGATTTTCAGACAAATTTTTGTCCTTGATTCCAACAATTAGCTGGTCAAGAATGGCTTCCTCCACAAATCCAACAGGAAAATCACAATTCTCAGCCATTTTATGCAAGGCAGTGACAAATTCTTTGACTGTTTCGTCTTCTTTTTGGTGTCTGGTATGAAATAAATACCTTTCGTATATTACATTTCTCGCTGGTATAAAATAATCAGTGAATTTTTTCAATATGACATTAAATTTGTCTGCATCCTCCTCACGTAGTTTAAAAGACTGGAACACAGCTTCTGCTTGTCTCGCCATGAGGTATATTAATGAATTCACTTGGTATTTTTCAGCTTTAACATCCAACCCTGAAGCACTGCGAAATCGCAAGAACCGCTATTTCCACTGTTCCCATTCATCTGCTTTAAAAGTGAACTGATCAGGAGCTGGTATTTAATATACTGGTGCGTTTTTCACAGCACATTCCACAGGTTCTGTATTTGGGTCCGGCATAATTCTTTATTTCAAACTTCGACGTAAATATCAAATGAAAGAAAAGAAATACTACAATACCTGCTTCGCTGCCACCATGTTGTATTAGGGTGGGCTAGACTTAAAAGCTTTTTTTCAAATGTATTGGCTTTACCATTTATTCAATTAAAAACACATTTTAATATTGTAACAGAAAAGTAACAAGTATTCTTAAAAATCAATAATCAACTGACATAGACAGATGGTTACACTCTTGCAACCCAAAATCCCCTAGACCAAGAATGTTCTCTTTAGAGTTCACGGGTAGGCAACCAAACATACACCTACTCCACATTTATCTATACAGGCCAAAGTGGCTGCTTATAACAGCATATACAGTCCTATATGGGTGTGAAAGTTGCGTGTATTAAACAGAGCATGTGAGAAAATTGAATCTGTTAGAATGGACTACCTGAGACGAGTAAAACAAGGAGGGATAAAGTTAAAAATATAGGGGTTCTAAACCAATGTAATGTGGAATAGTCTATTAAATTATCATTATCATATTATTAAAATAAGATGATGCCGAATGCTGAGATGGTTGGACACAGAATGACTAGTATAATTTATAGAGAGCATATGAATGCAGTGAGACAGTGGAAGACTCAGGAAAGGATGGTCGGATGTTGTGGACAATATATTAAAGGAGTAAGATGTCAGTTTACGTAATTCTAAAGCATTTATGCAGAAATGTATGAATGTGGAAAAAGCAAAAATAGCATGTTAGGACAGAAGTACATGGAGAAATATTGTTAGAAAATAGCATAGGCCTTGTGGTGTGCCTACCACTTTCTGGGAATGGGTGATGGGTAGTAGTAGTAGTTGTAAAAATGTGTTTTCTCAAGTATGATATTTTTAGAGCTTAAGTATGGAAAAAAACAATATCCGTATATATTGGACTTAGTAACAAAAAAATAATTAAGTTTGTTAATTATTGCTAAGTTAAAAAAACAATTTATGATTTGCAGTTCTACATTCCCATGACTTATTGTAGGATTATATCATTGTGTTGGTTTGTGTGTTGTCTTGTTTCATGGCTGTGGTCGTCAGACCATTCGCACATTTTTTCCGACTTGTGGTGGTTTCAATTCCACATTTATTTTAGTTTTAATGCAGTATTTTAATAAATATTTAGGAGTATCCTTCACTTAAAACACTCTTTAACAGTTACAAGTGAATGTGTCTTATTTAAATCCAGATGTAGAAACTCTTTCCCTGGCTTCACAGGTGTCTGTTTTCTTCTCTTGTGAAGCCTGAGGAAACTACACCTGTATTTAGTATGGAACGGTTTCATCAAGTAAGGGCAACAACAATTAATGTGTCATATTTCTTTAAGAATCACCATTATAGGATAAAACCAGCTTTTTAGTTTTCTTACAATGTTTAACCAGGTGCAAAAATTACAATTAATTAACAAAATTTAACATGTGTTTCACAAAAATGTTTAACATTTGAATTTTTTAAAACATTTATTTCTCTGCTTAATAAAACTGCATTCAAATACAATATCAGGAAACACCATGCCTGCTACCATGTTGATTCTCTATTGACAATTCAATTTAGTTGAAATCGTTTTGCGATGTAACAATCTTCTTTGAAGTTTTCTGCAACAAAGAGAAAAGTTAGAATAGGTACTAGTAAAAATCAAGAATAGAAAAAAAATAAAGTTTAATAAAACTGCCTAGAACCTAGAAACATTTTTGAACCGTGTATAAGAAACATAAATAAATCATCAAATGGGGTTTTGAGGATTGCATAACCGAAAGATCAAGAACAGTTATAAGGATTGTTATCATAGAGTAGGTTTTGAAGACAAAACATTGTTGTATAATAGTGTGTTACCCGACTCTAATAATTTACTAGATCTAGAAAATCGTAGGTCAAAGAAACTTACACTATTATGACAGTTTTGAAACTTTGTTAAATGTGAAGAAAAACTTCATTAAGTAATTTAAGTCTTAGCCTTATTTACTCAAGTAGTGCAGCAAATGAGGTGTGATATGAGAACTTAAAAACTAAACTATTAATGGGCGATTTAGCTCAAAATATTATAATAATTTTAAACGATTAGAAGAAACGATTTTTTTAAAATAAAGTTTCTAACATGGGCTAAATAATTAAAAATGAAATGAACCTGAGCTATTGGTATTGGACCTCACAGCACTTATGGTGGCTGTCATTCAAAGCGGTTTTCCAACCACCATGATGGAGCTAGCAAGAATAAAAGCTCTTCAGGATTCCATAACAAAAGCACTTGAGGAAATCCCTCCAGAAGGACCTCAAGTGCGACTTGTTAAATCAAACAGGCCAGGATACCTCGTCATGGCATGTGCGGATACTGTAAGTGCAGAGAACTGTGTCCCGTGCCAGCCATATGAAGGCGCAAGCAGTAGGCAAAGCTCCAGCTGCCGGGGTACAACTGTAGACTTCCTCCATGGAGGAACTAGAGTAGATACAGTGATGTCCCTTCTTCAAAGGCTCAAAGCTACATGAAGGAGTGATATAATGTAAGATCCACCTGCTTTTCCCAACCTTTATCAAAACATTAAGATCATTTCATTGTGTCATCTATCAGGACATTTAGACATTTTGTGACGGTAGTAAAATCTATTGTTTGTTTATGGGTAATTACGTAACCAGGTATCTCAATATCTTGTGGTAACCCAGTAGATTTTATTATTTTGAAGAACATTGCCACCACATTTTGCTAACTGGACGAAGTGGATGTTCTAAACCACTTTTATGGGCTGACAAATCCTATACCAAAGAAAAAGTTAAGCAAGGATTTGAAGATTCAAAGTGTAAATAATGGCATGGGAAAACTAAGAACAAATAGATTGACAAAATATAGAGATTAATGTTATAAATTAAAAGATATAATATTCAGCTTTTTTGGCGGTAATATTAATATATTTTTTTAATTGTGGGATAGCCGTCAGTTGCAAAATAAAAACTCTTTATTAAATTGCTGAGCTTTCGGAATGATTTATTCTACTATCAAGGCTACAACATGGAAAGAAACATGTTTACAACTTACCTAAAAATCATACAAAGGTTTTATATTTACATATAAAGCTAGTTTTACTAACATAACAAAACTTTGTGAAAATTTGATTGAAGTCTATAAAAGTCAAAACTGACATATGCAACCTATTATGTATTTTTTTTTATTATTATTTTTTTTTGTCTAGGCAATATAAATAGGGGTAGTGAAATTTTCTTAATGTAAGAGATCGATATGTAAAAAAAAGTTAGATGTTTCCTAATTCAAAATTATATGGGTGTTATGTCTTGTCAGATAAATTTGATAGTGTTTGTCAGTTAATAATTTTTTCAAGTCCAAGTAAAACTCTTTTATATATAAGTATTTAAAACCTTTGTATGTTTTCTATTTAAATTGTAAAAACTTTTTTTCTGTCCATATTGTAGCCTTGATAATGGAATAAATCATTTCGAAAGCTAGGGAATTCAATTAAGAGTTTTAATTTTGCAACTGACTGCTATCCCTTGATTTAATATATGCGCGCGCGCGTGTGTGTGCGTGTGTGTAAAATTGAAATTTACTTATAGAAGTTGAAGAATCTACAACATTTTGTTGGCTGCATTGATGGCACCCCTCATCCATCTTCTGATGAATCTAACTTTATTGCTGAAACCATCGTCAGGTCTAACAGTGTATTTTGGTGAAATGAGTTCCACCAAGTCTACTTATCCATCCTAATCAGTTGCAGTATTAATCATCACTTACAATGTGGCCACCAAGAGACAAGTATTAGTTTTTAGCTTATAATTTTTTACCTTTATACAATTCAATTATCTCACCCATGCTTGGCATCTTGAAGTTGCAAGAATTTCATACTGTTGGTAACGTCACTTTGTTCCATTGTTAACAACATTCCTAGTTTACTGTGGGAATACATTTTTATTTTGTATTGATTACAGTAACTTGAAAACAGCACATGTAAACAGAAAAAAAAAATAATTATCTCGCAGTATCTGGACTCTTTTTGATTAATTTACTTACATGGGCAGTCACCCTTTAATGCTTCCATCATTAATGCTTTGCAGTTGTTGCCGTCCAAGTGTCCTCATCCAAAATAGCATATTGTTGGTTATATCACTTTGCTCCATTGTTGGCAGAGCATTCCTGGTTTACTGTAGAACACGCTCTCCTATACAAATGGATTTTTATATTCTATTGATTACAGTAACTTGAAAGCAGCACATGTAAACAGAAAAAGATATAATCAGCTCGCAATATCTGAACTGTTATTGATTAATTTACTTACATGGACAGTCACCCTTTAATGCTTCCATCATCAATGCTTCGCAGTTGTTGCAGTCCCAGTGTCCTCATCCAGAATAGCTTGGTAACACCACTTTGCTCCGTGGTTAACATAGCATTCCTAATTTACTGTGGGAACATGCTCTCCTTCACAAATAAATTTTTATATTTATACGTCAATGCGTATAATACATGTAGCGCAACAGCCAATACGGACACCCAGCTATTGGAATTGATTAAAGACGCCAAAGAAGGAATAAGTAAAAGAGATGAAGAAGCCATAAAAAAGATGATCGAAAATCTAGACCACAGAAAGGATGAAGTAGAAAGTAAAACAGAAGTTAGTAAAATGGAGAGTGAACAAGTGGACCAAAGAAGAAAAGCCAGAAAGTAAAGTAGAAGACAATAAAATGGAGACTGAAAGGGTAGAACATACTGTTTAAGATACTACATTAGAGGCATTGACAAATCGGCAACAGTTTAGTGAATGTATATGTTGACACAACTGTTGGTGCCTGGTGAACTCGGCCAGTGTTTTTGCTCAATTAGCGATAATAGAAGGTAAAAAGTGAACTATAGTGCTATAGACGTTTGGTAATAAGAGAAATATGGTTGGTGTGTTTATTGTCAGAAAATAGTTAGTTGAAAAGCTGTGTTTTGTTAGTCACCAAATAGAGAATCTCAAAGAACATAACAACTTGTAGATGTCAACCCCTTCCCACCCCACCCTTACTGGTGTCTTGACCCATACAGTATTACATTCCAGATAGTAAGTCATATGTGTACCAAGTTTGCTTGAAATAGCTTGAGGCATTCCACAACATACTTATAAATATACATGAACACATACATGCATTTTTATATGTACGTAGATAAATAATTTAAAAAAATAAATTGTCTCCATGAAAAAAACAAACAAAATAGTTTAAAGAAAAAAAGAAATTTCAATGAAACTCGCCATAACGAGCTAACAGTGCAGCAATGTACAGGATGACAAGACAAAGGGCGTATGATGAGAAGACAAGGTAAATAACCACTGGCTCAGAATCTTAATTTGATACTCACATGATAAAATAATTTGAGAAACTGCCTGCTCATATTCATTATCTTAACATGTTAACTACACAAAACAAAGATAAATTAATTTTAAATGTCGCCTCAGTTATTTAAAGAAATGCATGGTCGCACCTATTAACTGTAAATACAATTTTAACTGGAAAATTACTGAAAATTAGTAAGGGGAAGATATGAATTGCTTTCTTGACAGAAGTGAAACCAAATGGGTATATTTAAAATGTGACAAGCCAAGGGATACCAGTGAATAATAATAAAACATGTTAAAAATTATAAAGGCTTTAATCTGTGAAATAAAAACTGAAGAAAAAAACGATATTTTTAAAGTAATCGACATCTGATGCATGAATTCTGCTCAGTAGTTAACTCTTTAAATATTGTAAAATATATTTGTATTCTCTTTAAAATTACATTAAAACAGATGTGACGTTTTGAAATTGGTGATCTCTGATGTAGTTTAATCTAAAAAATTAAGCAACTGTAAAAATTAAGAGACGGAAGTGGGTGAGAAACAAATTTGGAAAAGGATTAAATTTGGAGGCGTCACAGGCAGATATGTATATACAGCTGTTCTCCTAAGAACTACCTCATGAAATGACACCGATGTATATATATATATATATATATATATATATATATATATATATATATATATATATATATATATATATATATATCGTCAAGCTGCCTTTGACCTAAAAAGTTAAAGGATGGCAACACAGTGAGTTAGCTTCAGGTAGTTTGTAGGGTGTTATAGTTTAATTTTTAGTATTGTACCTATGATCGCCAAGTGGAGTTTACCAAAGGAGTGATATTGACTGTTGAATGGATAGACAGAATGTTAACGTGATTAAATTCTCTTCTTTTTTTTATCACATTTAGGGTAGGGTAGTCCAAGTAGTGTGTATATTTGTGTATTGATAATTGTAAATAAATAGTTTTCACCGAACTTAAGATTATAAGACCTTTTTTTTTTTATTTGACCAGCATAAATATTATTATAAGTATTAGCATTTGTATTAACACAGGTGGCCATCCTATGTCTTTGTAATTTAATTATAAAATAGCCAATTTAAAAAAAAAATTAAGCAATGTCTTGGTCACATGCTACAGTTAAGGATATTCTGCTTCACATTCCAACAGATTCTGCAGAGGTATTTGGTGTCATCCAATCACTTATAACACCAGTGCGGTCAAATATGTTGAAATACGTACTGCTGTTTTGAAATCTTGTGCGGATGGGCTAGCAGAGTCTCTCAGTTATATTGTCAATAAACGCTTTGAAACAGGAACTTACCACAGTCGACTGAAATTAACAATACTGATACTACTATATAAAATAGGAGACAAGTCAGTTCTCTCTAGTTACCAGTCGCTTGCACTTCTACCAGTAATTTCAAAAATAATTGAACAGCTAATACTGGAAAAAAACCAAAGAAATTCATTAAAAAAAATAGAATTGTAACTATTATGCAGGGTGCATACATAGAGCAACGATCTACACAGAGATCACTTTATCAGGCTGTTAAAGAAATTCTTCTAGGATTAAACAATAAAGAAAAGGTAGCAGTGCTCTTTCTTCATTTGCCAAGCACCTTTGATAGTGTAAATTATGACACACTATTTAGAAAACTAGAGATTATGGGGTTTAGAGGCATCTCCCTTGATCTCATAAAATCTTACCTAACTGCACAGAAGCAATGTGTTAATAAGAGATAGTATATCCAGAAAATCATTGACATCAGACTGGATGGAAGTGAAAAGGGGCATCTCACAAGGTACAATTTTAGGCCCAAAATTTTATATACAAATGACCTACCATCATTACTAAATTATCAAATGGTGCTTTTTGCACATGGCACATCTTTGATTTTGAGGAGCAAAGAAGAGATATCTGTTTGTATTTGTGAAGCACTCAGTATCTTGGAGAAATGGTTGAGTGTAAACAGGTTGAAAAGGTTGAAATTGAATCTCAGAAAAACAGTATTGATACAATTTGTTAATAAGGAGTCCCTGAGTGCACCACTTAAAGTAAATTACAGGCACAGAAATTATCTCAAGTAAAAATATAAAGTTTCTGAATAGACTCTCTTCTAAATTAGAAATCCCATGTGAGTTGTTTGGCTGGTTTCATTGCATTATTTGCATTTGCGATGCGTACAGGGACTGGTGTAAAAAATCGAGAGACAGAACTTATGGCCTATCATGCATTTGTCGAGTCTCACGGAAGTGTGGACTCATGTTTTGGGGCAACTCGGCAGAAGCATTTAGAATATTTAAGCTACAGAAAAGGTATATATATATAAGCAGTTATCAACATGAAGAAAAGCGATAGCTGTGTTGAAATCTTTAGGAATTAATGGAATACTTACCCTTCCTTGTCTATATATATATATATATATATATATATATATATATATATATATATATATATATATATATATATATATATATATATATATATATATATATATATATATATATATATATATATATATATATATATATATATATATATATATATATATATATATATATATTGTGTATGCTTTGCTCACAACCATTATGGGGAAATGAAATTCTGCAGAAACATGAACTTTCACATGGTCACAGAACATGTGGGTTGCTAAATCATAATGTGGTTCCACCCAGGACACATAAAGATATATAGTCATCTGCCAAGTACTCTCAAAGAGATGCCATCTTCCAAATTCAAATACACTGTGAAGAACCATTTTCTGGAAGAAGCCTAATATAAAGTACAAACCTTCCTCAAGTGTAAATTTTGACATGATTTGTGTTGTTTGTCGAACTTCATTTTGTTGTTTTGTACAACTTGTTTGTTTTTTATATTTTGTTTTGTACAACTTGACTTTTTATTTGCATTATGACGTGCCATAAGCATAATGTACAATTTGGCGAAATAATTATTATTATTATTATTATTAAGGAGGTTGCGTGGGTGCATTAGCAAACCCGAACAAGTGGCCCTTCTGAACCACCTTTATTTAACTCGAGAACTGTTAATATTGACAGCCTCCATGAGTAATAGGCTGTCTTTTAAATGTCGCTGCTCACTCCTTAAATCTGTGTTTACAGTGTGCAAGAAAAAAAGAATGGGCGAGGAAAAAAATGGCTTATATTTTTGCAATTTTGCTAACGATAAAGAAAAGTGTTAAATACAAAAAACACAGTTCAAATAAGGTTGTTTGCAAAAACTATAAATGGTAGTATTTGTTGTAAAGCGTAAGAAAACAGGTAATACATAATATTTATGTAAGAATAGACACTTCATTAAAAAGTAGTTGCTTTATTTGTGAATAGTTATGATAAGAATAATTAGGCATAAGTAACAATAGACCTACCCAGTCAACACAATTACATCGTATCAATGTACACAGTATGTAACAAATGTGACTTTAATATCGTATCAATGTGCTATATAAAATACATGGGAGTCACCTGAATACGTTCTATGTCAGCAACAAAGCTACCTTATTAGTATGTCGCAAATATATTACATTGTTTTAGCTCAAACACGGCATGGTTATGTAACAATCATCTGGGAGACTATGTGAAAACTGGAACCTGTAATGAGCACTAATAAGTACACTTGGAGAAACCCAAATCACCACAACACATATTTTAGAGACCTTACGATCGTTTCGTTGACAATGTCAACATCTTCTGCGAAAACTGACAATTTTTTAGACAAAAATTTGTAAAATAATACATAAAACTCAAATTCTATACTACATACAGACTTGGAGACTACTTCTCTGGCTTCACTGTGAAGCCAGAGAAGTAGTCTCCAAGTCTGTATGTAGTACGGACCAGTTCACCAAGTAAGGGCAACAACAATCAATGAATCAAATTGTATACTTAATGTGTAATGAAGGTTAAAATAAGAGAATATATATATATATATATATATATATATATATATATATATATATATATATATATATATATATATATATATACTTTTAACTGGAATTTGAACCACCATAGAATGTAAGTTCCGAAGTTTTACCGATATCTACCGATACCTCCACCACCACCAAATTTGAACCAGTGGAAACAAAGAAAAATATAAGCGAAAAAATACTCATATTCTCATGCCAAAAGCTGTCAGAAATGAAAACGTTGCTTGAGTCATTTACTTTGACGTTTCATTTGACATATTTGTGAAAACAATTTATCAACTACTTATAATATGCATTATAGTTAGATAAAAAATGCAAAAGTGCAACAATATCGCAGTTATTAAAGCTCCTGAAATGGCCATGAAAATAGCATCCCACTCCAGATTTATAAACATAACCGACAGCAGATCATTAGTCCTGGCTCTGAAGGAGCCTTCTAATGTATTCAAGGACCCACTTATGAACATTATTAGATCCAAGTGCATGAATTTAGCAAGGTCTGGAAAAACGACTATAATTGTGTGGAGAAAGACACATGCTCACATCAGGGGCAATGAAGAAGATAAATTGCCAAAAAATGCGAGAGATCTTTTTTCTGCATGAAAATGCCACGCGAGGAAAGAATGGTCAGAACAATGAAACGAACAACAAGCCCTAGTAAAAAGTAAATTTCAACAAATATTTTCCACCTTTCCTTCTAAATCAATCTCAGAAATAGTCCCAACTAACAGAGTAATTTATATAACACTTATCTTTATTTTATTTTTTATTTCAACAACACACCACGACGGCTTACAGCCTAAATACTATCGTACCGTGGGTGTCGACAAGGAGGAAAGAGGCAGCTTGCTAATTCTGGACTTGAAGGTTTGGAGGTTCAGAGGAGAAGGAAAAGCATATGCCGGCAAGGAATTCCACAACTTGGAAGTTCTCGGGACAAAAGAGCACGCATAACAAGATGTTCTGTCTGGTGGCCTGGGCGGTAAAAGAGCGCATTCGCTTAGTTCCCCTGGTAAATCTGTTGGGAGCAGCAGGTGGAGGAACTATGGAAGAAAGCTCCTCTGAGCAGTGCTTGTGCAGATATCTAAAAGAGAGAGAGGTTACCAACGGCACGTCGGTGGGCAAGAGATGGCAGCCTTTGGGTGATCACCGATGAGAACTATAGCTCTCTTCTGAATGGAGTTCAGGATAGCGAGTGTAGAAGCGGCAGCGGCACTCCTGATGTGGCAGCAGTATTCAAGGTTTGGCCTTATTTGTGAAGTATATAAGGTATAGAGATTAGCCGGTGAAAAGTATTTGCGAGCCCGGAAGAGGAAGCCTAATTTTTTAGCAGCCGCTTCTGCAATTGATATGACATGTTGGTGCCAGTTGAGATTTCGATACACAGAAATGGCAACAAGTGAAAAGGACTCATTAGTTTGAACAACTTGATTACCCATTCTGATGGGTCTAGAGCTGGTGTATCTCTTACGAGTTAGAAAGCAAGACTGAGATTTGGTGGGGTTGAATTGTACAAGATTTCTACTTACCCAGTCTAATATTTTTTGGAGATCCACAGAGACAGAACCCTGCATGAGTCTCCGATCCTCATCTAATTGGGCTACAGAGACAGGCTAAGAATATTGTATATTTGAGTGGAGGGTGCTGTCGTCCGCGTAACTGTGAACTGGGTTGGATGTGCTAGAGAAGAGGTCATTGATGTGGAGAAGAAACAAAGTAGGGGCTAAAGCTGAACCTTGAGGAACTCCTGCATTAATTGGATACAGTTTAGAGGAATGGCCATCCACGACAACAGAAATGCTGCAGTTGGAGAGAAATTTGCTGTCCAGGTACAGAGTTTTGGTGGTAGGCCATAGGCCGGAAGTTTATTAAGCAGCGCTGCTTGCCAGACCTGGTCGAATTCTTTGAATATGTCTAGAGCGACAATCTGGGATTCACCGTGTAGTTCCATATACTTGCTCCAAGAATGGGTGACAAAGGAAAGGAGGTCGGCAGTTGATCTGCGCTGGCGGAATCCATACTGCCTGTCGTAGATTAGACTGTGTTTTTCAAGAAATTTTATCAATTCAGTGTTTATATACTTTTCCATAACTTTAGAGATGACTGAAAGCAGAGAAATATGCCTGTAGTAGCTGGGAAGCGCTTTGGATCCTTTCGTGTGGACCGGTTGTACTCGAGCAGTTTTCCAGTTACTAGGGAATATATCTCTATTGTAAGATGTCTGAAACAAACGAGTCAGGACAGCAGCAAGTTCTGATGCGCATTTTTTGATAACAATTGCTGGAATCTCGTCAAGGCCAGAGGCTTACCTGGTATTAAGAGAAGATAGCATCTTTTATACCTTTTTTAGTTTTGAAAGTGATATCCGTCATTTTATGCGCGACATTGGGGACTGTTGGTTGTTGAACATTTGGAGGTGGGTTGAGAGTAGAATTGCCAGCGAACAACGAGACAAAAAGTTCAGCCTTGCACAGGGCGCTAGAAACAATGTCATCCCCTTAAACAAGAGGTGGGAACGTGCTCTTGCAGAAATTATTCCCAGTAGATTTAGCAAGAGTCCAGAAGGGTTTGCTGCCGTTGTAGCTTGAAAGGGCTTTGTTTTTGATGTGGTTATTAAACGAGCTTCTTGCTTCAGAAAAAATGCGGACATCGCAGTTTCTTGCGTTGTTAAATGCTTGACAGTCTTCTTGACTGGGATTGTGTAAAAGCGTTTTGTGAGTTTTGACCTGTTCAAGTATGTGTCACAGAATTTAGAGAACCAGGGCGTTTGAGTGGCTGAAAGATTTTCTGTGTATGTGGAATAAATAATTCCATGCCAGCTTGGATAGTTGTCGTTTTGTGAGATATCCGAGGGGTCAGGATGAAAGAAGCAGGCAGACTCCCATGGAAATGAGGAAAAGTAATCCCGCATTTCGTCCCAGTTCGCGAAGTTGTAGTGCCAAACTATATGTGGGTGTGATGACTGTGTGACCTCGGGTTGCATTGCGCAGGAAGCAATGACCATGCCCTGGTCTGAGCGATCAAGGGGGGCGGTGACTGATGTCTTATAGCATTCAGGTTTTGTAGTGAGAAGGAGGTGCAAAGGATTTGAGCTGTGTGTTGGGATGAGAGGAAAGTAAGTTCAGAATTTTCTTCCTCTGAAGATGTTGACATTGTCAACGAAACGATCGTAAGGTCTCTGAAATATGTGTTGTGGTGATTTGGGTTTCTCCAAGTGTACTTATCTGGGAGACATTGATGCTATCTAATTATATTACCAGTATGTCGCTTTGTGATGTTTCAAGTAAAAATTTATGGCATGTAATTGGACCTTATGGTCTTGTGACATAATTATGGTGCACTGATATATTTATAGACATCTAATTTATTTGTATGGTGTAATGTATCAAAGCACTAAAATGTTTTCTTCTAATATTTATTTCTTTTTTAACAATGTAAACACTTTTTTCGCAGTAAACTGTTATACGACAGTTTATAATATAATGGTATACATACACAAGAAATTGAAAAATGTTACAACAAAAATAAAATGATGATTTTTTCACCTTGTCTAGCTCACCCGAATAAAATAACCAAACTTCAGATTATTTGCACGAAAAATATGTATTTCGTAAAACATTTCCCCCAAAAAAATACAGAACGTTAATATAACAAACCTATTTTTATTAAAGGTATATTGTAATGTTATCTAAACTATCTATAGGAATAACTTGGAGATGTAGCTTTCGCGATGTACATGATGTATGTAAATTGTAATATATCCAGTAGTTAACTTGGCTTGATAACCACGATATACTTTTTGGCAAGATTGTTAACTTTAAATAAAAGTTACATTTTAGATATCGCATACATATAGCAGAGATATTACAAAGGTTAAGTTACACAAGTGTGATATCGCATGTACACTAATATCACAAATATGTTGACTGGGTATGGTAACAATTCAGAAATTGGTATATCTTTCACAGAAATATATTAAAAGTAAGAAATACACAAAACAGCAAAATCGTAACAATTAAAAAAAACATTTTAGAGAATTAAGCCTATGGAATCAAACAAAGGTGTAATTACATATAAAATATCTAAAACTAATCAAGAAGGCATACAGCCCATTATTACTAAAACCAAAAAATTTACGCTTTTCGACAACATAACTTTAATAACAGAGAAACTTTTTTTTTTTTTTTACAGAAATATGTAAGAGCTTAAAACTAAGAAATACACAAAACAGCAAAATCGTAACAATAGAAAAAATATTTTAGAGAATTAAGCCTATGAAATCAAACAAAGGTGTAATTACATATAAAATATCTAAAACTAATGAAGAAGGCATACAGCCCGTTATTACTTAAACCAGAAATTTACACTTTTCGGCAACAAAACTTTAATAACAGAAAACAGTTTTGTTTTTTTTTTTTTGTTTTTTTTTTCCCAAACACTACTATTGTCCTTTCAAAAGGACGCTAAGTTATGCTATCTAAATCTGTCTTTCTTTTAATTAGTTGAGCTATTGACAAATTTTTCACCTCAGCTTCGATGAAGCAGTAACTGACGAAGACTCAGGTGTTGAAGAAAATGTTGATTTCGACAATTTGCTTGGAAGTATATTGGATTATCAAGCTGAACCCATTTTCAACAACGACATTTATAGTGACAGTGATGAAAGTGAATATGAACTTCCCTTATCATATTTTATCCAGTATAAGAAGAGATCAAGAAATTATGAGTAGATTCAGAGAGATATTATAAGTAAGCTGCCCAACTGGCAAAAACCATATTCACCAAACAACAATCTACAAACTTTGGAACTTTTTTATCTATTTTTCTATGATTCAGTATGGCAAATTATAACTTCCTACACTAATCTTTATGCATCACAGCATAATAGGACTGGAGACATAAGTGTAGATGAAATAAAATATTTTTTTGGGTTACTTATTTATAGTGGTTATACTACTGTTTCAAGAAGATCCCTTTACTTGGAAAATAGTTCTGATTCTAATAATAAAATAGTCTAGGAGGCAATTTCAAGAAATCATTGCAACTACATAATGCAAAACCTGCTTGTAGCAACAATGAAAATTTGAATGTAGCCAACAAATTTGCAAAAGTTAGCCCATTATTAGATGTTTTGAACGATAAGTTTCTGTCGTTTGCCCCTCTCCAAGAACATCATAGCATAAATGAGTCTATGGTGTCTTACTTCGGTACGCATGGGTCCAAGCAATTCATCAGAGGTAAGCCTATTAGACGGGGTTATAAGTTATGGATAGCTGCTAGTAGATCAGGTTACATAGAATGGCTTGAACCATATCAGGGTTCCAGCACAAGACTGTCAGAACGATACAAGGATTTAGGATTGGGTACTAGTGTAGTGCTCTCGTATACTGACAAAATTGTCCAAGAGAAAGGCCCTTATCCATATCATTTATATTTTGACAATTTTTGCACGTCTTGGGATTTGCTTCTGATATGCAGAGAGAGAAATATAAAGGCAACTGATACATGAGGGAAAACATGATACAAGTATCTGCAATAGAAACGTGCAAACAACTGAAGAAAGAGGAGAGGGGCAGATTCGAGTATGCCATGGAAAATTATCAAAATATCATAGTTTGCCGCTTCAATGATAATAACATAGTTACTATAGCCTCGAATTTGGATACCATAATGCCAACGTCCGATGTGCCTCTATTTTCTCAGAAAATGATTTCAGTACCTCAACCTAATATAATAAGGAAGTACAATAAAAACATGGGAGATGTCTACGGGGCGGATCAGAATATTAGCCTCTATAGTCAGTATTAAAGGCAAAAGGTGGAACTTTCCCATAATTTGTCATTGCCTAGGCATGGCTATTCATTGCATGACAATTGCATCGCCATCATGTTGGAAAGCTAGATCAATACACCTTTCGCAGACTCTTTGCTAAAAGTATTTTGGCAACTCAAAAAAAAAAACACCAAAACGGGGACGTCCAAGTGGTCAACCAACTGAATATCCTCGATTTGACGGAAAAAATCATTAAGTCATCTATTAAAAAACTCAGATCAAATGTCGCTTATGCCACAAAATGTGCAGTTTTTGTGCAGTAAGTGTATTGTAGGTTTGCATCCAAAGACTTGCTTCCTGGAGTACCATACAAAATGATTAATTTTTTTTTTTTTTTAGTGTACAATTCAAGTTTATTCTTATTATTATTTTCTTTTTTATCATTATTTCCTTTTATGTTATGCTTGTAAAATGTGTTTGGATGTTGTGAAGTTTATATCTGAATAAATTCGTTTCAAGTTATCCTAACTATTTTCATTATACCATTGTCCTTTCTAAAGGATGTGCTGTATCTCACAAACTGTTGACATTACAAAGGAGATTTCTTATAGGCAAATATTCAGTAAACATGTATCAATCACAAAACGGTGAAAGAAATTTTCTTTTCGTAAAAAAATTAATTCGGGAGTATGTGGGTTAAATTATTTAGGAACACAAAAGCAAAACATTGCTAAACACTAAAAAGCTTATCTAGAAAACTTGTAACATAGTGATGAAATTAATTGTGAACTCTAAAACATTTCTAGTTAGTTAATCAGTTACTTTATGAATAGTAAATGTCCAGTCCAAAATGGTAAAAATGCAACTAATACAGGACAATAAACATATAGATTCTGTAAATCATGAAGATGAATTTATAAAATCAGTTTGCTTACCTAAAAACACAGTAGTTTAAGTGAATGTTCTTTTGTATCTCTTAAAGTTATCAAAATGTTCAGTTTTAATGAGTTTGTATATATGTTTTCAATGTTCTTCTGCCTGATGTCATTGCCATTACATCAGACCTGTGGTGAAGTCAAGGCGGAAGGCTTTTCTGTATGTATTTAGTATGTAAATGTTTAAGTTTAAGTTAGAGCAGCAACAATCGATAGAAATAAATGATATAAAAAGTGCTATTATCCTCATTCCTAGTCTCCTTAGGGGATTCTAGGTGTGCTACGAGTTACTCTGGTTTGGCTGCGAGTAATTCTACTTTTCTCTTTTGGACGACGTTTTTTCTCAGGAGCACCGTCATCGTCCTTCTTTTCGTCTCTACTGGATTTCTTCGACTGATGGTCTTCCTCCTGTGAATCTTTTACCTCCAGAGCCTCGTAGTGTCCACTGTTGATCATTCCAGAAAACAAAAAGTTTATTTCTGTGTTTCCTTCTATTCCATAATTCGCCATTATATCGTGACGGATGCTGTGGTAAACATTGATGTAGAGGGAGTATTCACTGGCGAGGGCATGTAGTTCTATTTCTCCCGCATATGTGGCATTTCTACCCATGTAGGCAGCATATTGGTGAGCATTTGTAATCACGCCCGCCTCAGTTTCGTATCCGAAACAGAAGGATTCATACATATCCCAATTGTTAATTACATATGAAACAACCTGCTGTCTTAAATCTGCGGGATTAATAGCTAATCCAATTTTTGTAAGAAGGTGGGAGGCTGCATGGAAAAAACAGTTTCCATCACCAGGCACTCGAACAATATGAAATGTCTTGTTTAATGCACAAAACTCGTCACTTATGTATGACTTGAGCATTTGAATCTCAATATCTGACTTTGTTGCCTTTGGTGCCTCTGGTTTCACCTTCTCTATAATGGCGTCAAAGTGTATGTGGTTGTCATATCTTGCAGAAGCCAACAAGCAAAGCCACGGGTCTTCTATTTTTCCACAGCACAATACCATTCCTCCTGTTAAGTAATTGTATACTTTGATGTACACAGAAAACTTCTGTGCCATAATTTTCAGTTCACACTTCTCTCCGTAAACTAAGTCGGCGCCCATATAACTTGCATACGCCTCCTTCTTAGTCACTCTTCCTCCACTGGTCTTGTATTTTTTAGCGTATATCTTGAACTTCTCCCAGTTTTCAGCTGCAAATTTTACCACTTCCTTCCGCAGGTTGGCTGGGTGGACAAATACTCCAATTAAGGCCAAGAGGAAACTCATGGCATGAAAAAGGCAGTTGCCATCATCAGCTGTCTTCGTGATGTCGAATCTAAGATTCTCAGATGTCCTAAATATGCCTGACTCTTCCATTTTTTTTCACTAATAGTCTTCCAAATGTATTTCCTTAGTGAAACAATTAACAAATCAACAAAAATGTGGAGGTGTTTATTGAAATGGTCACTCAAATACTTGTTACCAATCAATGCAAATGGCCGCCAATTTTATGTTGGAAAGTGCGCTAAAATTATTAAAATTATATTTTCGCTGTTCAGTAGCGTCATCCACATCGCGTAACGGGATCTTGCTGAACTAATAAAATACTTCGCGAATCCAAATTTGACTTTTCTACCCGGGAATGACGACATGATTTGAAATATTTTACATGTTATTTTAATGCATAAAATTTTGTTAATGATGTTACACAGTGGTTATAAATTTAATGTTTAGAGGTAATGTCTAAGTTCAAACGCTGGGAGGATAAATAATGAACAACAGGTATACTGATTGTAAATAATTTTTTGATTTGTCCATTATTGACTAAACACTGGCCAGTTGACACATTAAGTTTTTAAGTTAACTGAGAGGTCTGGTTCTGGATCATTGGGTATAGAATTTCGTTACCGATCTAAATCACTATCTCTGTGAGGTCATTGTTTTGATGAATGACGTCATATGGCGTTAGTGTACACGGTAATATTTTGAACATTTTTTATTCAATGAAATGAATGAAAATGTCGCAGTTTCTTCCTTGTGAAGAAAGATGATTCCAGCATCTGCTGTAGTAAAGGTGGTTGCAGATAAATAGCTCACAATATAAGAAAGTTAAAATCAAATTCTTGGTTGATAAAAATGTGTTGCAAAAAAAGTTTGCACGAATGTGTAGATAAAGATGTATTATAGGAGCCGTTTTACATACAAAGTATTGTCAGCGCGAACACATTTTTGAGTGACGATCAGCGCGTTTGATCAGTGAGAAGATATTTACCAAACACTGTTGATTACAAATTTGATTACAAATTTTAAAATACAGATTATTTAAATAGATAAAAACTGAATCAATGCACCTCAACAAGACAAAAAAGTCGCAACTGGCGTCACTTGTGTAATTGTCGAGCGGAAAAGGTAAAACAAAAGTAAAATATTGTGGGGTGGATTCCATTTTGAGAAAAAAAGGTATCGCACCTTTGTCACTTTATAAAATTACTGAGTTAAAAAACATTGGGTGAAATCAGGACCAAGACCAAGATTGTTGTTTACATACTAGCCAGATGGTCTATCAGCTAAGGCCAAAACAAAACAAATTAAAAATAAAATGGAAAACAAATACTTAACCTTAAATTTTCTTGTATTTTTCATTTACATGCAGGTCTTTATATTTATAGTGTTAAAAAGAGTCGCAAAGTGGAAACTAGTTATGGGGAAACTAATCATGAAAGTCAACAATAGGGATTTCTGTGTGTTTTAGAACTTTTAATGAGTTAGGTCACATAATGTTCAATTAAGACTAGGAAAAGCAACAGCCACCAATTGCCCTTGACTGCAGTCATTAAGTGAAGTAAAGAAGTATTTTTTATTAAATTAGAATAAAAACTATCTACAAATACATGACAAGGAATGTTACACAAATCATAATGAACATTGTAAGTAACCCCTTAAACCCCATTTTCAGTAATATGTAATAAGTTTTAAAAAGGGTCACAGATGACTTATTTGGTAAAAAGTTTCTCATACAGTGCTGTATAATAATGATACATACCTTTTAGGTTTTTAGAAAGGTTAATATTTTCATCTGCTCATCAGGTTCAAGTTGTAAAGTTCAGTCAGTAGACTATTAATAAAAGAGAAGGTGGGTAGTTATATATATATATATATATATATATATATATATATATATATATATATATATATATATATATATATATATATATATATATATATATATGTTAGCAGTTTCGTTTTAACTTAAAATGTGGATTTCTTGGAGGAAATGATCAAGCTATTTGGTTATTGTATTGTATTTGCATAATCATGGGTTATAATACTAAAAATTACAATGTGAGTGAGGTTTGATTTTGAACCTACCCTTCTAGATTAGGTATCACCATTATTTAACTCATTAATTGTTGTTGCTCTTGCTAGAACTGTTCCACACTAAATACACATGTAGACACTTCTCTTGTTTCGCAAGTTCTAGTTTCTACATATGTATTTAGTTAGTTAAAAGATTTTGACAGGTATCAAATTAAATGAAAAAAAATATTCAATAAACATGTTTCTCTTAAATTTAGAATTATTTAGCATGTTTCGATTTTTTTCAATATCTAATCATTAATTTCATTTAAATATTAAAAATATATAAATAAATATAATAATTGACTAAGTTAATAAGGTATTTCTATTTTTTACCTGTTTTATTGTACCTGTAAATAAACCCTAGTCATTGCAGTTTCCTTAGATGTCTTTATTTTGTATTAAGTTTTAACAATAATATAAAGTTTATGGTAAATTCTAAATACATCAATATATCAAGAAACTTAAGTGGTAAAAAGTTTTTTCTCTAGTACCATGTATAATATTTTCAGAGCTTAAGTATAGGAAAAAAAATAACAATTTCCATGTATAGTGGAATTAGTAACATAAATTTATCAAGTTTGTTACATATTGCTTGAAACTAAGTTTAAAAAAAAACAATTTATGGTTTGGGCTTTTACATTCCTATTTAATACTGAAGACATAAAAAAAGTTATAGGATTGTAACATTTTAAATCAAACATGATTGTAGGTGGTTAAAATTCAACAGTTATTTTGGTCTCAGTGCAGTGCTTTATTAACTATTCCGAAGTAATCTGCACCTAAAAATAGATCTTAATAGATACAGGTGAACCTGTCATCTCTGAGGATCACCATGTTCGATCACTCTGTAACAGCATTACAATGTTCTTAATGTGTTTGCAAAACAACTTCTGTATTTTATATTTTAGAGCTTCATCAAGGCCAGCTCAACTGTAACTAATTTGACAAACATTACACAGTTTATCTATGAAGCTCTTAATCCTAATGTTCAGGTTGACATTGTATATACTGATTCTTCAAGAACCTTTGCTAAACTTAATTAAATCCTATTGACTGTTGGATATCTTGGTTATTCGTCATTTAAATATGTAGCATACTCTGGTGTCCGACAGGGTTCCAGTCTTGGTCACTTATTATTTAACATCGTCATTAATGATATCTGTAATGACTTTTCTGTTGGGGCCCTGCTGTACAGATGGCTTGAAACTGTTTACTACGGGGTCATCCACCTGTGATCAAGTAAATCTGCAAGATAATATATTTAAGCTTGAGCAACGGTGTTATAAAAATTTAATTCATTTAAATGCTGATAAGTGTTCTGTTCTATCTTTCTCAAGAGGATTGCAGATCGATCGATTTGACTACAGGGTGGCTAATACACTACTTATCAGACCTAGTACTGTTAAAAATCTGAGGGGGTTTTTTTATGTAAAAAGTTATCATTCAATGATCATTATCTTGTTAACAAATCTTACAGACAGCTGGGCATTATATTGAAAACCTGCAAGCCTTTCACTGATTGACTGCTTGAGATGTTTGTACTGTGTTTGTTCCAGTCGAATCTCGAAGATGCCAGTGTTGTGTGGAGTCCATTTTATTCACTTCATAATGATTTGCTCGAGTCAGTTTAGAGAAAGCTTGCCAAATACATGTGCTATGTCATGACTGGCGTCTATCTCAACAGGGGATGGACAATTTTGTTATATAATATACGGTAGAGGCGATGGATGTATTTGATGATGACTTACAGTCAGTTAAAAACTCTGTGAGAAACAACTACTGTTCTGTAATGATATAGTTATTATATAATCTTATTATATTATTTATTTTGACTGACTCTCTTGCATTTGACTTGATTTTGGTTTACTTTAGTGTGGTAAAGTGTTTCTTTTGTGCTTATTATTGTTATTTTGTCTGAGATTAGTTGTGGACTGACATGTTAGTTTTTATTTCATCAGCATTATAAATTATATTGTTTATTTCTCTAATTGTATTTTAATGTACTTACGAAGTTAGTGGCCTTGTTACTGGTTATATACTGTTAGATTTATTCAAATAAATAAATATTTTAGAAATATCTTGTGAAAAAAGTTAATATGCTGTCACTGAATAACTAATAGTAATCATAAAAATACTTCTTTTTTCCCACAATGTTTTATCTATGGTCAGTTCACATTTTTTTTGCTTGCTTTTTTAATTCCTTAACTATTGGATAACAACTTATATTTATTCTTTGCTACTTTTGAATAATTTAAATGTTGTCCCTGAAAAAGAATGGTGAATTTGCAGTTAACCTCAGGAAAAGTTTTAGATAAATCGACTGCTGATGGATAAAGTTTGGCATCTTACATGCACGTTGACACTATTTTTACCTTTTGCTTCCTTGTCTTTTATAAGTTATTTACATTTAACCCTTTTACTGTGCAGTTAGTCTGAGCGGCTGCCTGCCATGGTACCAGCTATCGTTATTATTGAGATAAGATTAAGATGCATGATCCAGTATTATTGTGGTAATTCAACTTTTTCCATCTGTATAGATTAATACGACACAAATGAAATCTAATAAAGAGAATTCAGTATTCAATAAGTCGTTCAGGTAATTCCCAGTATTCAGACAATAGACTGCATACTTACGCAATAAATATCTCGACTCGCTGGCCCAACACTAGACGTTAGGCATATCTATATGATTGTAGCAGGGAACCGCTCTAAATATTTTTCATAGCAAATAGTATATATACATCTGGAGCATTAAAACGGTTGGCATATATATATATATATATATATATATATATATATATATATATATATATATATATATATATATATATATATGTCTGGAGCAGCGAAAGGGTTAAACTTGGCACCTGACCTGGTGCAGTAAGTTAAATATAAATTTCTTCGCAATTTCTATATTTTTTCGCTTGCTTTGTTACATGCTCCTTTCCTGGCACACCCCTTCCCCTACAGTTGCCTATCGCTATATATTTCACAGATGGTAGTACACTCCACCGTGATTTCGACTGTGGGGGTGGGGTTTGACACTTCATCGTGACGGTTTTCCTTCCCCTCCTGCATGCCTACAACTACCCTCAATGTATAAACCGCAAAAAAGTGTTAGGAACAACTTGGGGGGGGGGGGGGGGGGTGTTGAGTCTAACAGGGGTGTTGTGCGTACGTAAGCAGGGTTTTAAGGAGGTATGGCTGCAAAATGTGAAAAGGGATGTTTGCAAGACATTTTTCTTGTAAGGCTAGCTTTTTATTTTTCTTAAAATGTTTAATCACATTTAAAAGCTACAGTCAATTAACACAATTTAACGTATGTTATAGAGGAACGTTTAATGTATGAGTCTCCAAAGCATTTATTTCTCTGCTTGATAAAACTGCATTGAAATACAATATCAGAAAACACCATGCTGCTATTGTGTTGATTCACTGTTGCCAAATCTGTATATTTGGAAGTTGTTCTGCAATCTTACATCTTTGAAATTTTCTGCAATGAAGAACAAAATGTCAGTCAGAAAAATTACTAGTAAAATTTAGGTGTAGTCATTTTTTTTTTTAAGTTTATTAAAACTCCAATGCGGGTAATTTTAATTCCTAATTAAGGCGCCACTAAAATTGTAATTAAAAGGTGAATAACCATATTTCTCTGATGAAAATCACATTGTTACATGCAATCGATGATTATATATTATTTAATTAGAAAGCACTTTGGAAAGCTATGAAAAGAGTATTAAAACATACTTATCTTTTTGTTGCAGGTAGGAAGAAACACAGCTTGCGTGGAAAAGAGGAGGATATTTGCATTTTCACTATTTGTAGAGTGTAATCTACACCACGTAACACAACCTCCATGTTAAGTCAAGTCAGCACCCATGCAAGTTGCCATCACATACCTACCTGTCATTCACGAACTTTACCACTTCCCTTTGCAAAGTGGCTGGGTGGGTAAATACCCCAATCAATTTCAAGAGGTAACTTTACTGCATAAAAGGGCAGTTTCCATTCTCAACTCTACTTTTTATTTGGATTTGAATGTACCAGAAATTTGAAAATGCAGCGGACCTCAGTAATCACCAGTGGTCCACGATACGTTTCCTAGAGCTTAATCGGTTCTCCAGTCAATGTAGCTACTCCTTTTATGTTCCGAAGTCACCAATGAACGATTCAAGTTTGAGAACTTGGTGCTTTTTACCGTCTACTCGCACGAACCTACTCCATGCGCCCGAAGCTGGATGGAAAAAATAATTTCCATCTCCAAGCACCTGGACGATATATAGTAGCTCAATGTCCTACTTTTTGTTTCTGTCATGTGATAGCACCAAAATGTATGCGATAATGATTGTTTTATTTATACATATTTATCAAGGTTCGTTTTATCTCATGTATTAGTTTATTGCTTATAGTGTATTGTTTTTTTTTTACATATCTGCAAATTTGTTTTGTTGCATGTCTTTTTTTTTTATACGTATATAAGTTAATTGTTTTATGTGTGTAGGTTGTATAGATAGTTTTTAATTTTTAGGTGTTTTTAACAGTGTTTATTTTGGTTTTTTAATATATATTTAATATATAAGATAAACAAAACAGAATGGAGGACAGTGAAAATATCCTAAAGTAATAATATTGTATTTCCCATAATGAGTTACATGGTCCATCAAATAAAACTAAAGCCTAATGCAAAATCCAAATATAAGGATTTTGCATTAGGCTTTAGTTATATTTGACGGACCATGTAACTCATTATGAGAAATACAATATTATTATTATTATTTAAGGAGATTTTCACTGTCCTCCATTCTGTTTCATTTATGTGTTCCTCTCTCTGCAAATCTTCTGCCTTTATACCCTTGTAGTTTACAAAGATGATGCAGCATTTACTAGCAAAGTCACCTAGTTTTCTTTCTCCTGCATAAGTGCTATTTTCTCAGATGTGCATAACATATTGTCCGTCATCTGTGAGTTGTATATAGTAAAATTTGTTTTATTGCATTAATTGGTTTATTGTCTTTTTTGTACTAAGTTTGTTTTGTCACATGTGTTTAAATTTACACACAGTTTCCGTATAAAACTTCTGTGTGTAAGCCAAGTCAGCACCCATCCAACTTGCATACACATCCCTGTCAGTCACGAACTTTACCCCTTCCCTTTGCAAAGTGGCTATAGGTGGTCAAATACCCAAATCAATTTCAAGGGGTAACTTTACAGTTTCTTAGCAGTTGTCGTTCTCAACTATCTTTTTTTTAAATTGTATCGTGGGGTTACTGATGGATTATTCGAGTTTGTGATATGAAGTCCCATGTTTGGAGTAAGCAAATGGTGATATCTGTAATCAGTATGACTAGAACGTTTATAACTCGGATGTCCTCGTTTGCTTCTGTTGGTTTCTTCATCTCTGTGATGCCATCAATATGTAGGTGATAATGATTATTGTTTTATTTGTACATATTTATTAAGATTTGTTTTATTATATGTGTTAGTTTATTGTGGCGTGTTTTGTTATTTTATTGATTTGTTTTTTGCATATATTAGTTCATTGTTGCATGTTTCGGATGTCCTCGTTTGCTTCTGTTGGTTTCTTCATCTCTGTGATGCCATCAAGATGTAGGTGATAATGATTGTTTTATTTGTACATATTTATTAAGATTTGTTTTATTACATGTGTTAGTTTATTGTTGCGTGTTTTGTTATTTTATTGATTTGTTTTTTGCATGTATTAGTTCATTGTTGCATGTTTCGGATGTCCTCGTTTGCTTCTGTTGGTTTCTTCATCTCTGTGATGCCATCAAGATGCAGGTGATAATGATTATTGTTTTATTTGTACATATTTATTAAGATTTGTTTTATTACATGTGTTAGTTTATTGTTGCGTGTTTTGTTATTTTATTGTTTTGTTTTTTGCATGTATTAGTTTATTGTTGCATGTTTCGGATGTCCTCGTTTGCTTCTGTTGGTTTCTTCATCTCTGTGATGACATCAAGATGTAGGTGATAATGATTATTGTTTTATTTGTACATATTTATTAAGATTTGTTTTATTACATGTGTTAGTTTATTGTTGCGTGTTTTGTTATTTTATTGATTTGTTTTTTGCATGTATTAGTTTATTGTTGCATGTTTCGGATGTCCTCGTTTGCTTCTGTTGGTTTCTACATCTCTGTGATGCCATCAAGATGTAGGTGGTAATGATTATTGTTTTATTTGTATGTATTTATTAAGATTTGTTTTATTACATGTGTTAGTTTATTGTTGCATGTTTTGTTATTTTATTGATTTGTTTTTTGCATGTATTAGTTTATTGTTGCATGTTTCGGATGTCCTCGTTTGCTTCTGTTGGTTTCTACATCTCTGTGATGCCATCAAGATGTAGGTGGTAATGATTATTGTTTTATTTGTATGTATTTATTAAGATTTGTTTTATTACATGTGTTAGTTTATTGTTGCATGTTTTGTTATTTTATTGATTTGTTTTTGCATGTATTAGTTTATTGTTGCATGTTTCGGATGTCCTCGTTTGCTTCTGTTGGTTTCTACATCTCTGTGATGCCATCAAGATGTAGGTGGTAATGATTATTGTTTTATTTGTATGTATTTATTAAGATTTGTTTTATTACATGTGTTAGTTTATTGTTGCATGTTTTGTTATTTTATTGATTTGTTTTTTGCATGTATTAGTTTATTGTTGCATGTTTCGGATGTCCTCGTTTGCTTCTGTTGGTTTCTACATCTCTGTGATGCCATCAAGATGTAGGTGGTAATGATTATTGTTTTATTTGTATGTATTTATTAAGATTTGTTTTATTACATGTGTTAGTTTATTGTTGCATGTTTTGTTATTTTATTGATTTGTTTTTGCATGTATTAGTTTATTGTTGCATGTTTCGGATGTCCTCGTTTGCTTCTGTTGGTTTCTACATCTCTGTGATGCCATCAAGATGTAGGTGGTAATGATTATTGTTTTATTTGTATGTATTTATTAAGATTTGTTTTATTACATGTGTTAGTTTATTGTTGCATGTTTTGTTATTTTATTGATTTGTTTTTTGCATGTATTAGTTTATTGTTGCATGTTTCGGATGTCCTCGTTTGCTTCTGTTGGTTTTTACATCTCTGTGATGCCGTCAAGATGTAGGTGATAATGGTTATTGTTTTATTTGTACATGTTTATTAAGATTTGTTTTATTACATGTACTAGTTTGTTGTTGCATATTTTGTTATTTTATTGATTTGT
Source organism: Tillus elongatus (assembly GCA_964006375.1). Lineage (NCBI taxonomy): Eukaryota > Metazoa > Arthropoda > Insecta > Coleoptera > Cleridae > Tillus > Tillus elongatus. Next base: position 123,506,760 of record OZ023269.1, read on the forward strand.
TTCTGCATGTATTAGTTCATAGTTGCATGTTTTTATTGATTTCTTTCATTGCATCTATTAGTTTATTGTTTATCGTCTTATTTGTACATATAAAATAATTCCCAATGTTAATTAATCCAAAGAAAGCCAGCTGGCTGTTACTGAATTAATAATTTAGAATTTATCGTCAACATCCTGAAATTTTAAACTAAGGTTTTTGCAAGTGGCTTCTTATGGTTTTTTATGTCCAATGAGGTGGTAAAAGATGGCTTCTTACAGTTTTTATGTCAAATCAGGTGATCAAAAATGGCTTTTTACGGTTTTTTATGTCAAATCAGGTAGTCAAAGACGATAATGTAATTAATAAATAAATTAAGCCGTCGTTGAAAAAAGCGAGCGCAGCAATGTTGCATGTGTTTTTATTTTACGTAAGTTGATTTTTTCATTAATGTAGAGGGAGTATTTACTAACCATGGCACTTAATTTTATTTCTGCTGCATAAGTGCCATTTTAAGTTTGTTTTGTTCCATGTATTTTTTTTTTCGTATTTTATTCAGGCATGTTTTAATGCATCTATTAGTTTATTATTTACAGTTTGTCGAGGGAGTATTTACTAGTGGCAGCACTAGGTTTTATTTAACCTGCATTCACTATTCATAGAGCGTCATCGTCATTTTCGCGAATAGTAACTTGACATTCCTACGCGGGAATAATGACATGATTTGATTTTTTTTTTTTTTCCATGATGTTACGTAGGCGATTCTAGATCTGCTGAGAGTAACTCTAGTTAGTTCTTTTCTGGAGCACTATCATCATCCTCATTTTCGTCTCTTCCACATTTGTGTGACTTATTTTGTTTCTTCCTCTGTGAATCTTCTGCCTCCGGAGTCTCATAGTGTCTGCTGTTTATGTTTTCAGAAAACAAAGAGTGAGCCTCAATGTTGTCTGGGTCTCCATAATTTGCTATTAGATCACTAATGAGGCTGTGGTGAACATGAATGTAGAAGGGAATATTTACTAGTGACTTAGTAACTCTCAGCATCTGTGAGCATTCCCTCCTCAGTTTCATATCAGAAACTATAGGGATGATATGATTCCCGGTTCTCAACTATTGAACAACTTGCTGTCATAGATCTTGGGGATTAATACATAATCCAGTTTTACTAAGCAGTTGGGAGGCTGATTGGAAAAAAATGTTTCCATCTCCAGGCACACGAATTATACGATTTTAGTCCCTCCACTGCGAGCTTAGGTCTATTGTGGCTCACGTCTAATTATTTAGATTTCACCCATCAATTCCAGCTCCCTGCGGGAGTCGATCTTTTCTTGAGGGTGAGAGTTTGTTTGGCAGGTGTATTGCCATCTGAGTAAAGTCGCTTGCCCGTTTCGAAGCTCAAAGAAAGATAACCTCTCTCCGAGTTCGTCTGGACCCGACATCCGTCAGTGTTTGCCTCGAGGCAGTATCATGAAGCCCTGCTCTCGAGCAGCATCTAATCTCCAGTTGTAATCCACCCCTAGGGATCTCAGCTCCCCTCAGGCTCTTCCAAACCTGACACCTAACAGTGTTAAGACTCAAGGTAACATCCCATCAAGTCCCGCTCCCTAGCATCACCCCAGCGAGGCCGTCCGTCCGTTTCGCAGCAGACAGTATGGGCTCCAAACTCCGAGTGTTTACCATCCATCAGAGATCAGAGCCCCCCGGGACGTCTGGACACACTACACACGCCAGGGCTCAATCCAGGGCGGTAACATCTGGAACCCCGCTCCCGAGTAACAACCAAGCGAGGCCAATTGTCAGTCTCTGAGGCTACAGTGGAGGCGCCAAACTCCGGGTGCATATCACTCACCAGAGATCTCTGCCTCACCTGCACCAGACCCCCGCCAGTGTTTCATTGACTCAAGGCGGTATCATAAAGTCCTGCCCTCGAGCAGCATCCAGGCAGGGTCGTTAGCCTGTATCGATGCTCACAGAGTAGGCCCAAGTCTCCAGGTGTAATCCACCCCTAGAGACCACAGCCACCTCAGTGTTCGTCCAGGTCCAACACCTGCCAGCGTTAGCTTAAATTTCACCCAACAAATCGAGCTTCTGACAGGAGACGACACCTGCGAGGTGAAACTTTGTTTGACAGATATACTGCCATCTGAGCGTAGTCGCTTGCCCGTCTCAAAGCTCAAAGAGACATAACCTCTCTCCGAGTTCGTCTGGACCAGACATCCGTCAGTGTTTGACTCGGTGCAGTATCATGAAGTCCTGCATCCGAGCAGCATCCAAGTGAGGTCGTTTGTCCGTTTCGAAGCTCACAGAAGAGGCCTCAACCCTTAGTTTTATTCCACCCCTAAAGATGTCAGCTCTCCTCCGAGTATGTCTAGACCCGACACCCACCAGTGCTAGACTCAAGGCGACATTCCATCGAGCCCCGCTCCCGAGCATCGCACAAGCGAGGCCGTCCGTCCGTTCCGAAGCACACAGTGGGGGCCCCAAACTCCAGGTGTTTACCACTCATCAGAGTTGTCAACCCCCTCTAGACACACGACACCCGCCAGCACTCAACCCAAGGCGGCACCCATCCGGAACCCGGCTCCCGAGTAACAACCAAGCGCGGGCAACCATCAATTTTTTAAGCCCAGAGTGGAGGCCTTAAAATCCGGGTGTACATCACTCCCCAGGGATATCCGCCTCCCTCCAGGCCCACATGCACAAGACCCCCGCCAGTGTTTGATTCCAATTAGTCGCCTTTTACGACAGGCAGGAGTTACCTTGGGCCTATTCTTTTAGTTAGTCCCCGGACCCACAGGGGACAAGCAGGTGGTAACTAGTCTTTCATATTCAGCAACCTCCTGGCTTAAATCTTCGGGATTAATATATAATCTATGTTTTTCAAGCAGGTGGTAACTAGTCTTTTAAGTTTATTTGCATATTGCTATATATGCTATTGTTTATTCTCTTATTTGTACATATTTTTTCAAGTTTGCTTTCTTGCATGTGTTTTTTCTTATTGTATTTGTTTGTATTAGTATGTATTAGTTTATTGTTTATAGTTAATTGTTTATTGTCTTTTTTGTACATATGTTCGCTTTGTTGCATGAGTTTTTTATTTTTTGTTTTTTTGTATATAAGCTTATTGTTTTATAAACGTAGATGAGTATTTACTGGCGACGGCACTTAGTTTTATCTCTTCTGTATAAATGCCATTTTCTCCAATGTAAATAGCATATTGTCTGTCATCTGTGAGCTCCCTTCCCCTAGTTGTGTGTGGCAGGCAAATTTGTGTAAAGTGGAGTCAAGGGCAACCAAATACAGGTTAAAATTGATTATAATATATTATTTAATAAAAAATATAGGCAAAGAGATGTTGATCAAAAATAAAATACAATTTAGATTATTTGAATCTGATGTTAATCTTTAAATATAAAAACAAAGGGTATATCTATAAAAATACTTACCTTTTTGCTGCAGGAAGCAAGAAACACAATTTATGTTACAAAGAGCGAGATATTTTCATTTTCACTATTGATAGAGCATCATCTACACCGACTACTGTGATCTCGCTGAACTAATCAAAGTTTTCGACATTCTGAATTTGACGTTTCTATGCAGAAACATGATTTGAAATAATTTCCATGTATTTCATATCTATAAAATTTTGTTCATAGTGTGTCACAGTGATCATAACATTATTTTTTAGAAATAATATCTTAGTTCAAATGCTGAGAAGATAAATAATGAATAACAGCTTTACTGATTGTAAATGAATTATTTATTGGTCCATTATTGACTATGACATTGGCCAGTGGACACATTTTGCCTTAAAATTAACTGAGAGGTCTGGTTCTGAATCATTGGGTAGAGAATTTCGTTACTGGTCAAATGTGTGTCTATGAGGTCATTGTGTTGATAAATGAGGTCATATAGTGTTATTGGTGGTGATAATATTTAGAACATTTGATTGTCAAACAGAAAGATGCCGAAGCTTCTGTACATGTGGGGAAAGCTGATTCCAGCACCTGCATGTGTTTTTGCATGTTTTATTTTAAGATTTGTTTTGTTGCATGTATTAGTTTGTCTTTTTTTGGAAATATATGTTTAAGTTTGATTTATTGCATGTGTTTTTTTATTTTTGCTTTTATGTATATAAGTTTTATGAATGTCGAGGGAGTATTTACTAGTTGCGGCACTTAGTTTTATTTCTCCTACAAAAGGAGAAGTCCCCTACCACCTACCTACTCCGATTAGTCGCCTCTTACGACATGCAGGAGTTACCTTGGGCCTATTCTTTTAGTTACCTTTTAATCACCTTTTAGTTACCTCGTTGTTTTCTGGATCTCCTTTATTTCGTGGTAATGAACATATGGAACATGGCTGTAGTGGGGTTCCAATTAAATCAGGATCCCACTCAAACCTGTAAGAAGTTAAAGAAAATGAATTATCACAATTGGATAGAGCTGCATCTAAAGTCCCTTCGAACCCGGTGGGCCTCTGTATAACCCGTGCCTATCACGCCCACCTCCTATTTCAATCCTGTGACGGATGTGTGTAAACTTGCAATACCTCGGAATGCCTTCGGTATTGAAAAAACGACTTACGCTATAGCCGTTGCTTTTGGAGGCATTCCCAAAATTTCAAGGGTACACACGAATTGTTAGTCTTCATTTCCGCGAAAGACAGGGTATGCTAGGTATAATTCTGCCAGTATACAACCGAGCGACCACATATCCGCCGGTGTACCAAATCTTCGGCCTAGAGTCACCTCTGGTGCACAGTACAACCTAGTGCCTCGAACATTCATCCTACAGTCTCGCTCGTGGAGAGGTTGCCCAAAATCTTCCACTAACGTCTAAGCCGACATCTTCTTTCAGCACAATGTTTTCCAGCTTCAAGTCACAGTGCACGATTTTTAATTCACGTAGCCCTTGTAAACATTTTAGCACTGATACAGCCAGTTTCCTTAAGATGGTCACGGCAAACGGATGCCGTTGCGTTTTGCCGACTAGTCGCCGAAGATTCGTAGACAGCAATTCGAAAAATACACAAGTGGCCCCGGAACGTGAAGGAATTCAGCATGCGTACAATATTCAATTTATCTCCATCTTGTTCATGGAGAAAGTTTAGTATTTCCAATTTAGTATTTCAAAGTAACCTTTGGCATCTGTAATACTACCTGATTTTGTAGCATTAGGACCTATGAAATAAATTTACCGGTACTGGAAAACCTCTCAGCGCTCATCCCCAGTCAACTTATGTCCGTAACACGTAAGGACCTCCCCTGGGCAAGATGACTGTTTGGGTACTTGTGAAGGCGAAGCTTCAAAGCTGGCTGCTTCCTCTTGATATATTAGCATTTTTTCTTCACACACTAACAGTTTTTGGGTACCTCTTCAGAATACTCTTCTTCTTGTGACTCATCTTCGAGTATAACACTTCCCTCTGCAAAGTGGCTGGGTGGAAAAATACCCAGTCAATGTCAAGAGGTTACTTACTGAGTCAAAAAAGCAGTTTCCATTTTCAACTTCTTTTTTATATTTAATTTAAGGTCTACTATACTAGTATCGCAAGCGGAGTATAGGTAGTAGATGCACAGCACAGTAGATGCTGTGCTAGATGCCTGTAAACAAGTGATTAGTAAGTAGCAATTACTTTTATAAACGAGTATTCGTTAAAAGTACCGAATACAAAGTATGCAGTACTGTATTACCTGTCCATCACTACGGTTTACCCTCGTGGTCCCGTCCTTGTGTACCTCTTCAGAATACTCTTCTTCTTGTGACTCATCTTCGAGTCTACCACTTCCCTCTGCAAAGTGGCTGGGTGGAAAAATACCCAGTCAATGTCACGAGGTTACTTACTGAGTCAAAAATGCAGTTTTCATTTTCAACTTCTTTTTTATATTTAATTCAAGGTCTACTATACTAGTATCGCACTCGAAGTATAGGTAGTAGATGCACAGCACATTAAATGCTGTGCTAGATGCCTGTAAACAAGTGATTACTAAGTAGCAATTACGTTTATAAACGAGTATTCGTTAAAAGTACCGAATACAAAGTATGCAGTACTGTATTACCTGTCTATCACTACGGTTGACCCTCGTGGTCCCATCCTTGTGTGCCTCTTCAGAGTACTCTTCTTCTTGTGACTACTCTTCGAGTTTACCGGATCCCTCTGCAAAGTGGCTGGGTGGAAAAGTACCCAGTCGATGTCAAAAGGTTACTTACTGAGTCAAAAAAGCAGTTTTCATTTTCAACTTCTTTTTTATATTGAATTTAAGGTCTACTATACTAGTATCACAAGCGGAGTATAGGTAGTAGATGCACAGCACAGTAGATGCTGTGCTAGATGCCTGTAAACAAGTGATTACTAAGTAGCAATTACTTTTATAAAGGAGTATTCGTTAAAAGTACTGAATACGAAGTATGCAGTACTGTATTACCTGTCCATCACTACGGTTGACCCTCGTGGTCCCGTCCTTGTGTACCTCTTCAGAGTACTCTTCTTCTTGTGACTACTCTTCGAGTTTACCGGATCCCTCTGCAAAGTGGCTGGGTGGAAAAGTACCCAGTCGATGTCAAAACGTTACTTACTGAGTCAAAAAAGCAGTTTTCATTTTCAACTTCCTTTTTATATTTAATTTAAGGTCTACTATACTAGTATCACAAGCGGAGTATAGGTAGTAGATGAACAGCACAGTAGATGCTGTGCTAGTTGCCTGTAAACAAGTGATTACTAAGTAGCAATTATTTTTATAAACGAGTATTCATTAAAAGTACCGAATACAAAGTATGTCCATCACTACGGTTGACCCTCGTGGTCCCGTCCTTGTGTACCTCTTCAGAGTACTCTTCTTCTTGTGACTCATCTTCGAATTTACCACATCCCTCTGCAAAGTGGCTGGGTGGAAAAATACCCAGTCAATCGCACGAGGTTACTTACTGAGTCAAAAAAGCAGTTTTCATTTTTGTAACGTTGTAGTTTCAGTTAATAACAACGTTTTACTAAGTTAATAAGTGATTTATTTTAACAAAATCATTATTCATAGTTCATAAACCAGAATGACAAGAAGGATAATTGCGTGTTGACAACGATAATAATAAATATGGCATATCGACAGGCTGAGAAACATAACTAGTGCCAACCAACCTGACATTAATACCAAATATAACTAAACAATAATATTCTTATGTTACATCTTCCCTTTTTACGGAGAACAAGAGAAATACCCAATTAAATATTACAATCCACACTTAATAAGAAACATGTTAACAATTGAACATAGATGCCTTTACAGATCCAGCCTCTGAACAGGTCTAACAACACGACCAGCTCTAGTAACAATACGATCATCACTTGAATTATTAACAGGCACTGACACTGGTACACGTGTTGATTTAGGACTTTGTTGCAAGTTATCTTGAACTACTGCTTCTGTTCCATCTTTGGTGTTTTGAGTAGAAACAATCTCGGTGGGATTCGGGATGCTTGCTTCTGTTTTATGGAGATGAGCTAAATTTCTGCAATAAGTCGAACCATCTTTAAGCGTGACATTGTAAGATCTTTCATTTAGGGTTTCATCAACCACTCCTTCTTTCCAATTTCGCTTACCAATTTGCATTCTGATCCGATCTCCTTTGTTTAACGGTTTTGTTGGTTTTGAACATTTATCGGCATACTTTTTCTGTTTGTTTCGAGCAAATGATAAATTTACAGATACATTACGAACAACTTTAGGAGCCAATTGTTCGTTTGATATTGGAATTTGTGTTCTTGTAATTCTACTCATCAGTCTTTGAGCTGGTGAACCCAATTCTTCAGTTCGTGGGATATTTCTGTGATTTAATAAGGCAAGTTGCACGTCAGAGTTGTCAAGCTCACATTTTCTTAAGATTGATTTCGCAATGGCAACGCTTTTCTCTGCTAAGCCATTTGCACGTGGAAATCGAGGGCTTGAAGTAATGTGGTTGAAACCCCAAATTTTTGTAAACTTCTTAAATTCTTGAGAACAATACTGTGGACCATTGTCTGATTCGAAAACTTCCGGAATTCCATGCACTGAAAACCAGTCTTTCAAGTGTTTGATGATTTCTTGGGACGTTAAATTTTTAAGTCGTTTGAAGTCTAAATAACCGGAGTAACTATCAGTTATCACTATATAGTCACGATTAGAGTATGTAAACAAATCACTTGCGACTATTTGCCATGGCAAGTCTGGAATGGGTTTCGTCAAAATTGGTTGTTTTGGATTTGAACTTTGAGTCTGCTGACAAATACTGCACTTATTTACAAAGTTAGAAATATCTTCATGCATCCCTCTCCAATACAGTAGTTGTCTGGCTCTTCTTAAGCTGCTTTGAATTCCAAAATGACCAGCATGTATTTGTTTCAACATGTGGTGAATTTTTGACTGAGGAATTATGATTCGGTCATTCTTAAAAATTAGATTGTTGTAAATTGAGAGTTCTTCTCGAAAATTGAAATAGTGGCGAATAGTTTGTGGTAACTCCTTGATGCTATCTGGCCAACCATTTAGAATAAATCTCTTGAGAATTTTCAACTCTTCATCAGCTTCTGTAGCTGTTGTGATTTCAGATTGCGCAGTCTCAGACATGGCTAAGGCAATTACTACTTCCTCTTCATCTTTTTCTTCTTTGGTCACGATTTCTTGATTATTACAGTCACGGCTTAGAGCATCTGCAATAGGAATGTCACTTCCTTTGACATATTTTACTTCTGGCCTATAAGATGTTAGTTCGAGTAATATTTTTTGAAGTCTAGGAGGAGCACTTTGAATTGGTTTCTTGAAAATTGTTTCCAAAGGCTTATGGTCTGTTTCTACTAATAGCTTTTTGCCATAGATGTATTCGTGGAATTTTTTACACCCAAATTTGATAGCCACTGCTTCTTTTTCAATTTGTGGGTAATTCTGTTGGGCTGGCGTTAGTGCTTTCGATGCATAAGCAACTGGTTGATTTTCTTGCATTAAGACAGCTCCCAAACTATATGAACTTGCGTCTACTGACAGCGTTACGTCTTTATTTACATCATAGAACTTTAGGACTGGCGGCGAAGTTAGAAGTTCTTTAATTTTCTTGACTGCTACTTCTTGTTCCTGTTCCCAGTGCCATACGACATCTTTTTTTAATAATTCACGTAGTGGTTGCGTAATTTCTGACAGATTTGGAATAAACTTGATTAGATAGGTTACCATACCTAACAGTCTTTGAAGTTGTTTCTTATTTTCAGGAGTCTTCATTGTTTTAATCGCTGAAATCTTCTCGGGATCACTTTCAAGTCCTGTTTCTGTTATCACGTGACCCAGAAAATTGATTTTCTTCACTTCAAATTTGCATTTCTCCTTGTTGAGCTTTAATCCAGAATCTTGAATAACTTGCAATACTTTTTCAGTTATTTTTCTTAACTCTTCTTTGGATTTGGCATAAATTAAAATATCATCCATAGAGCATTCTACGTTTGAAATGTCCTTTAATAAATCAGACATGATTTTCTGAAATAGTTCTGGTGCTGAAGCGAGGCCAAATGGTAATCTTTTACATGAATATCTTCCCCATGGCGTTGCGAATGTCAAATACTGTTGGGTGCGCTTTGTAACTTTGATTTGCCAGAATCCTCTCTTACAATCTAACAATGTAAAATACTTTGAGTCCTTTAATTTAGCTGCAATTTCTTCCACTGTTGTTAAGGGAAACCTTCTTCTTAAAATATTTTTATTGACATCAGTCGGATCAAGGCAAAGTCTGATTTTATTATTTTTCTTGACAATAACCATTGGGCTGACCACTGGTGTTGGCTCACTGACTGGTTCGATCACATCCATTTTAACCATTGCATCCAGTTCACGTTTAACATCATTATGAAGTGAATGTGGTATTTTTCGAGGGGCCCTGATGTGGAAATTAGGATTTTCTACCAAATCAATATCATATTCAAAATTTTTGAGGCAACCCAGTCCTTTAAACAGATTCTCATTTGACTGTATGGAAACTGTTTGTACTCTTTGAATAAGGCCCAGTTTAGTAGAAGATTCTCTTCCTAGAATCGCAGGAACTTTCTTATCAACAATTTTGAAGTTAACAATTGCAGTTTGATTTTTAATAGTTGCTTCCAGATCGACTTCTCCCACAACTTGAAGTTTATTGTCGCCAAATGCTATGAGTCTTTTCACTTTCGATGGTTTCAACTCTTCATTAAAATACTTGACTATTTTCCAAGCGATAGAGAGATTTTCAGCCCCAAAATTGAACGCTTTCGGCGGTCGGACTCCCACGCTAGCCCTAGCAGCTCCTTCTTCGTCACTTGGCATTTTCTTTGCTGGTTATTTGAGATGAACAATGAACCACACCTGACACCATGTAACGTTGTAGTTTCAGTTAATAACAACGTTTTACTAAGTTAATAAGTGATTTATTTTAACAAAATCATTATTCATAGTTCATAAACCAGAATGACAAGAAGGATAATTGCGTGTTGACAACGATAATAATAAATATGGCATATCGACAGGCTGAGAAACATAACTAGTGCCAACCAACCTGACATTAATACCAAATATAACTAAACAATAATATTCTTATGTTACAATTTTCAACTTTTTTATATTTAATTTAAGGTCTACTATACTAGTATCACAAGTGGAGTATAGGTAGTTGATGCACAGCACAGTAGATGCTGTGCTAGATGCCTGTAAACAAGTGATTAGTAAGTAGCAATTACTTTTATAAGCGAGTATTCGTTAAAAGTACCGAATACAAAGTATGCAGTACTGTATTACCTGTCTATCACTACGGTTGACCCTCGTGGTCCCGTCCTTGTGTACCTCTTCAGAGTACTCTTCTTCTTGTGACTACTCTTCGAGTTTACCGGATCCCTCTGCAAAGTGGCTGGGTGGAAAAATACCCAGTCAATGTCACGAGTTACTTACTGAGTCAAAAAAGCAGTTTTCATTTTCAACTTCTTTTTTATATTTAATTTAAGGTCTACTATACTAGTATCGCAAGTGGAGTATAGGTAGTAGATGCACAGCACAGTAGATGCTGTGCTAGATGCCTGTAAACAAGTGATTACTAAGTAGCAATTACTTTTATAAAGGAGTATTCGTTAAAAGTACTGAATACAAAGTATGCAGTACTGTATTACCTGTCCATCACTACGGTTGACCCTCGTGGTCCCGTCCTTGTGTACCTCTTCAGAGTACTCTTCTTCTTGTGACTACTCTTCGAGTTTACTGGATCCCTCTGCAAAGTGGCTGGGTGGAAAAGTACCCAGTCGATGTCAAAAGGTTACTTACTGAGTCAAAAAAGCAGTTTTCATTTTCAACTTCTTTTTTATATTTAATTTAAGGTCTACTATACTAGTATCGCAAGCGGAGTATAGGTAGTAGATGCACAGCACAGTAGATGCTGTGCTAGATGCCTGTAAACAAGTGATTACTAAGTAGCAATTACTTTTATAAAGGAGTATTCGTTAAAAGTACTGAATACGAAGTATGCAGTACTGTATTACCTGTCCCATCACTACGGTTGACCCTCGTGGTCCCGTCCTTGTGTACCTCTTCAGAGTACTCTTCTTCTTGTGACTACTCTTCGAGTTTACCGGATCCCTCTGCAAAGTGGCTGGGTGGAAAAGTACCCAGTCGATGTCAAAAGGTTACTTACTGAGTCAAAAAAGCAGTTTTCATTTTCAACTTCTTTTTTATATTGATTTTAAGGTCCCCTGTACTTAGAAACGCATCTGGCCTTTTAATTTTTTTAATGGTGTTTATTGAAATAATCTTATCAAATAGTTGTAAGTACAAGGAATACATGAATCCCAAGGCTTCATTTTAAATGTTCGTTTGCGAGCAGTTGTGTGTGTATTTTTTATATTTTTTTAAAATTATTTTTGTTTGTGATATTTTGTCTTCATATACTTAGTACTTTATATAAGTTAAGGTGTTTGTTATATTGTACTTTTAAGGATGTTATTTATACTATTTTAAAGGTTTTGTGTATCTGTTTTTTATTAGAGTTATATTTTTAACATATTATTTAATGTTGTTTAAAAAATAATAATTTTTGCTGGGTGAAAACATACCCCAATCAATGCCCAGATGTAAGTTACTGAGTCGAAAAAAGCAGTTTCCATTTTTAGTGTCTTTTATGTAAAATGTTCGCATAACTTCAATATGCATCTGACCATTCTTTTTTTTTTTTTTTTTTTCTGACTGAAAAAAATTAAGTTTGTTTAAAAAGATAAATATAAACAAAAATGGAGGTTGTTATCGAAATAATCTTAAACAGTTGTGAATACGAGGAATACATTAATCACATGGTTTCATTTTAGTTGTTTCTTTCTCCGGAAGCAATTACGTTAATTATTTATTTTTGTTTGTTACATTTTGTGTTTATGCATATACTTTACATGTTATATCATTCTAAGTTATTCTACTGTAATTGAAAGGTTTGCTTTTTATTATGTTTATATTTTAAACTTTAGTGATGTTGTAGTGTTGATCTACCATGTGCAAAATGTACTGAAATGGTTAATAAAATCATTATTATTATTATTGTTGATCATTCAGTGCCCTGCATCTTATGCAATATATCACCGAGATCATTATGAAGCTTCGCTGCCGTTTTATTATGTAATTCCTTCGACCACAGGATGATCAATATCTCTTCCTCCGTTTCATGGTTCAACAAACCCAAGTCATTACAATAAAAATGGGCAAGCTCTTCCATAGAAGACCTTTTCAATTCATTGATTGTTGTTGCCCTTACTTGGTGAAACTGGTCCACATACAAGCTTGGAGACTACTTCTCTAGCTTCACTGTTTGGTTTCTATGGATGAAGGGCGTAGCAAGCGCTTAAGCTAACTGGAGCAAGAGGTCCTTATGAATTCGAGATGTTCTCTGATGTTGTTCAACATTTATGTGACTAGTTTCGCTGCTTGACAGCATTCTGACAGATAAATTTAGTAGTAAAGAGCACTGCCAGGGGATCCATTAAGTCCTGGGTCGGAAACGAATGTAAGGTGTACTGGGCAGACTGTCCAGGGCTCAGACATAGGAAGTCAGTAATTGAGGAACCCAGTTCAAAGAGAGCTGTGGAGCTGCTAAATCTTAACAGAGGACAGCTCAGGAATATAACAAGTACCTTGATGGGACACGTGGTCGTCAAAAACATCTGCATAAAATGGAGCGGTTCGAGGGGGAACTGGCATGTAGACTCTGCGGAAAGGGGGAGGAATCAGCCCAGCACATCTTATGTGAGGTAAAGCTCTGGACTGCAAAAGACAACTGATCTACGGTCAGTCTAGACCGGAGACAGAGCAATATAAAACTTCACCCTACCAATTGCTGTGCAGACTAGTTCAAGACACAGTGATTTTGGAATGGGTGGAGTAGAAAAGACTAAGGGCATGTACAATAAGCCAAAAGCTGCGCTGCTATCGGAGCGGCAAAGACGCGGACGAGCCCTAAGGGAGAAAAAAAACACTAAACAAAACACCCATAACTTATATAACCTATTTATTATCTATATTAAATTTAATATTCACCGTTTTAATTTCAATAACCCATAACCCAATATTTATAACTTATACATTAAATAAGTAGACTTAGGGAACCCAAATCACCACAAATCATATTTTTTAAAGACCTTACAATCGTTTCACTAACCACGTTAGCATGATCAGAGGATTAAAGATTCAGAATTTTTCATCCTTTCATGAGGCTAACGTGGTTAGTGAAACGATCGTAAGGTCTTTAAAAAATATGTGTTGTGGTGATTTGGGTTATCAAATTGTACTTATCAGTGCTCATCACAGGGTCCAGTTTTCACATAGTGTTATACATTGAAAAAGTCAGGAGAGGAGTCAGGATTAGGATTTACGAATTGTTGTACTGGTAGGCTCATAGAGAAAGTCTCTATGAGTAGGCCTAAGCTGGTAAATGAAATTGTCACTTATAAGTTGACATCCAATAAAATACAGAGCTTAGCTATATCACACCTTAAAAATAAGTATTGGCAGAAAAGAAACTCACCCCCTTTATGGGACGCTTCATTAGAAATCCATAGTCGACAGTTGTATCCTATACACCCCATCCAGTTAGTATTCAGAAAGAATATCGAAATACTGAACTCAATTCCTAAAATTATACCAAAATATGGCAATACATTTGAAACCACTCACCACGTATTACAATATTCCATGAACAACAGCAGACATTTAACCTTATTAAATTACCTTCTATACTACTAGCATATATCAGTGGCGGCTCGTGCCTGAATGCATTGGGGGTGTGCAAGAAATAAAGTTCGGGGCGCAGCAAGTGAGTTATGGTAGTGATTTTTTATTAAATGCTTCAAATTTGAAAGACTCAAGTTTCTACGAACTTAGAAAGTTGAATTTTCATGTATAGTAGGGTCTTACCCAGGGCAACATATTCATCAAAATATCTGTAATTTTGGAAGAAAAAATTTTTTTCAAAAGAAAACTCAAAATTTGAATAACTCAATTTTCTAAAAATGTAGAAAGTTGAATTTTAGTGTGTAGTAAGGTCTTTTACAAGGCAACATATCCACCGAATTTCGTTGAAATACCTTTATAATTTTCAGAGAAAAAGAATTTTTTTGAAGCAAAACTCAAAATTTTCCCGGAAACCGGTATCCGATTTTCCTGACTAACAAACTCATCCAAGCCATTAATAAAAGTAAGGCACTTGCCGAGTTTCATCGAAATCAGTTGCTTATTTTTTGAGCTACGGTTGGATACATACATATATACCTGACCTGACCCCGGATATGGGTTCTAGGGGACCTAGTTCGCCCTCATTTGAAAAAATGTGTGCAAAGTCTCTCCATCGAGACCTCTTTATTAGTGAATTTAAAAAATAACAATTAAGGGCTCGCCTATTTTTTCCCTGAAAATGTATTATAAAAAAACCTGCTTACTAAACCTAATAATTGTTATGTACTTACCAAGTTTTCCTCTAGTTAGTTATACGTTATAGTAGTTAAAAAGTTGACCATTAAATTTAAAATATCCACTGAATCACAGTATCACAATTATTGTCCACTTATTAAGCAACCCGAAGTAGTGGCCATAATAATAATATTTGTCTTGTTAGAACATATAAACAACAACGAAATGATCTAATTAAAAATCAGTCCGACGAGAATTACTAGGTAGTAGGTACACACGCTCTGCCAAATGTCCACTACAAACTGGAAGTGTGTAATTTTATAGCGCACAATTGATTGCTTATTCGGTCCTTTTCGACGATGATAGGCGATCATTTCGCACTGAAGTATCGCATTTCCTGAGAGCGCCGAAAAATACACACCGCCGCCCGACTGCTTTATATGTATATGGATGTATATAACGTCTCCAACGATTAACACTATACTTATTCTGATTCTGTATTAATGGCTGCCGACTCTGCGATCCTCGATATACTAATTTTGTTTGTTGTTGAATGCAGGAGGTAAAAAAGTAAATAAAAATTTGTGAAAATATAGCATAGCAAAAATTTTTTTTCACGGCAGGCGGCAGTGCGCGCGCACAGGCGCACTTATTGAGGACCCGCCCCTGGCATATATACCGCAGAACTTGTTGCTGTACAGAATGTATTACAATAGATTAGGCAGTCAAGTTACAATAAATTCCTTATATTAACAGATTCCTTGTCAGCCTTAAAGGCGCTCTCTCTCCCAATAAAATCTGTATTCAAGAACAACTTAGTCCTTAACATAATCTCGTTACACTACGAAATCTGGTCGCAGAATAAAACTGTTTGTTTTGTGTGGGTAAAAGGACACTGCAAAATTTCGGGAAACGAACAAGCTGACTCCGCAGAACGTATTGCAACCACATATGGGGTAGATCTTCAAATAATGTGTCTAATAACTTGATAAACGAAGCAAAAGTCATTTCAAAAAGAATGTTCGTTACTTATTGGGTTAAAATTAAATCAAATGCTACCAATCATTTCAACAGTATATATCCTTTTTCGACACAGTTACCACTGCATAAACTAATAATCCTTCCCCGGCATATATCAACTCCCTTAAATCGTCTGATATTTGGGCACAGCACCTTTTCGAAACATAGGTTTAAGTTGGGATTGAAAAACAAGCCTTGATTGCGATTGCGACGGGGTAAGTATCAGGGACTTGGAACAAAATTTTCTGTTGCAGCTTCCACAATCAACAAAGAGCTGCTTTTTAGGAGTATGTCCACTGAAAATCTTTGTTTGCCATTAAATGTGGCCTCTTAGTGAATTTTCGTAGAAAAAATTCACTAATGGGGAGATCCCAACTTTTGAATTTTGAAACAATGTTTGCAAATGACCGCGACCTAGAACCCATATCCGGTGTCAGTTTCAATTTTTATATATATATATATATATATATATATATATATATATATATATATATATATATATATATATATATATATATATATATATAACACCGATAACTCCAAAAATAATCGGCCGATTTTGATAAAATTTAGCATGTACCTTCCTTTTGTAAATGGCTTGGATAAGCTCGTTAGTCAGGAAAATCAGACTAGGTTTTCCGGGAAAATTTTGTTTTCTTTCGAGAAAAAAAAATATCTAAAAAAACAAAAAAGCTATGATAACTAAATTTGGTAGGTAGGTTTACGATATAAAAGGTAAACTATACACCAAAATTTAGATTTCTATGTTACAAGCAAAAAAGTTTATAATAAAATATTTTGTGCCAGATCATTTCTATGAAAGTTCACTACCATAACGCACTTGCTGCGTCCAGGCTTTTATATATTGCTCTTAGAAATAAAAGGATATTGTTTGCAATTATTGAATTTATTAAAAATGCATAGATAGATAGATAACTTTATTAGCCTTTGATTAAGCACATACATACTACAGGCACGTCAAAGAATTAGAAAAACATAAACATAAATAGTCTTAAATAATTACAACAGAAGTCAAAAAATAACACCACCACTTTACATACAAAACCAACTACAAAAATATACAATAAGTTTACATTAAACCAAAATTTACAGTTACAACGGTGCTATTTTTACAGCCATTATCATTCTCTCCGTTGCTCAGGGCCTGTACACCTTTCAGTAAATGCACTGATATGATAAAAGGAATTGTCAACCAAAAATGATTTTAATCTATGTTTAAAGCAGCTCAGTGTATCCGCAGCCTTAATCTCCTGAGGAAGCATATTAAAATAAAAACAGCCAGCATACACAGGTGATTTCTTGTATGCCATATACTTGTAATTTGGCAAGTGGATGTCATTTCTTGCCCGGGTAGTGTAGCTGTGAACTGCACTCTTTTTAGTAAACCTGTTTCTACGTGCATATGTCAAACTCAGGAGTTTATACAAATACACCCCCGTGACAGTCAACAGTTTTTTTGTTTTAAAAGTAGTCCTGCATGATTCTTTTTGTTGTAGTCCAAAAATCAGGCGGATTACTCGTTTTTGGCATACAAAAACCCTGTGTATATCATTTGCATGACCCCACACTATTATGATGTATGCCAACACACTATACACTAAAGCAAAATACACATTAATTAGAGAAATTGCATTTAAGGTGTTCTTCAGCTTCATGATGCAAAAATAGGCCTTACCCAATTTGTTTGTTATACCTTCTATCTGAGTCTCCCATGAGAGCCTATTATATAAAATGCAACCTAAAAAGTTGGTAGAGGTACTTAAGGCAATATAGTTATCATTAAAATGAAAATTAATATCAATAGAAGGCTCTCGACATCTTCCCATAAACTCTACACAAACTGTCTTAGAACTATTTACAATCAGGTGATTGCTGCAGCACCACTGACCGAAGTGCGACAGAACACTATTCACCTTACGCACAGCATCTGACAATACTGGATCCGAAACCACGATTGCTATGTCATCCGCGTACATAAACAACCTCCCATCTGTCAGATAGTTGGGAAGATCATTTACGTACAACATAAACATGAGCGGTCCCAGGACGCTTCCCTGCGGAGCGCCCAGCTTTACTTCATACTCATCAGATTTAACACCGTCCACTGAGACTACCAATCGCCTGTCTCTTACAAACGACAAGCCAATCACTAACAGGTCCCCTAAGTCCGACCGCATTTAATTTTCTTTCGAGGAAAGTACAATTAATGGTATCAAAAGCGTGAGACATGTCAAAAAATATGCCCACGGTGTGATGCTTTCTATCAACACAATCCACAATATGCTGCACCATGTCCGCACATAAATAAGCGCTAGTATATGTGTGTACATACTTGTTATTTGTATGCAAACCTTTTAATCCGAGAGATATCAGCGCTCACTTACATGTGCAGCGATATAATTTAATCAATGAGTTATTACCTTGCCCATGTTGTTTCAGAATCTAATGCGACACAAGGACCGTGGCTATATGAATTGGGTTATCAATTCGAAGCCAACAACAATTATATGTATAAAAAAATAAGTTGACACAAAAATAAGATATAAGTTGATTAGCATTCTTCAATTTTTTATTAGGTTTTTTATACCTATTTACCAATAAGCTATATACTTGTGAAAATATATTTTTTGAGAGAATATGATTATAGTGTAAATTCAAAATATTTTTCACAGTGAATAGCACATCCATTGTGAATACACAAGTACCTTAATGACTATTTATGCATACTATGTGAAAACTGGAACCTGTGATGAGCACTAATAAGTACACTTTGAGAAACCCAAATCACCACAACACTTGTTTCAGAAACCTTACGATCGTTTCGTTGACAAAATCAACATCTTCAGAGGAAGATAAATTCTAACCTAAGCAACTAGCTACATGTATTTATATCGCGTCAAGGTAAACGAACTAGTCCGAAGTAAAATTGTCGTCCAGGAACGATCGGTGTGTATTGTGTGGTGAAACTACGAGGTCGAAGACCTGCTTGTAATCTTCTGGTAGACATATTTATGAGCCCTTATCTAATATATGGATAATAGCTTTAAAGGAACCGAGTTATTTAAAGAATCTGCGCGTTCCCTTTCGATCTAGAAATTTACTATGTAGATATTGGATCACGCCGACAAACATGTGGCTAGATAAACAACATCAACTCCGCTCAACTTTTTTAAATAGAAAAACTAATACCGGGTGTTTGGATCAACATGTTAACACTCTAACAAAAGATAAATAATTCAACTAAAATACTACATACAAACTGTATTTATATTGATGCTAATTATTCGTGATAGTATTTATATTAAATTCATAGATACAAACAAAACCAACAGATCTTTAAGTCGAGACAAACATTTGTACATTGTAAACATAATAAATGTCAACATAAGATAATAATTTTGTATATGTCATTGTATAAAAGACTTAAAAAGTTTGTGTGAATGTTAATGACTTATTCTGTTTGTTCGGCATAAATAATCGTTTTTTTCACTTATATATTTGGCGAACTGTTGTTTAAAAAACATTTTCAAAAATTAGAGAATGTCTGAATAAATTCAAATAGTCAATGATAAAGGCTTGTCAAATTTTAAACAGTGTGTTTTATAGAACTAAATTATGCAGTCTAACTGAACTAGTGAAGAATGAATCGTGAAAGTTTTTGTTCAATATTTTGATAAGGAATATTAATACTGCTTTCTAAATGTTGCATATTTCCACGATATTTAAAGTGGATAAAGCGATTAAGTATAGCTTTAGAAATATATTATTAATCCAAAATTGAAAATTTAAGACATAGCTAAAATTATAACAATCATTTAGACTTAACATGTATTAGTTCTTGTTTATTTATATTTTCATTTATAACCATCGTCCAATATTTATTTTCAATATTTATATCCCTGTTTTATATATGTAGGTTAGTTAAAAGTGAGTTGTAAAATGTCAACAATGCTACATAACAAGCGCAAGCAACGAAGCATAGACATAATGCGCTTGTTAACCTTTCAACCAACTTGCTGCTGTTAAAAACCAGTGGTGTCGTCTAACGTCAACCAGCTATCAAGCTGCTTGCAGTCGCATGCTAAAATTTAGCGCTTTTGCACGCAAACATTGTCCGGGTATTAGGAAAGAAATGGGCCAGGGCTGACAATTTACAAAGTTGTTAGTTGATGGTACACAGTTTCCATCTTTAACATTTTGTGTTAACTAGAACTGTTATTACTTGGAATTATGTAGTTGTGATTTCATTATGTAGTTAATCTTTAAATCAACACTAGATCATTGACAATACTTCTAAGATATTTGCAAATCTCATCATTTCTCATGACTATTGTATGGTTAAGTATTTATAACTCATCTTAACATGCCACACATGTAGAAGGTATTGTTAAATATTCTTGAAAGTAAAAAAAAAGCAATTATAGTTTTGGATCAATTATATTTTAAGTGAGTGGGGAGCTTTTTGAGATGAAAACAGTGAATATACTGGTGTGATAGTGTATGGTGCACCTTAAGCATTATATATTCAGAGGTCCAAATTGTTAAACTATTAGAGTTTGCTGCAATTTCACAAGTTTTATAAGCATATATTATATAATTTAATATAATCTTATATTATACAAAACATATATCTGTATAGATAGCTTGTTTTAAATTGCTTAGCGTTATATATTTTCAAATGCATTTTCATGTTACCCTACTCATGTTATACCAACGAATAAACTACTAGTTTCCTACATGTTTTATTATTTGAACACCTTTAACCTTTAATTTTAGGCCGTGCTGCTTAAAGAGAATTCTAGACCCCGACCTAGACCTGTCCATAATAAAGGCTGGCGATTTAAATTCCAAACACCTTAATTGGCATTCTCGCAATGCAATACAAATGGAAATATCCTGGAATCCTATGTCGACAACCATGCAAATTGCATAGTTGACGCACCTACAAGGTCCAGACACTTTGCCAGTGTGGGTCGACTCTACGTAGCAATCATGTCGAACACCACCCTTCTTCACGAAATAACGATACTAAACGACCGCTCGTAGGACCACAACCCAGTAACATGGCTGCTCGGATATGACAATGACGAACCCGACATCCCAAAGAAAAAGGTACTGTGGCCAGTATTCACAGATCACCTTAAAAACAACCTTGGCAATATTCTAGTTATCTGCAGCATTGCCGAGCTCGAGAGTACAGTGGATAATCTACAGTCCAAAATCCAATGTTCTATCAAACATGCATCAAGGACGTACCCCACCCCAACCAATCTGCCCCTACGTCCGTCCAGTATTAAAGAAATGATATGAGAAAAGAACTGCTTGCGAAGACTAGGTCAACGCACCGGAAACCCCGACAAACGAAACAGACTCATTAAATAAGTACGATCCGCCCTACAAGAACTCCGCAACAACCGTTGGGAGAAACACTTGGAAAGCCTGTCTGCCCAAATAAATTCCATCTGGCAAATAGCAAAAGCCCTTCGGTCCCAAAAACTTCTGATCTCGCGACTTCATGGTCAAAACGGCATCATATACATGGATGTAGACAAAGCAGATGCATTCGCGGATCATTTAGAGTTGCAATACAGTGCGTATTATAACAACGTTGATCTGTCGCACGTCGCAAGAACGCACCGTTATATCAGGAGTGCACATCGCGCCATCTCCAGACACAAACCTACTCCCTGTCATCGGCAAAACCGCTGAAAGACTAACTCAGAAAAGGCTAACCTCATTCACCTCTGAGAACCATATCCTTCAGGACTAGCAATTCGGATTTAGACTCCACCAAGACCAAGTCCTTCGCGTGGTAAAAAACATCACAGGAGGATTCAACAAAAAGAAGTCAACTGGTGCAATATTTCTCGACATTGCTCAAGCCTTAGATAGAGTTTGGCATGCAAGCCTATTTAACAAACTTCTATCATTTAGTTATCCGCTCCCTCTGATACTGCTCATCAGATCATACCCGAAACAGATGAAGGGAACCCGATCTAGAATCTACTCTGCCACGGCTGTCATCCCACAGGGTTCTGCTATCTCCCCTCTGCTGTACAATATATTTATCGCAGACATACCGACACTGCCCCTAAACGTGACATATGCACTATACACAAACGACACTACAATCATCAGCAGCTCCACGCAGCTGAGAATAATAAACCAATGTCTGTAAACCGCTGTAGACAAGCTGCAAGACCGGTATAGGAAATCATAGCCGTAAATGTTCAGCAGTCCTATTTTCCAAGAGGAAACACAAACAGCACGAACATGTATCATTAGACAATCGTCTAATTCCCTTACAAGACTCCGCCAAATACCTCTGGGTTTCTTCGATAAACACAACATGGCGCTCCCATGTCCAACATGCTCAACGAAAAGCTTTGATATTCATCTCGAAGTTCTTTACATAAATTCCAACTTGTTCATGAACAATAAACTGCTCGTGTACAAAGTCATTATCCGGCTAGCCATGACACATGCATCCCCCGCAAGGACCACTATGGCCGATACTCACACCAAGCCTCTTCAAATCACCCAAAATAAAATTCTGAGAGTGGTTACCGGAGCGCCATGGTTTTCCAGAAACAGTCAGATTCACTGATCTGAAAATTCCCCTCAGTTCGCAAAAGCCGCTTCTCAACCAAATGCTCTTCTCCGTAGTGCCACCGACAACGATGGGCAACTTCCACCTAGGCATAAGCGTCCAAAGCTTATTCTCACCCGATAACGCCCCAGCGACAAAGCAGAATGGAAACATTCAAATCCCAACATCATTATGTGAAATCTTTCCGACGGAGGTATGGACTAAGGTACAGTACTCCAGGGAGTAGAGTTTAGTGGGTAGGGGTCCCACACTACCTCGATATCTCATACACTTCGGTGTCTGAATGACGTGTGCTGTACATGCAACATTCTCCACTCCTGATTACAAAAAAAGTAAGTTCTGTTTTTGTGCTGTTTTATTACATCGTTATATAAAAGATCTGGGTAAAGGTGCAGTTTTTGTGCCCAACAGCCAATGAAGAACTGACTAACATTGTGAACAATTTAAAAAATAAACCCTCATCTGATATATATATGGAATGACAGTTCCATTGTTAAAGGAAGTATTTCCTATCATAGTTAGCCGTTTGTGTGAGGTGCTTAACCAGTGTATGATCCAAGGCAACTTTCCCAAAAAGTGAAAACTGGGAAAAGTGATTGCAGTGCATAAAGGTGGCAGTTTGGATCATTGTGACAACTACCGGCCTATCTCGCTACTTCCGATTCTATCAAAGATATTTGAAGAGCTCCTTAAGAGAAGATTGCTGGCATTCATTGAAAGATACAAGATATTATATCCACGCCAGCATGGCTTTAGACCCAAACGTTCAACAGACACAGCCTTGACCGAATTTGTTGAGTATTACCGAGAAACTCGATGAAAAAAATCATGTTGAAGTCGTAGTTTGTGATCTGAGTAAGGCCTTTGATACACTTTTAAAGTGTATTTTCTTGGAGAAGCTGAAACATTATGGTGTCAGAGGTACAGCCCTCTCTCTCTCTCTCTCTTTGGGTCTTACCTGGAGAATAGGGGGCAGGTTGTATATTGGGATAAACAGCTATCCGATGAGATGACGATAGAGTGTGGTGTTCCGCAGGGTTCCATTCTGGGCCCCCTACTCTTTATCATCTATATGAATGATCTGCCGCCCGACATTACATCGGAGGCGATCGGTCTTTATGCCGATGATACCAGCTTTGTTAACAAAGCAACAGCAACGATTGATCTGGGTCTCCGTACTAGGACCTGCCTTGACCAAGCAGATGAGTGGTTTGGAGTAAACTCTCTAAAACTAAACTTAAATAAGACACAAAGACTGGTGCTGAGTGCGGGATTCAGCGGCGGGGCGAGGCTAAAGCTTCTTGGTGTAATTCTGAAGGATGGCCTTGCCTGGTCTGCTCATGTCTCGCCCTTGCTTGGAAAGTTGTCTACGTCTATTCTTACAATGCGGCGAATGAAAGCTGTGGTAGGCCGGGAGGCCTACAAGATGGCATATTTTCCAACTTTCACTCTATCGCTGGTTTTGGTGTGCTTTTGTGAGGATGCAGTCCAGGCTTGCAGCAAGTGCTCCTAAAGCGGCGTACTGCACCCTTTACCAGGTCTATTTACGACGTTGTAATAAAACGGCACAAAACAAAACTTACTGCGGTGAGACCCCTCGTATGCAATTACGTCCAACTTTGAGGTTTACGTTTTGTTTGTCTCCATGCCTCCATAGCCATAGAGAAATATAAGTTTAGATTAAATCTAACGATAGTTAGAAACAGCCTGCAGTATAATTAAAAGGTGAGGTGGTGAGCTGGAACTCCCCGTAAACCCAGCGAAGACGGAAATGATCCTGTTCGCCAACAAGAAGAATCTGGAGGAAATCGGGGCGCCGGTGATGTTTGGAAAACCTTTGGCTTTAGTACAGAAGGTCAAATATCTGGCGGTGGTCCTGGACTCCAAATTATCATGGGGGTCGCAAATGGAACGAGTAGTGAGGAAGGGAGTAGCGACCCTCTGGCAGTTGCGCCGTGCGATAGGGAAAATCTGGGGACTTAATCCTACATTAGAGTCCTTTCAATGGGGCAGTGGTTTGGTGGTGTGGTGTGGACCAAACTGCTGCCCGGAAGCTGACCAAACTTCAAAGGTTGGCTAGTCTGTGTATGACGGGCGCTATGAAGACGACACCCTCAGCAGCGCTAGAGGTCTTGCTGATGCTGCCACCGCTTCTCATCTGTATCAGGAGGAAGGTTATGGCGTCGCTTCTCAGAATGCGAGACTCTGGAAACTGGTGTGGTGAGGGAGCAACAGAACATGTAAAAGTTTCCAAGGAGCTAGAAAAGGAAATTCCAATTTCCACCATCAAGCTACGACATGCAGAGGATTATATTAGGCTGACTAGGACATATACCCTAAGAATGCCCAACAAGGATCAATGAAGGGAACATGAGGTTGCTTTCGACCGATCACGGCTGGAGGAGCATAATAGCACTCCTCCGGGGCGGGAATATACATCTAGCCTGGGGCTGCGCGCGAGCTATGCTCTGGGCGTATATACCACGGCATTCAAAAGGGAAGTGTACGCTATTCTTTCTGTAGGTAATCGACAGGATGTGAGGATGAGCCCTGAGAAATGTGTATACATTTGCTCAGATAGTCAGGCGGCCCTCCGGACAGTCTACGCATCCAGAATTAGGTGAATGCTAGTTCAGGAGTGCGCTGACGCTCTTGCGGAACTGTCCAGGACCAAGGAGGTACAACTTATGTGGGTGATGAAACACTGTAGCGTGGTGGGGGATGAAGTGTAAAATGACTTCGCAAGGCTTGGTACCCGGCGGCCGTTCTGTGGACCGGCGCCTGCTATAGGTATAAATAGGAAGGTGGTCTCCTACGCACTAGATAAGTGGACTGAGGTGGCATGGAAAAGCACTGGAGGTTGGTCAGTGGCTGTAGGCAGGCGAGTGATTTCATGGAGAGGCCGATAGAAACAAGACAGTCTGGCATCTTGACAGAAGTCGTTCTGCGCTTCGCCGCATGATTGGGATGCTGACAGGCCACTGTACACTCAGAAGAAACCTTACATTGATAGGTGTCGAGAGGGATACAATATGCCAGGAATGCGGCGAGACTGAAGAAACGTCTTATCACTACCTGTGCGAATGCGAGACCTTTGGGAGTCTTCGAACAGAATTGTTCGGTTCGAGGACTCTACAGAGGATCCAGGTAAGTTCCGTCCAATGGAAGACCGCCATGGCCTTTATTTTGAGGTTTAGGAGGTTTAGTGATGAAACTGAGGAGGGATAGGGCATGGTTGCTGGATTGCCGAAAAGGGCCCGATGCGGCCTACTTGCCTGGCCGGGGTCAGTTTCAAATAGTATATAGACGAAATATAGACCAAAATATTTTGTGTGGTTAACAAAATCTATTGAATATTATAGTAGACAAAAATTAAGTTTTCTTGGTACAAAACGGCTAAGAACTACCAGAAAAATTACTTTTAGGTAAATATCTCGAAACTAATGGGGGTTATGTAGAAGAAATGTCATAAGAAGTGTTTCTTATAAAGCCATAAGTTTCTGCTTCAACCCTCATTGTTGTTCATTTTACTAAAATGTCTGCAGAAAATTAATTTGAAGGAGACCCTTCCTCTGATGCCTTGGCAGTAGCTTTAATTATGTATTCTTTTGATTTTTTTCAACGAGCTTTTATCTTGGTAATTGTGTAAATTGTTTGAAGAAGGTCGTTGGCGGGGAAAATCGAATAAGTTTTTTCGGAAACATTTGAATTTATTTCTTGGAAAATTTGTGTACTTCAAACACTGAAGTTATTTCGATGAAATATGGTACATTGTTTCTACTATAGTGGTGATACTCTTAACCAAAGCTGATGCCTTTGATTAAAAAACACACTCACATTAAAGAAATTTTAATGAAAAGTCGCTACCATAACGCACTTGCTACGCCCAGACTTCTTCCCTTATAACTCGTAAAAACAAATCACTTTTGATATGAAACTAACACCCACAACTTCATCAATTTACGTTTGGCAGCAACCCTCAAAAATATTTAAATGGGTCATGCGACAGTTCTATTTTCAAAGGTCTAATCATCCTCTATATAATGAGTGAAGTTTGGAGCCTATGATGAGCACTTATAAGTACGATTTGGAAAACCCAATCACAATAGAGTTTCCAGACTTGACGACTGTTTCGCTATCAAAGTTAGCGTCATCAGAGGGATGAATAAACTAGAAAACACAATTGTCCTTGCACGTATCCTTTAATGCATATTGCTTACAAGGTACTAGATGATGAGTCGTAATTTTTGCAAAGTCTATATTATCTTTTAACAGGTATAATTTTAAGCGGAACTTTCCATGATTACATTGTCTTTGCCATTAAAGTACTACTATAATATAGCTTCCACTTTTCCCTATGGCAACTAATGAACTCTTTAGTTCCTGTAGATGGTACACATTTCTAAAAAACAGAAGAATATACTATCTGCGACGGCGCTTAAGATTTGAACTTGCGCTTTTTGAATTTAAAACGACGTGGCCATAGCCATTATATTCATCTAATGTCATAGGATTTTTTGTCATCTGATGACGCTAACTTTGTTGGTGCAACGATTGTCAAGTCTTTAAAAATGTGTTGTGGTGAATTGGATTCTCCGAAAATGTACTTATCAATGCTCATCACTGCTTCTAATCTTCACTTATTGCATTAGCCATCAATTATACAGAATTTACTGGTATTTGGAATTGTGATTTTTAGTACATATTTCTTACAAGGTACTGGATGATGAAACATAATGTTTGCCAAATTTATATGTATTATGGTTTTTTAAGGTATCAATTTAAGCGGAATTTTCATGATTAACGTATCAATATAATTATTATAATAATATATTATATCCTTTACTTTGCACTTTGGCAACTAGTTGATATTTAGTACCCATAGAGGTACTTGTTTCTAAAAGAAAAACAAAAAGAAGGTACTCTCTGCGACGGCGCCTAAAATAGGACTTGCGCCGTGACGTGATCCCCCCAAGGGTTAGCCATCTTTTCTTCATAATTTACTGGTGTCTGTTATCTGTCTTTAGTGTTGTAGTGCTCGATAAATTACAAAAGGTTTTGCAAAATGCATGTTTATAGAATGTATAATCAAACCGGAGGGTAATGATATATTTTTAAACATAATTTTTCTTTTTTTATACTCAATAACTTATATTCGTGTGTTGTGTGTTGTGTATTTTTACTCGTTACGTCATCGCGATTCAAATGTCGGTGGTTTCTTTAGCGGATTTTTATTTTAAAAAAACCCTGTAATCGTTTTCAACGATAGTCAGTCTTCTTAAGCGTAGAACCCACATCCCTACCCAAAAGTTTTCGGAAAGTGAAATATAAAAATAGTTTCTGTCCACGTTTTGGTTCATGTTTAGAAGTCATTTTCAAACCTAACAGAATTTTTTTAGGACTGGAGGTGACAGATGACAGATCAAACGTTTTGGAGTTTTTATTTGGACATTTATGTATTAAAAAAATTACATTACAATACATTCTATCTATTGTATGTAATGTATAATTTACATTATATGCGAATAACATTATTATTACTTATCTGTGTAAAGTGTAAATAAGCTGCCAAACAACATATAAAGGTTGGTAGAGTACAATAATAACAACAGTAGTATTAATAATAATAATGTGTTGTGTGTATATATATATATATATATATATATATATATATATATATATATATATATATATATATATATATATATATATATATATATATATATATATATATATATATATATATATATATATATATATATATATATAATTTGCCGCACCCCTGCCTTTCTATATGGAGGGTAGGGTCCTTTAGCGTGCTCAACATCGCATGGACACGGGCCAATGGCTTTACGCCCCCTCTGAAGGGCGAAACGTGAAGACATTCAACTTGTCAAATACAATTCCACAACTTCGGTTGATGTTAGTGTTAAAGTATGTAGTGAAAAAGTGAAAGGAGAACCCTGGGATCGAACCCAGTATATATATATATATATATATATATATATATATATATATATATATATATATATATATATATATATATATATATATATTGCAACCCTAATCGGTTGCATCGCTCTCTCAGTAGCAGTGATTAACTCAAATATGCCAATAGTAAACTACCCGGTAATCCTGTGTTTAAAGTGCCTCTTTAGTAAACATACAATTCGGGCGAAATCGGAACGTGAACTGGACGCGGGACGATGTGCACTGTTGCCAGATGAGTATAAGCAAGGGTCATTTTAAATATAGAAGGCAATCAACGGGCGAACAAATGTTTCAATAATGTAAATAAATGATAATATGGCCTCATGTACATAGATCGATATTTGACATATTTTGCGGAAAGCAGTAGGAAAACGGATATGTAAACAGTTAATTTTCAGCAATTGTGGTTTAGGGGGGAAAACGTGATATAGAAGGAAATCAAGGGGTGAACAAATGTTTTGATAATTTTAATAAATAAAAATATGGCGTCATCTACATAAATCGATATTTGACATATTTTGCGGAAAGCAGTAGGAACACAGAAATGTAAACAGTTAATTTTCAGCCTCAGGGGGAAAAACGTGTGCCTCTCCTCCCTTTTTTGGTACATCAGTAACATCAACAGAGGTTGTGCCATTGTGATTGAGCAAGGTAATCTGTACGTTCCACCATTCCCAGGGGGCGTAAAGCCGTCGGTCCCGTGCCCATGCGATGTTGGGCACGTTAAAGACCCAAATTCTCCGAACAGTGAGGTGAATGAATGACACTTTAGTAAAGTCAATGAAGCAATTTCCGTTGCGAATTGTCGATGATAAATACAACTGTATATGCTAATAGCAAACAGTATCCAATATGTTAGTTTGAAAAGTCGCACTGTTTCATGGTAATGAAGCAATTTCTACTGACAACTGTCGATGATAAACATAACCGAGAAAATGGCTCTAAATGGGTTCCCCTTCGAAACATAACGGAGAAAATTGCTCAAAATGAGCTTACCTTCGAAGTGTCTGTTTATATTTTACTTTCCAACCTTAAATGAGTAAGAAAAGTCAATGAAGCAATTTCCATTGCGAATTGCCGATGATAAATACAACTGTATATGCTAATATCAAACGGTAACCAGTATATTATTTCGAAAAATCGCAATGTAATCGCATGGTAATGAAGCAATTTCTACCGACAACTGTCGATGATAAACAAAATGGAGAAAATTGCTCAAAATGGGCTTACCTTTGAAGTGTCTGTTTGTATTTTACTTTCTAACCTTAAATTTACTAATTGGGAGACCCCGACTTTTGTTTTATGAAAAAGTTTTTGCAAATAAGCGCGAACTATGGCCCCAAGAACCCATATCCAGGGTCAGTTTCCATTTTTTATATGTATTTATATACATACATATGTGTATATTTATATATATATATATATATATATATATATATATATATATATATATATATATATATATATATATATATATGTATGTATGTATGCATCACACCGAGAACAAAAAAATTATTGTGCCGATTTTGAAAAAGTTTGGCATGTACCATCCTTTTCTATATGGCTTGGATAAGGTCGTTAGTCAGGATAATCGAACGAGGTTTTCCAAAAGAATTGTAACTTTTCATTAGGAAAACATTTTTATGTCAAAAATTAAAAAAGCTATGACAACCAAATGTGGTAGACAGGTTTGCGATTGAAAAGGTACACTACACACCAAAATTACTGGTTACCGTTTGATATTAGCATATACAGTTGTATTTATCATCGGCAATTCGCAACGGAAATTGCTTCATTGACTTTTCATACTCATTTAAGGTTGGAAAGTAAAATATAAACAGACACTTCGAAGGTAAACCCATTTTGAGCGATTTTCTCCGTTATGTTTCGAAGGGGAACCCATTTAGAGCCATTTTCTCGGTTATGTTTATCATCGACAGTTGTCAGTAGAAATTGCTTCATTACCATGAAACATTTCGACTTTTCAAAATAATATACTGGATACCGTCTGCTATTAGCATATACAGTTGTATTTATCATCGGCAATTCGCAACGGAAATTGCTTCATTGACTTTTCATACTCATTTAAGGTTGGAAAGTAAAATATAAACAGACACTTCGAAGGTAAACCCATTTTGAGCGATTTTCTCGGTTATGTTTATCATCGACAGTTGTCAGTAGAAATTGCTTCATTACCATGAAACAGTGCGACTTTTCAAACTAACATATTGGATACTGTTTGCTATTAGCATATACAGTTGTATTTATCATCGACAATTCGCAACGGAAATTGCTTCATTGACTTTACTAAAGTGTCATTCATTCACCTCACTGTCCGGAGAATTTGGGTCTTTAACGTGCCCAACATCGCATGGGCACGGGACCGACGGCTTTACGCCCCCTGGGAATGGTGGAACGTACAGATTACCTTGCTCAATCACAATGGCACAACCTCTGTTGATGTTACTGATGTACCAAAAAAGGGAGGAGAGGCACACGTTTTTCCCCCTGAGGCTGAAAATTAACTGTTTACATTTCTGTGTTCCTACTGCTTTCCGCAAAATATGTCAAATATCGATTTATGTAGATGACGCCATATTTTTATTTATTAAAATTATCAAAACATTTGTTCACCCCTTGATTTCCTTCTATATCACGTTTTTCCCCCTAAACCACAATTGCTGAAAATTAACTGTTTACATATCCGTTTTCCTACTGCTTTCCGCAAAATATGTCAAATATCGATCTATGTACATGAGGCCATATTATCATTTATTTACATTATTGAAACATTTGTTCGCCCGTTGATTGCCTTCTATATTTAAAATGACCCTTGCTTATACTCATCTGGCAACAGTGCACATCGTCCCGCGTCCAGTTCACGTTCCGATTTCGCCCGAATTGTATGTTTACTAAAGAGGCACTTTAAACACAGGATTACCAAACTACCCCTAGGTGAGGGTATTTTTCAGTCAACTTCTGGTAGCGAGTTTATTGTTGATAAAGTGATCTTATATGTATTTGAACCTCAATCAGTTGCATAGTTCCCTCGGTAGCAGTGATACACTAAAATATGTCAAGAGTAAACTACCCCTGAATGAGGGTGTTTTTCTGGTAGCAGATGCGGTTTGTGGGTGAAGTCACAGATATAGTTTCATGAAAAACTTTTGTCTATAAGTAGTCGGTCAGCTGAAATAACTAACTTTGGTCAGCAAATTACTTTTCCCCTACAGGCAAAGGACACCAGCCATAACTCATCAGAAGCTGCAAGTGAAAGACGCTAGTCTGACTATAGGACTTGAACCTGTGACCTTATCTTAACTCTACAGGTTACTGTCCAGTGAACTCAATAAGTGTTAATGACTTGCGTGGCTTGCACAACAGAAAAATGTGTTTTTTATGTATTTTTGATATTATTCTGTACTTAAAATGTTAGAATGTGCACAATTCTATTAACTAAATTTTATTTGCATTTTAGTATTGACTAGTTTGATAAATGTCATCATGTGACAGTATAGTTGTTGTCAGGGTACAGTTTTATTTTGACATTTATGATTATAAAATGCAAAAAGTTTCAATCACCTTTTGCAAATAAGTTGTACCTGAAATACTGCCTTTCTCTTTGTATACTTTTTTTTGTTGCACCTTAGATCTTTCAATGTAGACAATATATATATATATATATATATATATATATATATATATATATATATATATATATATATATATATATATATATATATATATATATATATATATATATATATACATATACAAAGGCGTAGATAGTATTTTTTCTTGGGGAGGGTATTCCAAAAATATAAAGGTAAACAAAATTACAAATACAAAGGCTAAAAAATGTATTGAATTAAAATAATTGAACAAAAAATTACGAAAAAATAAAAAAACAAAATTAAATATTCCGCACATTAGGCAACAAAAGTCTGGACGCAGCAAGTGTGTTATGGTAGTGAATTTTCATGGAAATGATCTGCACCAAACATTTTTTACTAAATGCTTATAACTTTTTTTTCTTGTAACATATAGATCTGTTTTGTATATAATTTAATTTTTATAACATAAACCTACATTACCAATTTGGTTATGTTATTTTTGGAAATAAAAAAAATGTTCGAAAGAAAACCCAAATTTTTTTCTGAAAACCTGATTCATTTTTTTCTGGATAACGAACGTATCCAACCCACTTACAAAAGGAAGGTACCTGTCAAATTTCATCAAAATCGGACCATGGTTTTTTTAGTTATCGTGTGAATTTTTCCTACGAAAATTCACTGAAAACAATTAAAAAATCAAACTCGAAATCAGAGTAAAGCCAAGGTTCTGTTTTCTTTTGTTTCGCAAATCTCTACAAAACCTTTTCGTCGTTTGTAGGAATGCTCTGATCCTCATGCATGAAGGCTAGTCCATCTAACCTCTCTGTTGTCTCATTGTTAAGCTGAACCAAATTTTAAACGTTCTTAACGCAGAAAAAACACTTTTCTGCAGATCACAGACTGGCAGGCAAACCTGCAAAACATCTCGGTGCGAGATGTACCTATATCACGAAATACTTCTTTATCAGATAATTTGCGAGTTTCAACAACTTCAACAAGCACCTGGAGAACTGTTGTTCTATTTCCTAACACAAAAATTCAGCTGTACCTAAATCCGAATCCAACGTTACTCATAAAAAATCTGGACTCTTATTATTATTTTCCTATTCCAGCAAATATTTTGATACATTTGCTTCTGATGATAAAATGTTGTCATTTTTTGTATTATAACTGCAGGAATGATATTTTCATTTTTAGGCAAAAAATGTTTTAGAATTAAAGTGAAACTTGATATCTTCCATGATGTTCTTTAATAGAGAAACGAAAATGCCGGTGTAATATCTCTGGGGGTTTCTCTTTGAGCGTTAGTATGGTTGAAACCTTAGTAAGACGTCTCTGTCTATAGTGTTTATATGAGGAAACCTTATGGAAATATTTAACTCATTACGCAGTTTGTCAATTTCTTCATGCAATCTCGTGAAGCATCTATTTGCGCTCATACTACTTTCTTCTGGCAGATCTAAGAGACAACGAACTTATTTCTCAGCATATTTCCTTTTAAAAGTTTAAAATTTTTTTGCTAAAATGCAGGTTCAAGGAGAATATTCACACAAAAATTTCAAGAGTTTTACTTAAAACGAGACTTTGTAATTTTTTTAACAAAAAAATTCCGACCTAGTAGTTTTTTCTCCCTCGGTCTTAGGGGGGTAATTACCCCCATTACCCCTCCCTTATCTACGCCCCTGTATATATATATATATATATATATATATATATATATATATATATATATATATATATATAATGTTTCACAGCTGTGCCTTTCTCAGGAAATGTTCATCTTGTTGCTTTCTAACATGCCCATGCAATCTCGAATAAGATCAAGTGTGAAACGATGGGGGCAATTTAACTTTATGACCCTAACATAAACATTCCCGGATATGGATCCTTCTCAGCGTTCCTATTGTAGTTCGGAAATACTTGGTTTTTGGGTTAAATCACTTCTAAATTTTATACATAAAACCCTGTTTAAAGTTTTTCTTCCAAACCAAAGCTTTGCTACAATTAAAAATGTAACTACTCAAATTTTTGTATTGAATTTTTGTTTGTTGGTACAACTGGGTTTCTCAATTAATTAAATGATATGTATGTTAATATTTTTTATATAATTTTTTTAACTCTTGTTTTTAACTCAACAGTTACATGTATTGTGTCTGCGCCAGAGGGGGGCACCGAAAACTTGGTTTTCTCAGAGATGGCTTTAAATCCTCAAGAAGACTAGTGCATTTCAAATCTAGCCTGGACATATGCTATTATAAGTAAGTACATTATGCCTTTAATATTAAATTAAGTTGTTAATTTGGGGTTTTATATATTTTATGTATTATATATATATATATATATATATATATATATATATATATATATATATATATATATATATATATATATATATATAGAGTCTCTGCAAAGGCCTCAAAAACCTCAAAAGATTTATGGGCAGTGAAAAATGCAAGTCCTTCGCTAAAACATGCTCTATATTTCACACCTTTTTTGGTGCATCCTCAGGAACCTAAAAAGTATGACAGCTATGATATACACTTCACAATTATCTTAGAATGACCTACTGAAAGCTGAACAAAGTGAAAGAAAACATCCTGGCAAGGAACATACAGAGTGACAGGCAGAGGGGGGTGGGGTGGGGGTTAAATAGAGAGCTACATCTCACAGGTGTGGCATTTAATACATAATGAACACACCAGGACACTTTAAAAGGCCCCTCGTTTCATGGTCATATGTGTAAGAACATTGTTAAAATTTAAAAAAATAATGAAGGGAGAGTTTGATGCAACACATGCAGTTCTTGGAAACCTGTTGATTGACAGCTGACTTTTATATTTTGTTTGTGGCTGGCACACACACATCTATATATATATATATATATATATATATATATATATATATATATATATATATATATATATATATATATATATATATATATATATATATATAAAAGACTGCGTAAATATAGTATTTCTCCAAATGGGATTATGCAGAAACAGTTTTACGTTTAGATTTGACGTTTGGTGGGTTTAAATTATATATAAATACCCATAATTCAATACTAGTTTATTTTGCTTTGGGCGACTTATGTTTGTCAGAAGTCATCATCTTGAATATTTTTTAATGGCAACTTAGGTTTAATTTGGTGTCATTTGGTAGGTAATTGATTTAGAAATACAATACGGTATATCATAAGGTTGTTTATTCTAAAATTACAGTGACAATTTTATTTACTTTGTTTATTTATTTAATAAATGCACATATATTAAATATCAAGGTTTACATAGTAGATACATACATCTGTGTCACATAAGTATACATACACTTGTCCCTGACAAAATAACATAATTATTTAATATAAATAATAACTAATACTTGAAGTGAATATTAACAAATTTTGAATATTTAGTTACTTAATTGAAGAAAATCACAGTAACTGCTCAGATTGAGGTCCATTTATTTCTTGAGAATTTCTTAAGTCTAATAACAAAAGCACCTAATGCATTCTGCAGACATGCCGTGGCAATGTTCGCGATCACTATTTTATTCGAGCTTCTAATTCATCTAATGTTGTGGGCCTATTATGCTATACAACACTTTTCAAACCTAACCCCCTCTGCAAAAAGAAACAGTCCATGGGACTCATGCCTGAAGACCTAGGAGATTCAGTGGGACCCCGTGTCAAAATCCATTGCCCTGGGAAATTGTAATTTAAAAATACATGAACAAATGAACAAAATTATAGATACTGCAATTTATAACAGTTTCTCTCCAGATATTGTATATAGATTAGTTACTAAGGAACATGTTGATAAGTAACATTATGACATTGCAGTCGGAATCCAATGAGCCGCCCAAAAAGTTTGCTGTACTTCCTTTCTATCTTTTCCTTACAAAAGGGTTAGAGAAAATATTCAAAGATATAGATATATAAAGTTGATAATTTGTAGGAATTTTTGGGTGGACCAAAGAATACTATTGACTTCAAACAAAAATCGAGCATTTATCAAATATCTTGTAATAATTGCGAGAAAATCTCACAGAGAAAATTAGTTGAATGTGAAGGTCTATAACAAGATTCGAATAGCACATAGCTGATTTAGGAATCAATAGAGTGGAAAAGCTTTGCCCAACATATGATTGACTCAGGACATAAAGTAGGCAATACTAATCTTAAGTTATTGAAAATAACCACAGATTATCGCATTAAGTTATTGAAAATAACCACAGATTATCGCAAGTTAGCTGTTCGGATGGTTTAGAAATCCACAAAATGTAATGAATTCCGATGGGTCCAGTTAATTCAACACTTTGAAATAGCACAAAACAATCCATGTTGCTTTCAACATCGACATAACAACTGGTTAGGGATATCCACTGAGACAATAACGGTCCTTGGATAACATCACTCACTATTACGTCATCTGGTATTACATCATGCGGTATTGTAGTTATTGCAGGAACTAACTGACAGACGAACTGATAAATCATGTTTTTTTTAACATGTTTTGAAACTTTTTACAATGTAAAAACAAATATTTCGATTTTCCGTTCCTGATACCATACTTCACACATTTAAGTCAATGTGGAAGTAAAATTAAGGTGTTTTTGACAAGCAGAGCTTCCTACAGATTCGAGAATTTCTTTGATGACAAACTTGATGCTTTTAATGTTTTGTTTTTTGTTTTAACTGTTAATATGTTGAATCATGTGTAGATATGTGTATATCTTTGTAAATGTTTATTTTAGGTTAAGTTTTGTTTATATGCTTGTTTATACTGCTTTATTTTGGGAGGTATATGTAGATTTTGTTTTGTGACATGTTCAACACCCAGTGTGTATATCGAACTTAAATTATATTAACATCATTATTAACCGGTTCAGTGGGGAGGATGTCATATAAGATCAACCCATAGTGAGTGCTACATTGGGGAGGATGCATATTAGATCTTTGCATCTGACGTCCATATATTGCGTTCTTTTTCTACCTAGATCAATTAATTAGTTCAGATACCAGTGCTGCCACCAAGTGTGTGAAGAAGAAACAATCAACATTGATTTATTCTATGGTAAAAAGTAGAGACGTGCGAACCTTGGAAATCTCGAACCGAACTTGAACCGAACCCGAACTCAAACCGAATGTAATTATTCAAAATTGTTCGAAGTGCATCGCTCAAAATGACTTCGTATTTAAACTTTACGGACATTTAATGCTGCCAAAGGTAGCGAAGTTGTAACGCGGTAGCAGCGCTTTAAACCCAGTATTGGTTATGTGAAAACTGGAACCTGTGATGAGCACTAATAAGTACACTTGGAGAACACCCAAATCACCACAACACATATTTCAGAGACCTGACGATCGTTTCGTTGACAATGTCAACATCTTCAGAGGAAGAAAAATTTTAAAATAAAAAATAAAAAACTAGCTCCCGTGTATTTATATCGCGTCAAAGTAAACGAACTAGTCCGAAGTAAAGTTGTCGTCCAAGAAAGATCGATAATGGTAATAAATTTGTCGACCAAAACATTAAAGCAGCTCTTAGACCTCTTACTTTTATTACACGATAAACAAACAATCGTACTTGGACGACAACTATACTTCGAATTAGTTCGTTTACTTTGACGCGATATAAATACACGGGAGCTAGTTTTTTATTTTAGAATTTTACTTCCTCTGAAGATGTTGACATTGTCAACGAAACGATCGTCAGGTCTCTGAAATATGTGTTGTGGTGATTTGGGTGTTCTCAAAGTGTACTAATTCCCAGTATTGGTTCCATTGACTCAGTAGCGTAAT
Organism: Tillus elongatus; assembly: GCA_964006375.1. Classification (NCBI taxonomy): domain Eukaryota; kingdom Metazoa; phylum Arthropoda; class Insecta; order Coleoptera; family Cleridae; genus Tillus; species Tillus elongatus. The sequence continues at coordinate 123,544,710 of OZ023269.1, forward strand.
TTAATGAGATTTCACTCATGCGTATTTTGACAGTTCGTGGGTGATGAGACGTGATAGCCGTTTAACAATCACAGAATTATATATATATATATATATATATATATATCCTAGCATCCCATCGCATTTTTCGGTTACAACATTATGATTGTAGTGTTCGAAAGCAAAACCTGCAAAATTTGTTGACTTTTTCCTTTTCTTTTTTCAAGAATGAGGATCCTATACGTACCAAATATTGTGTGCTACAATATACCTATATTTTGTGTTTAAGAAAATGATATATGAACGTTAAAGATTTTTGGTTAGTTTGATGTTTAAATTTTTTTAAGAAGTTCGACTGTGAACCTTATACTTATTATTTCTAAGATTCAAAGTTCAAGGCAGCATATTTGCTTGGGTTCGTTTATAGTTCGGTTCGGAAAAAACATGGGTTCGCACACCTCTAGTAAATAGGTAAAATTATCATTGAAAATGCATTTATAGTGGCACACATAATAAAGTGGTTGGCAGGCGAAGAAGCTGTCTGCAAATAAGGGAACTTTACAAATAGATTTACAATCTTTTCGGATAATCAATGATACAGAACCATAACACTATAAATTGGACAGAAAAATAAGTAGTTTCCGAAAGCAGTTGTTTATTTGTAGCACTAGACGATGAACGGATTTTTAATGCCACGCCACTGACCTCAAAAAATAAACGTCCTCCAAACAACAACAAAAATTATATCTAGGCTAACATATTTAGTGTAATACTGGTAAAAAAGATATAATATTTAGAAAAAAAATTCCCTACAATCTGAAAGAACTACAGTGTACTCTCTCGTAGGCGGACACTGTCGGTCACACATACACGTGTCCGCTTAAGAGGAGGGTCCATTAATGAGGAAGCATGTATGGATGTATGGATGTAGTCCAAAATTTCAATTCAAACATTTATTAACTACGAACTTATTATATAAGTTACGTATTAGGTTGGGCAATTTTTGCTGATGTTGGTGAACCAACACAAGAATAGAGACACACTCAAAAAAAAAAGTAATATGCTTTAATTATATGTACACATAAAGTTATGATGAAAAAACCCTCTAAAATAGCACATATGTTTATATATTATAATACATACATCCATACATAACAATATACAGAAAACCAATGTTCCTCTCTTAGTGGTATCTAAATAAGAAAAAAATGCATACATACATCGAGAACACATCATAAATGCAAATATTTTTCAGTCAGTCTTTCATAAAATAGTCTTCTAATGTTTGTTTTATTTTACACTACACCCATGAAGCACAAAATGCGACATCAAATTATTACACAGTTCAAAAGTTTTCGTGTCACTATTTTTTGCACAAAAGGAACTCAGTTTCTCCACATTTTGAAGAGCTTCTCTATAAGATCTTAATTCATCACTAACGCCTTCAACATTTTCTGTGTCTTCTTTTCCCTCTTCTCTGTTTTTTCCATTCATCATTTTCTGTGTCTTCTTTTGCGTCTTCTCTGTATTTTCCCATTCGTCCACCTTTCTGCATTATTTCATCTTGATATCTGCATTTTCTATTTCTAAGGTCTCATCGTTTTTGCAGAGATCGTTATCAAAGTTCACAAATCCCTCAAAATTGATATCGCTACCAGTTTGCTTTATGGTTCGCTTCATTTCTGCCAGTAGAGCTAGGGGAAGGTCATCTTCGTCCTCAAAACTGTTTGTGTTCGTGAAGAAACGACATTATCAGAATTGTCAAATCAAAATCTAGCTTTCTTGAAACAATTCTTGATTGTAGCAGGTGTCATTTCATCCCAGGCTCTTTGAATGAAATAGGTAACATCTAACAGGTTGATTTTTTATCCAGTCTTCTAAATAGGATACTTCATCCATTCTAGCCAGGATCTTTCAGGATCATGGTTCTGTACCAGGTTTTGAAATTTTGGGTAATTCCTTAATCTAAAGGTTGGCAAAAAGCCATTTTATCTATGATTCACATTTTTTAATATTTTTCTCTCTCAGGGCTCGTCTACTGCTTGGCCGCCCCAATAGCACTGCGGATTATTGTGCATTTTTTTCAAATATTTGATTTTCTAATTCTTTAACTTTTGGATAACATAATTTTGCTGCTTTTAAATATAATTTTAATATTATTGTTCCTGTTAAAAATAGGTAAACATCAGTTTTTACTGTGATTTTTAACATTTACATTGATAAGACCAGCTTTTTAGTTTTCTTGCAATGTTCAATCGGATTCAAAAACTACAATCCATTATGACAATTTGACATTTATTTCAGGGGAACTTTTAACATTTGAATCTTTAAAAAGATTTATTTCTTTGCTTCATACAACTGAATTTAAGTACAATTATCATGAAATACCATACTGTTGCTGTGTTGATTCTCTATTGACAAATCAATATACTTTAAATTGTTCTACAGTGTTACAATCTTCTTTGAAGTTGTCTGTAATAAAAAATCATGCTGTTTAAAAAAGGTAGTAGTCAAAATTAGGAACAGTACAAAAATAAGTATTTATAACATCACATTGTACAGTTTATTCTAATGACTAATTAAGTTTTTTATTAAAATTGTTATATGAAAGGTAAATAACGAGAATTGTCTCATGAAAATTACATTATCCTTATCTTCTAATAACAATGTTTTGCTAACCTGTATTTTCTTTCTTGCAATCGAAGCCAGTTGCTTTAATTTTGACAATGCGATGAGTTTTAGCTATTGGCTCAAGTCAGTTTCATAAGGTCTAACGATGTAGTATTTGCAGCACTGTGACATCTTCACTGATTTTTCCAGCCAAGCCAATAAGTGAAAGGTAGATGAGTACTTTATTAGGTTTCTAAAGGCTGTCTACTTGTTTTTCAGAAAAATATAATCTAAAAGCATTTTAGCACAAGAAGCACAAACAAAAAAATCAAGTAAGGTTTTAAGGATTGTTATCATAAAATGGGTTTTGAAGACAAAACTTTGTTGTATAATCATGTATTGTGTGACTCTAAAGTAATAATTTACTGGATTTAGAAAAATCGTAGTTCAAATTTGACGAAATTAAATTACAATTTAAAGAGAAAGCTCCTTTCACCATTATGGAAATTTTCAAACATAGTTAAGTGCGGAAACAAACTTGAATAAAGAAATTTATTCTTAGTCTTGTTTACGTAAACCTGCAGCAAATGGGGTGTAATAAGAATTTTAAAACTAAAACTCTATTCAAGTAAGGATTTAACGCCAAAAATGTATTAATAATACTTTAAAGTGATTGACGAAAACATTTTAAATAAAGTTCTAAACATGTGCTCAAATGAATAAAAAAATTTAGTAGTGAATCGTTTAATTGTGGTTAAACTTGAGGTACTGGTACTACCTCACAGCACATTGTATAATTGTTTAAACAAATATACTGTTATTATCATTATTGTCATGATCATTTTTATACATAGGGTGGCTATCACTCTTCCAACTGCCATGATGGAGCTAAAAAGATTAAAGGTTCTTCAGAATTCCATAACAAAAGCCGTTCAGGAAATCCCTGCAGAAGGACCTCAAGCCTGACTTGCCAAAATCACATATATGACAGGATACCTCTTCATATCGTGTACTGATACAGCAAGTGCAGAGTGACTTGCTCTGGTCATGGAAGGGCGAAACATTTAGAGCACTAGAGGGGATGAGGTACTTGCGGCTACATAAATGCACTGTCTATATTTCAGAGAAAGCCTGGAAGCCAATAGAACGCTGGCCAGATTGGGGGTGAGCAACAAGATTTTGCAGACAAGTCTTTGGACAAGAGTAGACAAAGCTCCAGCTGACAGGGTACAGCTGTCGGATTTCTCCATGGAAGAACTAGAGAAGGTACGGTGATGTCCCTTCTTCAAAGGCTGAACGGTACATAAAGGAGTAATATAATTATGTAAGATCCACCTGTTTTTACCAACTTTTATAAAAGCTACGTGGTATCTTACTATTTGTCCAGCTCAGTGTGTCATCTGTCAAAATATTTAGAAATATTCTGACACTGCTAAAGCTATTGCCTGTTTATGTATAATTACTTGACCAGGTATCTCAAGGATCTTATGGAGACCCGGTAGATTTTATTATTCTGTAGAATATTGCCATCGCATATAACTAACTGGACGAAGTGGATATTTTTAACCACTCATATGGGCCGACAAAACCTATACCAGAAAAAAAATTAAAGAAAGATTTGAAGTTCTAAAGACATCATGAGACAACTAAAAATAAATAATAGGTTGAAGAGATATACATTCAACTTTTTTTTGTACAGTAATTTACTTATAAGTTTCCCTGACATTTTAAACACATTCCATTACATTTTTAACTATTATTGAAGCATGGGGTTCCTAAGGACATCTACACAATTTCCTTGGCCTTATTGCTTGCACATCACATTCACTTTTTGATAAAGCGTATTTTGTTGGTGGAGCAATCGTCAGGTCTAAAAAATGTGTTTTGGTGAAATGGGTTCTACCAAATGTACTTATCACACCCTAATCAGTTGCAGTCGAGATTAACTGTCACACAGTACCATCCATACAATGTAGTATTTCCACTATTTTACAATAAGGCTAAAAGACAAGTATTAGCTTAGTCTTTAGTCACCCTTTAAGGCCTTGCTCCATTGTTAAAAGATGATCCTAGTTTAGTCTGGGAACGTGTTCTACTCTGTAGATAAACTTTTATATTGTATTGGTTACGATAACTTGTAAGCAGCTATAAAAAAAAGATATAATTAATTCTCAGTATCTGAACTGTGTTTTTGATTAATTTACTTACCTGGGTACTCGCCCTTTAATGCCTCCATTACCGATGTTTTACAATTGCTGCACTCCAAATCTTCTCATCCAAAACAGTTCGGTTATAATCATAGCAAGGGCCACTGGTTACATGGATATGTTATGTTATAATTAGAGAAGATTGGTGATTTTGTAACTTTAGTCTGTTTTCTGGAAAAACTTTTAAAAAGGTGGAGTATACATTCACCAAGCAAAACATCAGCTGGAACTCAAAAGTTTGTTATCATATAAAGTAAGAAAGAGAAATTAGCTGGATAATGCTTAACATATAATCATCCCTCGAAGACCTAAATCAGTTCCTAAAAGTTCCAAGTGTTCCAAAAATAACTATATATTCAAGAAAACTGGAATTGCTAAAAGTAAGAACATACAAGACAGCATAAGTGAAATAGAAATGAATACAACTATTACTTTGTAGTTCAAAAAACATACTTGCACCAATCTTAAGCAATGGTTAATGAAGTTTCTGAAGTTAACAATAAGAAGCAAATAATGTTGTATACATTTTGAGCCAAGATGTATGAACAAGAGGAAGGTAAATAAATGTTAACTTGGAACGCTGCTCCTCTTTTTGATCAACTGTGTCACCATATTTCCTATATAAACAGATTAGCAAGACAAAAAGTAATGGATTTTCATCAATTACATGAATACAGATTAATCTAAACATGTAAATAATAAAAAATGAAAATAATAAAATATGAAAAGACCTAAGTAAGGAACTAATTTAGGATCTCGAAAAATGTTACAGCAGACAAAAGAATACATGTAGGTAAAATAATTTCAAAATTTACCTGAAGATATTTTCGAATTACTAAAATCCTAAAACATAGAGGTAAAAGCAATAAATAATTATAAGTAACTAACAATCTTCTATATTTATATTTGCAACTGGATAATTTAGAAAGTTGATTATAAACATTCGTGTGGCCACTTAGTTACTTGATTGTTCTAAAGAGTGTTGCTGAATCAAAGAACTGAGGATAGTTGTATAATAAATGTGAAAAAATTATCAAAAATGTACTGTAATATTACTTAAGAGTGAACACAGGAAAAAGTGTCATAAATAATATTTAAGTAACTGTCTGATGTAAATTTTGAAAGTAAAACATTGAAAAGTTAAGCCAGAGTTCACCTGAAGAACTTACCACAGACAAGATTTAGAAACTGAAACTGGTAAGGAAGTTTTGTAATCTTAGAAGAAACTGCATAAAATATATGTTTATTTGGAAGAGATAATTAAGAAAGTAATGTAGAAAAAAGACAAAATGAATATCAGGAAATGAACACACGACACTTGTGGTGTACAGATCACCATAAGATAATGACCATACTATGGTACTATCTTAAGACATAAGTGCTGTTATGTTTTTGATTAAAATTGCATTTCAGTAAATTCAAAATATAATAGAAAGGTGACATTTCAATGATCTTATGGTAATCCTTATAGTTTTATTTTGAAGGATGTTACCTACACATATAGTTAACCGGAACAAGTAGCCCTCCTGAACCGCCTATACAGGCTGTCTTGTCTTTAGAGATAGCACTGCTCTTTGCTTACATCAAAATCTATACTAGAAAAAAATTAGGTGTCATCAGCAATTTTATTTTATTTTTGTTCGCCCTTTCAAATTCAATTCATATTAAAAATAAATATTTCAAATTTGAATAGCTCAATTTTCTGTAAACCTAGAAAGCTGAATTTTGGTAAATAGTTAGGTCTTTCCCAAAGCAACATGTACACCAAATTTCATCGAATTTCATAGCTTTGTAATTTTCGGAGAAAAAATTTTTTTTCGAAAGAAAACTCAAAATTTTACCGGAAAACCTTGTCCGATTTTCCTGGCTAACAAACCCATCCAAGCTATTAATAAAAGAAATGCACTTGCCGAGTCATCAAAATCGGTTAATTATTTTTGGAGTTATCGGTTGGATATATATGTATGTATATATATATATATATATATATATATATATATATATATATATATATATATATATATATATATATATATATATATATATATATATATATATATATATATATATATATATATATATATATATATATATATATATATATATATATATATATATATATATATATATATATATATATATATATATATATATATATATATATATATATATATATATATATATATATATATATATATATATATATATATATATATATATATATATATATATATATATATATATATATATATATATATATATATATATATATATATATATATATATATATATATATATATATATATATATATATATATATATATATATATATATATATATACATACATATATATCCAATATATAAACATATAAAAATCGAAACTGACCCTGGATATGGGTTCTAGGGGCCCAAATTCGCGCTCATTTGAAAAAATGTTTGCAAAGTCTCACCATCGATGATACCTCTATTAGTGAATTTTTAAAATAAAAATTCACTAAAAATTATATCCCTATAACAGGATACATACTTTTTATTCTTAAAACTAAGTAAATAATTTAGGTTGAGAGGAATGAACGAAAATAAAGTAAAAATTATGAACTGACAAAGTTGAGAATGAAATACAATAAATACTATATAAATATTCTATTAGGATGAAATAAAAGAGGAAGGAGAATGGGGGACATGGTGTTAGAGGTATAAAATCTGTAGGAATTGAGTGTTACATGCAAGGATTCTAGCTTTGTTATTATATTCATTTGTCTCTATAGTTTATTATTTTGAAGGACGTTGCCGGTACATATAGTTATTCGGAACAAGTGGCTCTCCTGAAGCGACAATACAGGCCATTCTGTTCTCTATTCTCAAGAATATGTCTTCCACTGATGATGGTAACTTTGTTAGTGACACGACTGTCAGGTGTTTAAAGATGTGTTGTGGTGAATTGGGTTTCTCAAAGTGTACCTATCAGTGCTCCTCACAGGTTCCAATTTTCAGTTAGTATACAGGCTGTCTTGGTATTTTGAGATGGTACTGCTCTTTACTCACATCAAAATCTATACCAGAAAAAAATTAAGTGGAAATTTGAATTGATGGCATGGAAGAGCTAAGTACAAACAAATGGAATGATGGAAATAGCATTATTAGAAATTTAAAACCTCGGAGCATGAATAAAAATAAAATAAAAATTATGAACCAGCAACCAAAGTTAAAAATGAAAACAATAAAGACTATATAAATGTCATTAAAATCAAATGAAAGAGGAAGAGGGAAGGGGAGAGATAGAGTTAGAGATACAAAATTGGTAGCAAGTGTCAAATGCAACAGTCTGCAAGGGTTCTAGGTTTGATATTGTACTAAATTACCTCCAAGCTTATATGTTTGCCCATTATTTCTTTGTCAAGGATAGTAGACTTTAAATCGCTTGATTTTGCATATGCATTTCAAAAATTAAACTGCAGTTTACGCTGTAGGTTTTGCCATCTCATGATCAGTTTTGCTTGTTCACTTATTCAGTTTATTGAGACCCCACAATTAAATGGCTTTTTGTTCCAAATTTTGTCTGTGCTGTAAATTTGTATTTGAATATGTGTGCATTATTATTATTATTATTATATCATTTAACGGTAAGTTAAAAATAACGTCTTCAGTGAGCGAAATTCAGGAAGGATACTTCATTTTCTGTTGGGGGCAAGGGCCATTAAAAAGAGAAGAACGGGAGCAACAGTATTACGGAAAGGTGGAAAAGCAATTAATGGTTAATTTAATGGATATGGTCATTTTGCCATATATTGCATGTACAGAGCGCAAACTGCATGGTCTTTGCCCAAACTGCCCAGCTTCGCTCAAGCTACCAATGCAAGATTCAACTTTACAACGTCTGGAGCAATAACAGCATTGGGGTGACATTGTGCGCATTCGTGATTTAGTCACGACTACCCACGCCACGGGTTGCTGGGTCTTCAATAGATTTTCTGCTTTGCCCATCGGTATATCAAGCTGACCTTTTGAGGGGTACGCTACTGTACAAAATAGAGCTCGTGTTTAATTTTTGCTCAAAGTTTAAACAGGATGGTATAATTTCTTAAGGGAAAATATAGGAAACTGCAACAGACCGAAGCATCATTCACAAATCATATGCCCAGTGAAGAGTACTGTCAGAGTATTTAGCGTTATTTGTCTCTGTGGGTTGAGGATGTATGTGACATTCTCAGTAATATTTGTGGATGTATGTAATTATAGATCAGTGTGCAGATAAATGAAGGGAAAAGTGAAAGCATCTGATTGTTATGAGGACGTTAAAAGTTGTAAATTTTTTACATTGGAAGGTGAGCTGTCAATCTTCCATATTGATGAGAATAAGGCAATATTATGACTTCCTAAGTACCAAGCGAATTCTGTTAAAATCCTTCACTAAGTGAAGTTTGGAACCTGTGATGAGCACTATTAAGTACACTTTGAGAACGCTAATCACCAAAACACATTTCAAAAAACCTGACAATCGTTTCACTAATCAAGTTAGCGTCATTAGAGGATGAATAATTCTGAAAATAAAACGTAATTATTAAACTGAACAGTGGCATAATGTACTAATATATAAACAATAGAAAGTTAAAAGTGAATACAAATGTTTATTAGAAGGTAATGTAACATGTAATTAACGAGTGAATCTAGCAGGAATGAGATAATAATAAAATAAGTATAACATGGAAAGATTAATTGTAAACACCCCAAAACATTGTTTTTAATAAACTATAAACTGTATTAACGATTGCAATTTGAAAGTGTTTATGGTTGTGTTTTTATTTATAATGATCTGCCATCATCGTTAATTTTTTAGCTGTTATCTTTTCATTTTTAGGGATATTCTAATTAGAAACATTTATCTATGATGTCTGATGTGTATTTTAGTCTTTTATGGGAATTTGATTTTTTAATCTTACAAGAGCCAAATTCCTTTACAGTCTTTCGGGCTCATGATAATTGTTGATTAGGATAGGAAATGTTACGCTTATAACTCTACAAGTTTTATTATAAGAAAGCACTGTGCCTCAATTTATTTTATTATTCAACTTGGAAAATATTTTGTAGAAACGACCAAATTAATGTTTAGCTATTTTAAATAAAAATTCTTACTAGTCGAGGCATATATGTTAGTGATTTTTCATTAATAGAGAGGAATCGATGGTGCTACTTGGCAAAATTATTTTAAATGAGCGGGAACTAGGACACCTAGAACCCATATCCGGGGTCAGTTTCAATTTATATTTATATATATATATATATATATATATATATATATATATATATATATATATATATATATGTATATATGTATATATGTATATATGTATATATATATATATATATATATATATATATATATATATATATATATATATATATATATCCAACTGATAGCTCAAAAAGTAATTACCAATTTTAGTGAAACTCGGCAAGTACCTTTCTTTTATTAATAGCTTGGATGAGTTAGTAAGTCAGGAAAATCTGACAAGGTTTTCCGGGAAAATTTTGAGTTATATTTGGAAAGAAAATTTATTTCTGAAAATTACAAAGCTATTTTGATTAAATTTGGTGGATATGTTGCGTTGGGAAAGACCTTAACACATACCAAAATTCAACTTTCTAGATTTATATAAAATTGAGTTATTCAAATTGGAAGCATTTAATGAAAATTGTCTACCATAATGCACTTGCTGAGCCCCGGATTTTTTTTACACCTTGTTCTCCCTCTTCGTCACTTTCACTATTTCTCGCGCGTTTTCGTGACAGTTCCTCTTCCATCTGAACCACTGGTGTTAGTGGTTCATAATGGCCACAATTTACCTGTCCAGAGAATAAGAGATATACTGACGGATTTTGTGGATCTCCATATTGGGCCATCATTTTACAAGATACACTATTATAAACAGTCACAAAAAGTGAAAACTTGTTTGCTAAAGCATTCAGTTCTATTTCACCTGCATATGTGCCGTCTTTGCCCATGTAGGCTGCATAGTGGTCCACACCACGTAGAGGCCCCTCATCAGTCTCATATCCAAAACTGTATGGTTCGTATGTCGACCAGTTTTGGACTACATATTCGACAAGCTGTTCTCTTAGGTCAGGTGGACTAACATGTATGCTTTGCTGCCTTAACAGGTAGGAAGCTGCGTGGAAAAAACAGTTGCCATCTCCTGGCACCCGTGTGATGTCAAATGTTAAATTCGTGCTGGTACAGAATTTCTCACTTTTGTAAGTATGAAGCATCAGTGAGTCCAACAATTTGGTTTTAGGGTCATTATCGCTATAGTGGCTGTCCTTATCACTGCTCTCTAAAGGAGGTACTTCTTTCTCAATTCTGTAAGTACCAAGCACCAGTGAGTCCAACAATTTGGTTTTAGGGTCATTATCGCTGTCCTCATCACTGCTCTCTAAAGGAGGTTCTTCTTCTATCGTTTTTAACCGCTCACTGACCTGTCGTAAAACTAGTGTTTCGATTCCCTTGTAAATGCTTTCCAATTTCGGGATTCTCTTAGTTTTAAAAGTTGGCATGGCTTCGTCCATTTGTAGGGCTTCTACCATGTTTAAAGCATCAAAGTGTCTACGATAGTGTCCAGAAGATAACAAGCACAAGGTCTCATTTTCGGGGTCTCCATACCTTTCGGTTAGTTCTCCTGTAAGAAATCTGTAGACTTTTATGTGTACAGCATATTTTCTTGCTACAGCTTCTAATTCAATGGTCTGGGCGAATTTTAAGTCTACAGACATGTAACTGGCGTACTCCTCACTTCCAGTTATTTTTCCTTGCTCTGTCCTGTACTGTTGTTTCTTTGATTCAAACAGTTCCCAATGTTCCACTACAAACTGGACTATCTCCTTTCGCAATCTTTCTGCATCGACGTTGACACCTTTTTGCGAAAGAAGGTAGGCAACTGCATGGAAAAAACAGTTGCCGTTTTTGGGAGATTTTTCAACAAGGAACCTTGTCCTGTCAGCGCTTATAAAAAAATCTGATGGTTCCATATTCAACATGACCTTTAAATGATTATCTGACAGTTCTAATTAAAAACTAATGATAATTTTTTAAAATCTACTATATGTGCAATCACAAAATCCACAAGATGGAATGGCCAAAGGAAAGTTAAAATAGGGGGAATATAAATAATTATGCACTGAGCAAACTAGGAACTTTGGCCAAAAAAATGGGAAATGGAACGAGAGTAATATCCAATGGCTTTACTTAATCTGTTGCAGTCAAAACTAAAGACAACTGAGATACAAAATGGCCTCACTTCAAAGTAAATAACTTCCAATTCAATTATACCTAACAAAGTATGAAACCCAAGTAAACTGCACAAAGATTATGAATGTATTTGGTTTAAATTCAATAACATATAATAATATAAAAATACTTATCTGGTTTTTTGCACAGAAATTTTGAATATTAACAACTAACAAAGTCACAAAATGCTGTGGAAAAACTGAACATACACAAATATGGCGGTAAAACGGCTAAAACGTTTTTCTCAGTTATCTTAAACAGATGACCGCTCATAGCCAATCAGAATTGACTAATCCCCCCTGTGACTTAAATTTCCAATCAAAATTTGCTAATCATATTGTGACTTAACCGAAATATCCGCTTTTATTGTATGATTAATAAATAGGATCGTATTGAATATTGCTTATAATTTATAGAGTTCAATTAAAACACTGTTTTTTAGTTATTACATTGTATTAAATATTTATAGGTACTATATTGATACCAATAAATGCAATGAATCATTTGATTGGAAGAAAATTGGAGCGCGAAATTTGATTTTCTGATAAGGGTTAGCCTACCAGATATGGTGATGATGATCTGGCGTGTTTTCAAATTAATTAGCATTTTCTAACAGGGTTTGTTTATCACGCCATTAGATAATATGTTGAGCAGTTGATTTTAATTTAAAACTATATTTTCATTGAAATGTTGCGTAAGTAAATGATAGGCTAGGAAAGATTACTGAAATCAGACATACTTTGACAAAACACAACATTGCCCTGTCTAAAGAGGAAGACACAACTTATTTGTGACTTAGCATCTTTTAATCATGCCTTTGAACATTTAAAGACGCGATTATGTTTGTAATATAATCGTAATTCCAATACAAAATTTTATTGATTAATAATTCATTTAATAAATTAGAATGCAAAATTCCTTTTTCACATCCAATATTTTTTGGCCAGACACTAGACAGGTGTGATGTGTGATTTGATGCTCAAGTTATGAAAACGTCGTCGTATCTGCGATCCCATCCGAAGATATCCCGTTTAAATCACCCAATAGTGAATATTGTGGTGAGAATATATCCAACCCTCTGTTCAGTTATAGGACTAAAAACGGCCAATCATGTTTTTTCTCACATTGGTTATCCTTCTTCTGATAATTAAACTAACATCACAATTACCTCAATTCGATCATAAAAGTGAAAGAAACTTTTTAAGATTCTCCTTTCCTATTATGTATATTGTGTAAGCGGCGTGGTAAATCAAATAGGCAACCAGTTATACTCCAGGTAGTGGCGGGTATTATGAAAAATAAGTAAGAATTGATAAATTGAAAGCCATGAATTCTTTTATAGTTTTTAAATTACGTTTCAAAAATACGATGACTACTCATCTAAAATTAGGAAAGTGTTGTTTCTGTAAATAAATATTGTTTGAGTGGGGTGGTTTGAAATAACATTTTTATTCTTTATTTGCTATGCACAAAAATAAATTAGTTAAGTATAGTAGACTATTGCTGCTGTTTAGAAATATGTTAAAGAGCTTCTTTCCCGATCCTGTGGCTACTTATAATGGAGGACTAGTTTAAGAAAATCGACTCCACAGAACCAGAAGAGGCGGAAGCAAAATTCGAGGTCTAGGCTTTTGCGGACGACCAGCTTATCACTATAACGGCGCCGTCAAGAAGGAAACTCGAGGCAGCTTGGCAGTGTACCTGGGAGGCACGCCACAGAAGGGGGCATCGGCTCACAAACTGGAATATGCCCCCGAAAATACCCAGGTTCTACAGGAGTGCGAGGAAAGGTACCAAAACGCGGACACAAAGGCATCCGGTCATCAAAATGGGGGACGTAACCATAAGGCCGGAAACCAAAATGAAATATCTGGGAGTGATGCTCGACTCAGGTCTACTCTGGGTGGAACATACCATATACGTAGCGGGCAAGATAGCAGGGGCGGTGCATATGGTACGAGCGGTAGCGGAAAATACGTGGGGGACGGAATCAAATACACGTATGGTCATATATGAAGGAGCAGTAGAACCAGCTCTTTTGTACGGCACCGAAATCTGGGGTGAACGAGCAAGGGATTCTAGGGTAATTTAAAACTGCTGGCGGGGTGTCCACCTTAGTGGTTGGAAGCACAGGGGGGCCATATAAGATGGCAACACTCGACGGCGGCAAATTTTGAGGGGAACCGGCGTACGGAGAAGGATCGTCCCCGGCGGATCAGAGGAAATCCTTGGCGATAATCGGAGGAGTGGAAAAGACAACAGGACGGTGGATATACACAGACCCGTCGAGAGCCGGAGTCGCTATTGGAATAGGCCCGGTGGCCTATGAAGACAACGTAGCGATTGAAAACATAGGACTGAAGCTCCAGGACGGGTACCCGGTGCACATGGCGGAATTATTCGCGGTGGGTACGGCAGTGAAAAAGGCTGTCACTCTACAGGGTGGAACCGTCAACATCGCTTCCGATAGCAGAGTTGTCCTGGATGTGCTCACCAGGAGGAACGGTCGACAGCACCGACAGGAAGATGCACGTGGTGGAGCGCGCGGAAACAAAGATAAATCCAGTTCGAGGGCATCGCAAAGGCCGACGTGAGAGCAAAAGCCGCCAGAAGGTCACGAGAGCTTAGAGGCGCCGGTGACGAGTAGAATGCTCAAACGAAGTGCCAAGGAGAACACTAACATAGAATGGCAGAAGCATAGAGACGAGACGACAAAGGGTAGGACCACTTATCGGTACATAGAGAGCGTGGGTGCGGGCCTCAAGAGCTGGAGTCACAGTGCGGTGAGCTTATTGACTGATCACTGGCCTTTCAAGGGCTACTTTAGTAGGTTTAACCAAAGGTCCGGAACGGCGAGCGGTAGACAGCAAGAGAGGTGCTGGAAGACTGCCAGATGGAAAATCGTAGGACGGCAAGAGAACACTTTGTGAGAAAACAGAACAGGGTTGAGGGTTTCTATCCATTCAAGGTAACTAGGTGTACCAAGAAATTGGCGGCGGAAATGGAGCTGGAAGAGGAAACGCGGAGTGCAATTGGGACAAACCGCGAAGAAAAAGAGAGCGCTGAATAAATAAATAGATGTGATCTCGAGAAAATCGGGCGTGGAGTGAACATTCATATGACTGTGAGTAGGGTACTATGGGTCTAAGGTCTTAAATTACCTGCTGATTTTGAGTGTGTGGAGGTTGTAGGGGTTTCTTTGATGGTGGCTTCGACCAGCAGTGTAGGAGGATACATGGTCTAGAGTCTTCGGACAGGAAGGTAGGGGCTTCGGCTTCAAGATCGTTAACTGTTCCTTATTGATTAGCGGAAGTTATTTTTGGCTTGGTCGATTGTTTGTTTGCACCTGTTTGTTGCTGATACAAAGACAGCATGAGTTTCGCTCCTCGGATTTTTGCGCCAAAGATCGTAGGCAGAATTTTTAGTAATTACTGCTTTTTGGCAGGCTTTATTGAATGAACCAGGGTTTTGACTTGGAATTGACATGTTCTAATCATTGAAGAATATAGATTTATTTTATTTATTCATTTTATGTGTCACATCACAGTGATTTACACGAGTTCAAATTCAATTACAATTCTTAAAAAAAAGCTTAGTTTCCATGTCTACTAAGATAATTTCAGTAATGGAGTTGGCGGATACTGTGAGATTATTTCGAAAATAGGCATGTGCCTAGGGAAAGGAGGCGTAAAAATTATTTAATTAATCCCACTCACCGTATTTATAATGGCAGATTTGTTGAGTGTACCCCTTTGAGAAGTTATCTGTTTATGCGTGTGTGGTGCGCACCTTGCAAGTGCACGCCTCTGGCCTTAGACATGTCTCTTGGCTACAGGTTACCTGTTCCTAAGTAAGTGCATTTATCTGTTTGTAAGAGATGCGTTGCAGATATGCGACAATGATCAGACTTGCGTAGAGGAGCCGATGTTAATATTTTGTAGTTTTCTGGGTTAGTTGTCAGAAAAAGATCAAGAGTATAGCCTGTATGGTGACTTATATTTTAAATGCAGGGAGGAAGCTCTACTAGCTGCGTTAGATCTCTACTGATAGCAAATAGTTCAGAGGTTCGTCTTACGTCATTTACAGAATTCAAAAACTTGAGGCAAAAAGAATTATGGGCTCAAAAATTGAATATCATACATTTTATAATTCACTTGTTTATTTTATTAAAATTCCTGGTAATTAGAAAATTTTTCTGGAAGACAATTTTATATAAACCGGTGTATTTTATAAAAAAACCTTTGCCACATAAACTAAGGAAATCAGATATGGGTTTAAATTTAACAGACTTTCCTAAAAGCGTTTTAAGTAACTGAATCTTTTCATTGTAGTTGCTGCTCCATATCAAATAGAGATGTAGTCTTTTCTGACTTTAGAAACGATTATTTTGTTCTCAAAGAACATCTGTATTTAACTGAATCTTTATTTCTTAACCCATTTACGACCACTGATGCGTAAACGCATCACCCTCCAAATATTTTTTGTATACAATCACTTCCAAGTAAAATTGAACGCATACAATAAACAATGTTCTATAAAGATGGCATTACCAAATCAAAAATAAATAACATGTAAACCATTTCTAAGTGAGTGGTAAGACACGAAGCAACATGCCGCCACCTAGTTGCGGAACCAAGTAGTCTGTTGTCACGTCAGCTCCAAATAACACAATGTTAAAAACTGGAGACTGTATACAACCAACTAACAATTTAGTAAATTGTCAGCCCTGGCCCATTTCTACCCTAATATAGGAACAAAGTATGTAAGGCTAGATGTATTCTCGCCACAATTCGAACCGTAGAGCGGTTTCGCTCTAATTAGAGCTCTTCAGTACAGCATACTAATTGTAGCGAAAATACACCTATAAAGTAAAACGGCTATGGTAGCCAGCCTTCCAACACTAAGTGAGTGGTGAGGCACGAAGCAGTGTGCCGTCACCTAGTTGCGCAACCAAGTAGTATGTTGTCACGCCAGCTCCAAATAACACAAAGTGTTAAAAATTAGAGACTATATACAACCAACTAACAATTTAGTAAATCGTCAGCCCTGACCCATTTCTACCCTAATATAGGGACAAAGTATGTAAGGCTAGATGCATTCTCACAACAATTAGAACCGTAGACCGGTTTCGCTCTAATTAGAGCTCGTCAGTACAGCATACTAATTGCAGCGAAAATACACCTATAAAGTAATACGGTTATGGTAGCCAGCCTTCCAACACTGAGTGGTAAGATACGAATTGCTCGTGTCTTATCATCTTATTTTTGTTAGAGAAAAATAAATAATTTCTTGGCCGTAAATGGGTTAATATATATTTAAAGTCTAGTTGGTTACTCTCAACTAAAGTTTTTTTTTAATTGAATATGTATTGTGTTTATTATGGAAAAATATATAGAAATGTTTTTTTTTGTGACTGCTGTGGGAAACTTAAACCTTAACCTAAGTTTTCTTAAATATCTTATCTATATCTGGAGTCGCTTAAAAAAAAACATACTATAAAGCAAAACAATGATTTACAAATTGTATTGTTTATTACAGTAAAATGTTTAAAGTATAAATGCTTGATTAAAATATTTGTTACTTCAGTTTCTAATACTTTATTTAAGATGTCAGTTTAAAAAAATGTCAGTCCATTGCCATTTCTTCTGTGATTCATTAACATCTTCTTATGATCTGCTCCAAAGATTGTTCTGTAACAGAAATCTTTATTTAAAAAAATGTTTTAATGTTTAATGTTGTAAAAGGGTGTGTAAAAAGTTTGTCAAAAACTTAAATACTGGTTTATGCACACAAAAAAACTATGGTCTTTGAAAATGTATGTAAATTTTTGCAGTTTCAAAGGCAGTTGTTCTTGGTAAATGTTCTATTTTTTAAATATCTATCATACGATCATTGTTTTGTTCAATTACAACACAAAAGTGGATATTTGTTGTTTCGCACTTACATGAGTGATCATGTATTTTTATGAAAAATTGAGACAATGCATATATTCTACTTCAGTATTTTAGTAAGTTTTAACATACTTGAGATAAGTTCTGTACTTTCTTCTTCAATAATAATAATAATAATAACACGTTTATTTCCCAACATTTACAAAACTATACTTAACAATATACAATCTTTCTTACTTTCTAAACGTAAGTACAATAAGCAATATCCGCTTAAGGCTTAGCCTTGCTTGCGGCATTATCTAATCAACAGTATGCAGACAGGATAGAGTTTCGAGACAAGCACCATGAGGCAATCACACATAAAATAGGAACCGCATATACATTCACACACGCATACATATACACGCCCGTGCACGCGCACACACATATGCACTCTTACCCAACACTTATATACACACACACAGTCACACACAATCACACACACACATCCCCAGGCACAATCTCACACCCACTCACACATTCCCGCGCGCGCGCGCGCCTTCACTTACACGCCACACAAATACAACACTACTGCTGTTATCCCAAAAGCGCGCGTACAAGCGGTCGATTATTAAATATCCATCTACGCACTTCACATCTGTATCTTGCCATCGTAAATTGTTTAAAGTAAGGTGGTAAAGCATTCAAGAGTCGAGTACATCTGTACGTATAGCATCTCTGTCCGAACGAAAGGTTACATCTCCTATTACTCACCAGCTCAGCTTGTCGTGTTTGGTAGGAAATATTGACTGTTAATTGCTATTGTAGCCCCTGCCTTGTAGATACAAGCACCGCGTAGGCGTAAAGTTGAGATAAGTCCGAAACTTGTGTCACCTCAAACAGCCTATCCGTAGGGCAAGTATTTTCCAAGTTGTAGATCAGTTTCAATATCCTTCTTTGAATTTTGTTCAAACATTCCAGGTATGAAGGAGAAGCTTCACCCCAGGCAATTATACCATAACGGAGATAAAGCTCCACTAACGAGATGTATAATTTTCTCAGCACTTGTACAGGTAAATAGCTTTTAAGAATTTTCATGCGATACAGTAAGCTTCTGAGTTTTTTTGACTGTGGCCTCAATATGATTATTCCAACGAAAGTGCTGGTCAATTAGTACTCCAAGATATTTTACACTGTTCGAATCCCCAATTCGCACCGCACACCTTGCGGATTTAATATTAAGTTCGCTAAAGGCAGGTAGGTGACTCCGATAAATTGAAAATTTCAGAAACCTCGTTTTTTGAACATTTAAACTTAAAGAGTTTTCTTTCAACCAAGACATCATTTGTTGAAAATGATTTTCTGCCAGTGCTTTGACCTCGACCCATGAACTGCCTTCGTAATAAACAACTGTATCATCCGCAAATCCTATTACGTTTCCAGATGTATTATTTCCATATAGATACAAATCGTTGATATAGATGCAGAATAGTATAGGGCCCAGGACAGTCCCCTGTGGTATGCCACATTTCACCTCCCTAAATGCACTTCTTACTCCCCCAATATCTACACATTGCTGTCTATCCTGCAAGTAGTTTCTAAAAAGTTCCAAGTTTATACCTCGGAAGCCTATTCTTTCAAATTTTTTGAGTAGCTGCTCATGGTCAACAGTATCAAATGCCTTCTGCAGGTCCAAGAATATACAAATAACTTTTTTATGATGGTCTAGGCCTCTAATAATTTTCGCTGATAACAACTGTATGGCCTCCTGTGTCGAAATTCCTTTTTTAAAGCCAAATTGACTCTGTGAAATGATATTAAATTTTTCTAAATACTTATTTATTCTAATTTTCAATATTTTTTCGAATATTTTTGTTACATTTGAAATTATCGAAATAGGTTGGTAGTTATTTATGCATCTTCTGTTGCTCTTTTTATACAAAGGGATTACAACTGCTCTCTTAAATATCTATATATATATATATATATATATATATATATATATATATATATATATATATATATATATATATATATATATATATATATATATATATATATATATATATATATATATATATATATATATATATATATATATATATATATTAGACACAGCAGACGTTCATAAGCACATATATAGCAAGTCTATCGAAATATTTGCTAAGACATCTAAGTCTATCGACTTGTGTATGCCTTTTACATTTTTTCAACTTACACAAATTATGTCGTTCAGAGCCATATGTCTCCATCCCTAATAACAAAATAATCACAGCCAGAACACCAATACTTAAACAATAACATATATAAAAACAAACTAGCTTTATTTCTGAAAGCTCAACACTTCTATGACTATAAGCATTAGATTAAATTAAACTGACCAAGCTAAAAGTAAGCCTGTATCACAAAGTAAAGTACACAGCAGATCGATCGCGTGGCTCTATAATACAAATATGGAACATGACATCCCCAATTCCCATCCGTACCCAAGTACATTCAGAAGTCGACGCAAAATGTTTCTCACAGTAAAGGTAGGTTTTACAATCACACCTCACCCGCAAACCACTTACATTCCACCCCTCATTAACCAGTCATCCAGTCACTCATAGAAATAAAACAAAAAGCAAAAAAACTAAACAAATAACTAACCATTCATACTTACTCACGTCCGTATACCACCCTACATCCATGTCCTCCAACATATCTTTCCCAACACTCCTCCCAGACACCCACTCACTCATGCACAGACCCATACAAACCTCTACACATAAGCACTTAGCAAATCACACACTCACATATGCCCAATCAACTATTAACAATCGCCAAGAATGTATTTATTCTTTGCATAAGGTGATCTTTACCCTTTTTTTGAACTTGTAATGTATCAGTCCTTTTAATTCTCCAGGTATTACATTATAAAACTTTGGACCATAGTACCACAAGGATCGCTGTGAAGCATTTTTGATTCTTAATATAACTGACAAGGCATCATTTACACGGTTTCTCGTCAGATGACCGTGTATCACTCTTGCCTGTTTTGTACTGTGTACATGCATATATTTTAGTGGTTTTAGCACAAATAAGCCTCTCAAGTCCAATACTTTGTTTTCACAGTTGCGCAGCAATTTCATCGGATATTGTAAGTACATCTTTTTTGTAAATGACCCTTAGTATGAAATTTTGTGTAATCTGCTGGGAGGAAAGAGCATTCTCATAACATACACCCCAAGACAATATGCGATACAAAAATAATGACTCAACCAGTGCTCTATATAATGTAAGGTGATCTTTTATTGAAAGTGCACTCCCCAGTGAGTAGAATTTGTTGATTAAGTTTCTGATCCTGTTAATGTAATCAATATGATCATGCACACTTGAGCTGCTGGTCAACAACACCAAGGTACCTAATACTTTTTGTTCTTTCAATTGGTTTAACGCTCCCCATCACATTTAAATCTCCAAAGTCAGCAGGTAATGCTGCACAAGTAGGAAAAAATGTCATATATCTGGTTTTACTTACATTTAAAGAGGGTAAGTTATTATCCAAAAGTAATTTCATAACAGTTGTTCCTCTCTCAGCTTTCTCAATAACTTCAGTCCAACTCTCTCCATCAAACAGCAATACAGTATCGTCAACATATGCTATAGGTGGACACTCTTGCTTTTTGTTCTCTAGTTACTCATTAATATAGATGGAGAACAGAACTGGTCCCAACACAAAACCCTGTGGCACACCAGCCTCAACAGTCAATGATTTTCCTGCTTTTTTGCCTATTTTCACTCCTTGTGTATGCATATGCAAGTAGCTCTGGGGACCTCCAAAACCGTACCTCTAACTCCAATGTCTTCCAGTTTATTTAGCAAATTTTTATGTGATATGGTATCAAATGCCTTCCGAGCATCGAGGAACACTGCAACATCTTCCTACCAGAGGTAAACCTTTCCAACACTCCTGAAGTCAAAGCAAGCAAAGCATCTTCCACTGACATGTTTTTCCTAAAACCATATTGATGTCTAGAAATTAGGTTATGTTTATTTAAGTAAGATGCCAGTCTATTTTTAAAACTTTTTTCAAACACTTTGGTAATACTGCTGACCAGACTAATTGATCTATGATTCCTAAAATCCTGGATGTCCCCAGACTTGTGGATGGGTATGACTATACTATCTTTAAACTGGGAAGGTACAATGCCAGTTTCAAAAATGCCGTTGATTAAATGCGCCAGGGGCTTACATACGTATTTATGGCAAGTTTTCAATATTTTAGCTGTTATACCATCCCCTACCTGGAGCGCTATGTAATTTAAACTTACCTATATTTTCAATAATTTCACTTTCCCCAACCGGCTGCCAGAATAAACTATCGCTCAATCTAACCTTCTCATTTCTTCTAATAGCTATCCTGTTTCCTACATTACCCGAAACGTATCTACCAATTGCAATAAAATGTTTTTTAAACATGTCAGCTATCTCTGTCTCATTCCTTATCTCAGCACTGTCATCCGATATGGAGGACGCAGTCCCAATCTTTGTTTTAACCTTTCTGTTATTTATGGCTTCGTTGATGCAGTTCCAAAGTTTTCTGTACTCACTACCTGCATCCTG